>OX578151.1:107236973-107836973 GCA_951213105.1 Amaurobius ferox
GAGGTGCTCATATATTTTTTATGTATGTATAGGATTTGCCCATACATTCTCTCTACTTGTAGATAAGGTACTCATATCTTTTCTCTATATGTGGAGGAGGTGCTCATATATTTTCTCTGTATGCACCGATGGTGCTTATATTTTGTCTATATGCAAAGGAGGTGCTCATGCATTTATATAAGAACAACTGCGTCCATAGAAAAACATATAAATAAGGTACTACATATAAATAAGGTATACGTTTCATTTATATATAGAGGAGGTGCTCGTACTATTTTTCCATATATATAGGTACTATTGCTTTCTCCACATATGGAAAAAAGGCTTATATATTATTTCTATGGCGAAAACTCTCATTTGTTTTCTCTACATAGAGCGAAGATGCTCATATTCTTCTCTATATATAAATGTGCGCATGCGTTTTCCTTTTATATAGCAAAAATTCTTATATATTTACTCTATATATGGAGGAGGTTCATGTCTTTTCTCCATATACAGGGTGTCCCAAAAAGATTTGAAACTCGCTTTAATTCTTTACCTGTTGGAGATAAGTGGGCAATGTAAATGACAAAAATGTTGAAAGTAAGGTAGGAAATAAGACTACGTTAATGAAATAGTCCTCTCGTTCCTTTTTAAAAAAGTTACACATTTTTAATTTTTATTCGACCTCCTTAGACAAATTGGATCAATCAGAAAATTTTTATTTTTAATGCAACAAGATTATTAATAAAAAGCATATCTGTATCTTTAAAATCAACTGAATTATGATAAAGGTAAAAATCTGACTTATGCCACTTTTCCGTACCACGTGAAAAGCTGTTTCATCAGTGAAAATAGGGATCAAAAACAAATTGGCGATTGAAATTATTTCGCTCAAAAATGCGTTAATATGTGTCAAAATTTTTTATCACAAATGCATCTAAATAAAGCATTACACAGACAGAGTTCATATAAAGCAGTGGTGCTCACTAAGCGGTTAGGTATCCTATGTATTACTATTATCATCCAGTTTTTTCTTTTTTGTGATATGTCACAAATTTACATTTCTAATTTGATATAGGGTCCCCATTCACAATGTTCAATTTTCAATTAAATATAACTCGCTCAATTTTAAAAATACAGATATGGGGGTTGATCATCTTGTTGCATTAAAAATAAAAAAATTCTGATCGACCCAATTTGTCTAAGGGAGTCGTATAAAAATTTAAAAGGTGTAACTTTTTGAAAATAAATGGGAGGACTAATCCATTAACGTAGTCTTATTTCCTACTTTACTTCCAACATTTTTGCAATTTACATTGCCCACTTATCTGCAACAGGTGAAAATTAAAGCGCGTTTCATTCCTTTTGGTACACCCTGTATAGAAGAACGTGATCATGAGTTTTCTCCATATATAGAAGAACGCAATCATGTATTTTCTCCATATATAAAAGAACGTGATCATGTGTTTTCCCCATATATAGAAAAACGTGCACATATTATTTCTCCAGAGGTTTAAACGGAGGTTCTAGAGTGTTGCTTAGTCCTTTTTAGAAGATAGAGATTAACTAAATTATTCCACTTTCTGTTCAAAAAATTTCACCAAAACATCTATTCCACAGGATTGGCTGTAGATAGAGCTTAGATTGTGATTGATATGGATGCAGCATTAAATTCCAGAGGGGTTAGAAGGGTTCACTAAGGATTTCCATTTCCGGTCCAGATTACACTCCCGGTTTTTCTGAAAATTGGTATGACCGTACAAAATAAGTATGAAAAGAAAAACAGAAATCTGATGTGGGCTGCACATGACTTTCCCTGCAGACTTATATTCACGTTCACTTTATTTTAATTAAATTTAATTCGCTTTTAATTCAATTTTCGTTCTCATTTGATAACTGGACTTATTTTCAAAGGTGGCGTAAAGAAAATACGAAAAACTAAAATATCTCAAGAACGACTAGTCCTAATGTAATGGGGTTGGTCTTATTCTTTTCTTCGTTAAAAAGTACGTATTAAACAAGCATTTAATGGATATATTTGAGCATACGTAGTTTTTTAGTTTAGATTTTGGCGATTTTTGCTGTCCATTTTGCAAAAAAAGGCAGGTTATTTTTTTTTTCGAATCTTACCAAAATCTAATCAGCACCAGGGTGTCCCATAAGTGATTTATCTACCGAATTTTGTGGAATTCGGTCCATAAGTTTTTCAGCTAGAGTGGATACAAGCATTTGCGGGCCATTTCGCAAAAAAAGGCGGGTTCTTTTATCCCGAACCGCACCCAAAACTAATCAGCACCAGATTCGCCCACAGGTGACTTACCTATCAAATTTTATGAAATTCGGTCAATTAGTTTTTAGTTAGAATGGATACAAAATCTGCACAGACAGACAGACAGACACACAGACACACACACAAACGTCACGCTAAAAATGATTTTTTCGTATTCTAGAGGTCTCGAAACGTGTAGATCCGTCGAAAACTCGAGTTGCGATTTTCGACATGATTCCAATGCTTTCCCCTATACATTTCCATGCATTGCAGAGAAAGTAAAAATCTGATGTGGGCAGCACATGACTTTCCCTGCAGACTTATATCCACATTCTCTTTATTTTAATTAAATTTATTTCACTTTTAATTCAATTTTCTTTCTGATTCGATAACCGGACTTATTTTCAAAGTTGGCGTAGAAAAAATAAGAAAAAGTAAAATATCTCGAGAACGGCTAGATCTAGTGTAATCGGGTTGGTCTTATTCTTTTCTTTGTTAAAAATTAAGTATTAAACGACCATTTAATGGATATATTTGAGCATACGTAGTTCTTTAGTTTAGAATTTGACCATTTTTGCGGGCCATTTTGCAAAATAAGGCAGGTTATTTTTTTCTGAAACGTACCAAAATCTAATCAGCACCAGGATGACCCACAAGTGACTCATCTACCGAATTTTGTGAAATTCGGTCCAGTAGTTTCTCAGTTAGAGTGGATACAAGCTTTTGCGCGCCATTTCGCAAAAAAGGCGGGTTCTTTTATCCCGAATGGTACCTAAAACTAATCAGCACCAGACTCGCCCACATGTGACTTACCAACCAAATTTTGTGAAATTCGGTCCATTAGTTTTTTAATTAGAGTGGATACAAAATCTGCACAGACAGACACACAGACAGACACACAGACAGACACACAAACAGAAACACTGACAGAAACACAGACACACACACAGACGTCACGCTAAAAATGTTTTTTTTCGTATTCTAGAGGTCTTGAAACGTGTAGATCCGTCGAAAACTCGAGTTGCGATTTTCGGCATGATTCCAATACTTTCCCTATACATTACCATGTATTGCAGGGAAAGTAAAAATCTGATGTGGGCAGCACATGACTTTCCCTGCAGACTTATATCCACGTTCTATTTATTTAAATTAAATTTAATTCATTTTTAATTCAATTTTCGTTCTCATTTGAAAACTGGACTTATTTTCTTATTTTCAAAAATGATGTAGGAAAAATACGAAAAACTAAAATATCTCGAGAACGGCTAGTCCTAGTGCAATGGGGTTGGTCTTATTCTTTTCTTCGCTAAATATTACGTATTAAACAAGCATTTAATGGCTATATTTGTGCATACGTAGTTCTTAAGTTTAGATTTTGATGATTTTTGGGGGCCATTTTGCAAAAAAAGGCAGGTTATTTTTTTTCGAATTCTACCAAAATCTAATCAGCATTAGGGTGGCCTACAAGCGACTTATCTATCAAATTTTGTAAAATTCGGTCCATTAGTTTTTCAGCTAGAGTGGATACAAGCTTTTGCGGGCCATTTCGCAAAAAAAGGCGGGTTCTTTTATTCCGACTCGTACCCAAAACTAATCAGCACTAGCCCCGCCCACAAGTGACTTACTTACAAAATTTAGTGAAATTCGGTCCATTAGTTTTTTAGTTAGAGTGGATACAAAATCTGCACAGACAGACAGACACACAGACAGACAGACAGACAGACACACAGACACACACACAGACGTCACGCTAAAAATGGTTTTTTCGTATTCTAGAGGTCTCGAAACGTGTAGATCCGTCGAAAACTCGAGTTGCGATTTTCGGCATGATTCCAATACTTTCCCTATACATTACCATGTATTGCAGGGAAAGTAAAAATCTGATGTGGGCAGCACATGACTTTCCCTGCAGACTTATATCCACGTTCTCTTTATTTTAATTAAATTCATTTCACTTTTAATTCAATTTCCGTTCTCAACCGGACTTGTTTTCAAAGGTGGTGTAGAGAAAATACGAAAAACTAAAATATCTCGAGAACGGCTAGTCCTAGTGTAATGGGGTTGGTAGTATTATTTTCGTCGTTAAAAATTACGTATTAAACGAGCATTTAATGGATATATTTGAGCATACCTAGTTTTTTAGTTTAGATTTTGACGATTTTTGCGGGCCATTTTGCAAAAAAAGGCAGGTTATTTTTTTCCGAATCGTACCAAAATCTAATCAGCACCAGATTGGCCTACAAGCGACTTATCCACCAAATTTTGTGAAATTCGGTCCATTAGTTTTTCAGTTAGAGTGGATACAAGCTTTTGCGCGCCATTTCACAAAAAAGGCGGGTTCTTTTATTCCGAATCGTACCCAAAACTAATCAGCATTAGCCCCCCCCACAAGTGACTTACCTACAATATTTTGTGAAATTCGGACCATTAGTTTTTTAGTTAGAGTGGATACAAAATCTGCACAGACAGACACACAGACAGACAGACAGACAGACAGACAGACACACAGACACACAGACAGACACACACACAGACGTCACGCTAAAAATGGTTTTTTCGTATTCTAGAGGTCTCGAAACGTGTAGATCCGTCGAAAACTCCAGTTGTGATTTTCGGCACGATTCCAATACTTTCCCTATACATTACCATGTATTGCAGGGAAAGTAAAAATACTTAATAGTTCCGACAGAAATGAAGTTTAAACATTATTTACTATCATATGAAAGCTTCTTCATATATTTTTTTTTATTATTACTTATTAAGAAGTTTGAAAAAAATATTTAATTATTTTAGTCAATAACAAATTCCTTTAAATTTGTTACATACTAATATCGCTATCTGGAAAAATAAAATTATGTTTCTGTGTGTGTATTCTACTCTGAAATTAAAATGTTCTACAATAACTCCTAGCAAAGCTGGATATTCCATCGAGTACGGTGAAGAATGTGAATGCATCCTATTACATATAGCATACTTCAGATTTTAATTTATCTATTATTCTTCAGAACACCTGCATAAGCCTTCACACCTTCTCCGTGGAATAAAAGCGAGAGGAAAAGCATTTTTCTTCTTATTCTTAACCTGACGGTCCCGATACCGGCCATTCTTCCGGTCGATAGCTCACGTCGAATTCTTGATTTCTGTATGGGGGGAATCCCCGGATATCTGGGGAGACGAAAGAGAAAAATATATATTTGCGGAAGATCCATGTCATCATCCTGGTAGCGTTGCCACACTGAAAAGTTTAAAAGTTAGCGAAGTTAACGTACTCAAATATTTTACAAACGTTTTATTTGGATAATAAATAAATAAAGGGAAAAGATGGTAAGGTTATTTTACATGCATACCGAGAATAATGTAAGAGGATGTAACGTATTAGGATGCAGTCGAAAATTCGAAATCGAATTTTTGACGGAAGAGAGTGTTTCAAGCATTCCCACATTCGAATCGAACATTTTTAAGGTGAAGACTGTGTGTGTGTGAATGTATGTGTGTGTGCGCGGTGTGTGTGTGTGCGCGAAGGTGAGTGTGTGTGTGTGTGTGTGCGCGAAGGTGAGTGTGTGTGTGTGTGAGAGCGATAGTGTATGTGTGTGTATATATATGTGTGTGTGTGTGTGTGAAAGAGAGCGAGAGAGTCTGTTGATATGATATCACATGAACGAATGTAGCGTTTCAAACGAAATTTGATGTAAAAATTACGATCAGCCAGTACTGTTTATTCACAATTCTATCTTTCTTGTCACGGTGTTATCTTTCTAGCTACTCTGGTTCTCGAGTTATTTAAAAAAAAACGCGTATATTCGTACTACGAAACCAAAACGGGCTGGCCCAATAAGGTTCAAAATAATAATTAATTAAATGTATTACAAAAGACAACGACATAGCAAATTTTCTGTTTCTGTCATGAATGGAATCTGATTAGTTAGGCCCTCAAAGATTTGTATCACACTGACAAACAAATACCAGATCAAGTAAAATAAAAGGCTGTAAAAAGGTTATAATTTGTGTTGTTATCCCAAAAAATTATGTGTCTAGCCACCCTGTAGAAAGTAGGAAGTTTTCTTATTACATACAGGATTTGAAAGAAGAAAAAAAAATTGATTTATATTCTTTCAGCTGGCTTATCAGAATGGATTGAATTTAATTATTTTAGCACTATATTGTCATTTTTATGCACACGAACCCGACTTCTACAGGAAGCTACAGTTTAAAGTGAATTCCTCACCAATCCGAGCATGTCTGTATACACAGTCTTTTGCATTCAAACCCAGATTCTGTGAACCAGAAAGACAGATAGCGAACCTTTTAGCCACAGGTGGGTCTTGCAGGGAACTCTCCTGTAGAAATTCTGTTAAATGTTAGTTCTCTTGACTCGGAAATCTTCGTCTTTCCTAAAAGAAATTAGATGGCATTTCCAAAATTTTCCTTTTCACAAAAGGTAACTTAATAAGATGTTTTACAATGCTGGGAAGTTAAGGCCATGTTACACGTAACAACTTCCCTTGTTTTTTCTGACGTAGGATTTTCCCACGGTGAAGCAGCGCGTGTAATACGGGTGAACCTGAGGCTCCTATATATACAGGCTAGCGCAACAGCGGCCATCTTGAGTCCCAATTGAAACGATGGTAGTATATGGCGAAAAGAAAGTTACTTTCTCGTCATCATGGATCTCGAGAAAATCAAAACATTCTAGAATTTTTTCTTAATGGATTGGTGCAATTTTTTGAAAGCAGAAGCACCTATTTTACAGCTGAAGTGCTTATCAAATATCAGCTATGTAACATCCGTCCGCCATTGAAATAGCACAGGCAGACGATAACTGACTGTACCTATCGGAGTCAAAATGGCGGTTGCTTCATCTTGTTTATTTCGGAGCCTTAGGTAAACTCACAAAGGTGAAACCAGATATAGAAGTTTTTAAGTGTTCTTAAGAAGTTCTTACAGCCTTTACAGGCGCTACTTTCCTTAAGAAAGCCCACTTCTAAAAGCACATGGAAGTTGCTGCATGTAATACGGCCTTTTTACTCTTTTACACCACTTTCTATTAACTTTATGCGATAGATTTTTGTTTGAAGGCTTGGCTAAATTTTATGTCAAAAAAAGTATGACAACAATTCGGCGACCTTGACGATGAATTTGGCCAAATTTTCAAAAATGGCGCTAAATATGACTCCAAATGAAAATGCTGAAAATGACTCCAAATTAAGCATTAAAAAAGTGAAACGATTGAGATAATGCCAGATTTTAAAAATAAATAATTTTATGATTTAAATAACAACTTTATTTTAAAATAAAATTTTAAATTGAAAGATTCAAATAACGATTTTATAACAATAAAGTTGAAAATAAAAAAAATAAACATTTTTTAATATACCCACTTTTATAAAGCTCTAAAAGGTAGAAAATAAATCCTTACACTTGATAATTTTTACAATTTGGGTCTGCAGATTAAAAGTGAGCGGTTAAGTGGAAAGGGAATCAGAATGAGATAATCAATGAAGGTGATTGATTAAAAGGTTGCTGATTACATATGCATTTCAAGAGTTACATATATATATATATATATATACATATATATATATATATATATATATATATATATATATATATATATATATATATATATATATACATATATATATATATATATATATATGTGTGTGTGTGTGTGTGTGTGTGTGTGTATATGTATATATATATACATATAATGACTGTCTGTCTGTCTATCTGTCTATCTATCTATCTGTCTGTTCCGTATACAAATCCATAGTTGAAATGGCATTATGCAAAGGATTAATTTCCAAAACCTTATTTCAAGAAAGTTATATAATGTTACCTAGCATCAGAATTAAATCATGTGTTTATTCGGCAGTTTATTTTTATTTTATTTATACCATTTAAATAATAAAGAAATTGATATAAAAATAAATTTTATAAATTAACTAAATGGACCGTATTATGCTTTCTATCGAGCTCTATAAGTTTATTCCTTGGAATATAAGATTAAAGGAACTTTCGATATTTTCAAACGAGGTCAATAATCTTGCTTCCCCCCCCCCCCCCCTAACATTTTTTTAACTTACATTTTCTGTTGTATTTAACCCCCGATTGTTGAAAAGAATAAAAATAGAACGGGTATATCTTATTTCAACATCTTCCTTTGAGGATAATGTTGTTAAACGGGAACAGATTCTTATGCTTTTATTGGGAAAATTAAGTTTAATAAATAAACGGTATTATATGATTTATATTGTTACGCCCATGGAATATGATATTACGTTAATATTTTGGAAAATTATTTTTTTTAAATTCACATATTTCCGAATGTTTTTAAATAATTGTTGCAACGTGGTAAAAATTATGATGCCGGCAGCACATGACTTTACCTACAGATTGAAATTCATTTTCTTAATTCTTATTTCATAATGCATTAAATTGAGTATAATTGCAGAAAATAACATAGATACTTTTCCGATATTGCATTCAATTTGCATTTTTAATGCATCTTCGTTTAATTTGGAAAGCTAATTCACATTAAAGTATTCAGCCCCTAAAAATTCCCAAAAACTAAATTATCTCGAGAACGGTTCATCCTAGAATCATGGTGTCAGCTGATTCGCTTTGTTGTCAAAAATTACAGAAGGAACCAGTACTTACTCAATATATTTTAATAATTTTAGTCCGTAATTACAAGTTTTCACTTTCTTTGTGGGCCATTTCGCAAAAAAGAGACTGTTACAGTTTTCCAATCATGCTAAAATCTAATCATCAAGGGGCCATAATCATCAAGGGGATAACCATCACGGGGCTTAACTACTAAATTTTATGGAATTTTAATAAACAGTTTTTATCTACAGTGAAAAACGTCTTTAGTTCCTTAAAATTAAAAAGTTTAAAAATCTTCAGAACGGTCCATCTTAGAGTAATGGGGTAGGTCTTATTCTTTTCATCATCAAAAATTAAACCACCATTTAATTGACATATTTGAGCATATGTAGTCTTTTATTTCAGATTTTGACGATTTTTGCGGGCCATTTCGCATAAAAAGCAGGTCCTCCTTTTTTTTAACACTTTACAACAAAATTGAAAAGTGTTTATGACTTTGTTCATTCTGTCTGTCTGTCTGTCTGTCTGTCTGTCTGTCCGTTAGCACGATAACTGCCGTAAAAATGACTTAAATGACTTAATCAAAATGAAATTTTAGTATGTTGTTCAGACGGTCTGTAGAACCTATGGAAATATAAATGAATAATATCACACAATTAGTTTTGGATTGAACCCGGGTCGAAAAAATGATATACATTGAGCCCTATGGGATCTAATTTTTTAAACATTTTTAAGTGAATTTAAAATTCACAAATTGCTTCGAAAATTTTAGGTAATATTCAAATTGTTCCATAAAATATATAAAAAAAATTCAGCGAAGTATATTCAGTAGTTTTTTAAATAAAAATTAAAATAATAATTACACCTCTTATATGAAACGATCAAGTGACCATGATATGAAACGATCACATGACCCACTTCAAAATGATATATGGCATCCATCTTGTTTCAAAATCGTGATTTTTTAAAGTTCTTTTTAATTCATATTGAGTGTTGTATCCGTCCTAAAACTACTTTATTTTTGCTTAAATTCTGTGCATCTACATATTGAACCAACGCAATGACAATATATTTGAGTTTAAATGCTCATCTAAATTTGATTATTTCTACAACTAAGCCTATTTTTCACCTATGTAAAATGTAAACAGCAAAATATATAGAATGAGTTGTATTAGAATTCCTGTATTTTTTTAACACAAAATAATTTAGTCCATGGAGTCTGCATGGCTGATATGAATGAAATATTAATTGATTTCATAAAGAGAAGGACGATTTTTTTCGATGAAGTTTCAAGCATAGAGTTTAATTTTTTGTAGCTCCATGGTTTTAAATAAAATAAATTATTATAGTATTGTGATGAATGAAATGAATGGGAAGAAGTTATGAATGAAATCCTGTTTTCATAGAAAGAGACAGGCGCGTTATTTTTTCTATGACGTCATTTGAATTAATTTCAGTTGTTTTCGGTGAAGTTTTCAAATATAATAAATTATCGTAGTATTATGATAATTCTAAAACTATTACCGAGGAATGTATAACATTTTAGAGATGTTTAAACCAGGCAATTTATATTTCAATGCCGTCATTTAAATGAAGTTCATTTTTTTCGATGAAAGTTTAAGTTTTCAAATATAATAAATTAATGCAGTATTGTGATAAGTTTCAAAATATTACCGAGAAATGTATTGCATTTTAGACTTGTTTAAATAAAATTGCATTGAAGTTGGAATGTGTTTCATAATCAATGCTTTAAGCATGATTGATCTTTCTTGTTTAATCATACCAAAATCTAACCAGTACCAGGGTAACCCACAAATGACTAATCTACCCAATTTTGTGAAATTTGGTCAATTAGTTTTTTAGCTAGAGTGTATACATGCGATTTTTGCAGGCCATTTCGCAAAAAAAACAGATTCTTTTATTCTGAATAGTACCAAATCTTAATCAGCACCAGGGTAACCCACACGGGGGACTTACCTACAAAATATTATGCAGACTATTTTGCGTAAAAGGAGTAGGTTCCTTTTTCCTGAACAGTACCAAAATCCACGCAGAACCGAGGTTACTCATATGTGACTTACCCTCCAAATTTTCTGAAATTTGATCCATTATATTTTCTGTTAGACGGGATACATACATTGCACAGACAGACACAAAGACGCACTCAGACGTCAGGCTAAAAATAGTTTTTAACTATTCAAGGGTGCTCCAAACGTATAAATCCGTCAAGTTGCGATTTTTGACCCGATTTGTAGGGGAACTAAAAATGGTTCGGGAATATCTTTCGCTGCCATATCGGTGTCTTTATTTTGTCGTATATTTTCCAAACTTAATATTTTTGTACATCGGTTTACAAACTGGACCAAGATATTTTATTATTCACATTTACCTGAGCTTATACTTTTACTTTCCCTGCAATACATGGTAATTTATAGGGAAAGTATTGGAATCATGCCGAAAATCGCAACTCGAGTTTTCGACGGATCTATACGTTTCGAGACCTCTACAATACGAAAAAACTATTTTTAGCGTGACGCCTGTGTGTGTGTCTATGTGTTTGTCTGTCTGTCTGTCTGCCTGTCTGTCTGTCTGTCTGTGCAGATTTTGTATCCACTCTATCTAAAAACCTAATGGACCGAATTTCACAAAATTTGGTAGGTAAGTCACTTGTGGGCGAATCTGGTGCTGATTAGATTTGGGTACGATTTGGGATAAAAAAAACTGCCTTTTATTTTTAAATGGCCCGCAAAAGCTTGTATCCACTCTAGCTGAAAAACTAATGGATCGAATTTCGCAAAAGTCGGTAGATAAGTTGCTTGTTGGTCACCCTGGTGCTGATTAAACTTTGGTAGGATTCGAAAAAAAAACAATCTGCCTTTTCGTGCAAAATGGCCCGCAAAAGTCTCCAAATTCTAATATAAAAAACTACATATGCTCAAATATATCCATTAAATGCTTGTTTAATACGTAATTTTTAACAAAGAAAAGAATAAGACCAACCCCATTACACTAGGACTAGTCGTTCTTGAGATATTTTAGTTTTTTCGTATTTTCTCTACGCCACCTTTGAAAAGAAGTCCAGTTATCAAATGAGAGCGAAAATTGAATTAAAAGTGAATTAAATTTAATTAAAATAAAGAGACCGTTGATAGAAGTCTGCAGAGAAAGTCATGTGCTGCCCACATCAGATTTTTTTTTATATATTTTGCGAAAATTAAATTCAGTGTTTCAATGGAATTTCTTTGAAAAGCAATATGAACTTTTAGAATTTTCGCATATTTTAAATCAAGAGCAACACCGGTATATCTGCTAATGACATATAAATTTCCACAGTTAATATTTGTTAATATGTTAGAAATGGTTTTCAACCATCCAATTATAATCTACAAACCCAAATTGCTAGCATTTTAAAGGGGACAAAAAAGAGCAGTATAAAAAGTGGATATATTAAAAAAATGTTCTTTTACTTTTCTCAATTTCAGTTCATTTTTGTGCAACAGTTTGAATGCATTTTTTAATATTTATTGGATATTATATTGGACATACTATAAATATGTGATATATTATAATATATGGATATTATATTTTCTCTTTTTCAGAATAAAATTAAGGATAAATCTTTTTTTTCCTTATTATTGACCTTGACCCTTCCAATATCGGAATTTCTCTCAGAGTCGGTCGATAGACGCCTAATTCCCGATTTCTGTAAAGAAACAAGCGCTGCTGCATCCCTGGATTTCTAGGATTAGGACAGCACAAATTATTTCTGAACTGTCTGAGTCACAGGTGAGCAAATTGTGGGCGCAAAACAGCTCGAAGCAAGCCCAGAATTGTGAAGTTTTAAGATCTTTAATAGAAAACAACAGAATCAAACCTGTATTTGACGAAGTTGCAAAATCTCGTCTAAAAACTTTTATTCTGAAACTGGTGTTTAAGCTTGTCACGGACAGAGAAACTAGCTTTTTAAAAAATTACTTTCCAACTTTTTTAAGTTTTATTTTGTTACTTTCCTTATATACATAATGTATAAGGAAAGTACTGTGACGGGGTCGAAAAATCGAATTCGATTTTCGACGGGCAAGCACGTTTCAAGCATCCCTGATCACGAATCAAACATTTTTGAAGTGATGTCTGTGTGTGTGTGTGTGTGTGTGTGTGCGTGTGTGTGTCAGTGAGTCTATGGAGACGATAACTGACGAACGAATGGACCGATTCGAAAGAAATTTGGTACAAAAATCACAATCAGTAAACACTGGAAGCTTATTGTTTTTATACGCAATCGAATTTTCAGAAACCTCCTAAATTTTCGAGTGAAATATTGAAAAAATCGTCAAAAAATCAAAACCGCTAATAAAGTTACGCAAATAGACATTTTTTATTTAATTTTTCATTAGAAAACGATTGATATAAATTTCAGAACGCTAACATGAACCGTTCCCGAGATATTGCACATTTTTCAAAAAATTATCAAAAAGTTATATAAAATAAAAAAAAAATATTTCCTATTGAGAAACATGTTCACTTTTCATGTGTAATTCCATGCGATAAATTTGGTGACATCATTCTCGTGGATCTACCTTGTTCCATTCATGAAAAAAGATACTTTGAGTAATACTTTTGTATTTGAACGCCAATAGTCATTTATCTGCTGTAAGAATAACTTATTTCTCTGTTCATAACGCTTGGCGAGATTTTGGCGACGAATTTGGCGGAATGTCGCCAACTTGGCGACATTTTTAATTGTTGCCAAATTAACAAAAATCTCGCCAAATGGATAAAAATGACGCTAAATCAATGAAATGACGACTAATTGAAAAAAATTCAATATCTTGGGAAGAATATAAGTATCAACTATAAGAATAACATTTTTTTAACTGTAAAAGTAGTAAATTCATTGCATTATATAAGGAAAGTCATGTGTTCCTCACATCAGATTTTTTAACAATGTATGGCGCTTAGTGCCGAAGATAAAATATGAAAAAAGATCTGACGATATCTTGAAAAAAAAAAATCTGATGTGGGCAGCACATGACTTTCCTTGCAGACTCATATTCACGTTCTCTTTATTTCTTCAATAATCCATTAAATTGAGTTTAATTGCACAAAATAAAAGCCGTAATTATTTTAAATGACACTGAATTTGCACTTTTAATTCAATTTTCATTTTCATTTAATAACTGGACTTATTTTCAATGGTGGCGTAACGAAAATGCGAAAATACCAAAATATCTTGAGAACGAACGGCTCGTCTTAGAGTAATGGGGTTGATCTTATTCTTTTCATCGTAAAAAATTACGATTAAAATAATCATTTAATTGATATATTTGAGCATACGTAGTCTTTTATTTTCAGATTTAACGATTTATGAGGATCATTTCGGGAGAAAAAAGAAGCAGGGGGGTTTTTTTTCCGAATCATACCAAAAACAAATCAGCACTAGATTAATCTACAAATGATTACCTACCAAATTTTATGAAATTTAGTCTATTAGTTCTTCAGTTAGAGTGGAAACAGGTAATTTTTTAGGGCCATTTCGCAAAAAAAGGCAAGTTCTTTTATACCGAATGGTACCAAAATCTAATCAGCACCAGAGTCACCCACAAGGGATTTACACACCAATTGTATAGAAATTCAGTCAATCAGTTTTTTAGTTAGAGTGGATACAAAATCTGCACAGACAGACAGACATACAAGACGTCATAGACACAGACACAGACGTCAAGCTAAACAAATAGTTTTCGTGTTCTAGAGCTCCCAAACCGTGTAGATCCGTCGAAAACTCAAGTTGCGATTTTCAGCACGATTCCAATACTTTCCCTATACATTACTATGTATTGCAGAGAAAGTAAAATAATATATAAAATCCACGCAACAATATTTTTAACTTTGAATTGTGCATTGTTGTTGTTGTTGTTGTTGAGACCCAGACCGTCCGACCTACCAAAAAGGTGTAAGGTAACTGTTTGGACGGCCGGGAAGAACCACCCAATTTAGACCGGAACCCAGTGGGGGAGGCATCCACGGGGACCGTACCCTCCTTCCCCCACCACCAACCTCTCGGAAGGACTTACCCACATGTTTAACGTGATCATACTCCGCATGAACACGGCGGCAGTTGTGGCAGCGTGCAAATCCAGCGCGCAAACCACCGGGCTACCGCGCCCGAAATGTGCCAACAGCACGCGGTGTTCCCAAGTGGTCACCCACCCAAGTACTAACCGCGCCCGATGCTGCCTGACTTCGGTGATCTAATGAGAACCATTGTTTCCAGCACGGTACGGCTGTTAGCCCCAGTGTATGGTGTGTGTGTGTATGTATGTGTGATGTGCGTGTGTCATTCGTTTTCAAATGAAAAATTACGTGAGAAATGATAATTTTTGTAACTTTATTACAGATTTTGATTTCAATATTTCATTCAAAAATTGGGAGTCTTCGGAACATTTGATTTCGTATAAAATCAGAAGAGATTTAATATTTGCAAATGTAATAATTGTACCACATTATTTCCAAAGCGCTCCACTCACTCGAGATATCGCTTTCACATACTCACAAACACACACACTAACAATAAAGCACAAACACTCACACAAACACTAACACACACATACACTAACACACACACGTACACTAACACACATATACACTAGCACACACGCATACACTAACATACACACATACACTAACACACACACACACATACACTAACACACACACACACACATACACACACACGCACATACACACACATACACACATACACATACACACATACAAGGCCCACTCGATAAGTCTCCGGTCTAACTAAAATAAGAAATTCGACTAAGAAATTCGACTTTATTCATCAACATACTCTCCTTCAAGAGTGATACATTCATTTTAACTCTCCTCTAACTTTTCGATGCCTTTTTTGTAGAACGATTTGTCTTTACTCTCAAAATAGGCCTCAGTTTCGGCAATCACTTCTTCATTTGAGCCAAATTTCTTTCCCTGGAGCATCTTTTTTATGTCTGCAAAAATCCAGTAGTCGCTGGGGGCCAGATCTGGAGAGTACGGTGGGTGAGGAAGCAATTCGAAGCGTAATTCATATAATTTAATCATCGTTTTCATCGACTTGTGACACAGGGCATTATCTTGGTGGAACAGTACTTTTCTCTTTTGCATGTGAGGCCGTTTTTTCTTGATTTCTACACTCAATCGATCCAATAATACCATGTAATATTCGCTATTGATAGTTTTGCCTTTCTCAAGATAGTCGATGAACAAAATACCATGCGCGTCACAAAATACGGATACCATAACCTTGCCAGTTGACTTTTGGGGTTTTGGTCGCTTTGGACGACTTTCACCTGCTGCTGTCTACTTAGCTGACGATCTTTTTGATTTAGGTGTATAGTAATGGATCCATGTTTCATCCATTGTCACATATCGACACAAGAAATCCTTCTTATCTCTCTTGAAAAGCTCCAAACAGCGCTCTGAATCGTCGACGCGTTGTTGTTTTGGGTCCGGTGTGAGCAAACGCGGCACCCACTCCGAAAGCAACTTACGCATGCTCAAATTTTCGTGTAAAATTGTAAACACACTACCTTCTGATATCTTTAAGGTGTCAGCTATCTCACGGAACTTCACTTTACGGTCTCTCAAAATTATTTTGTGAACTTTTTTTATGTTTTCCGGAACAACTGACGATTTTAGGAGACTAGAGCGTTCAGCATCATCTGTGTTTGTACGACCGCGTTTAAATTCAGCATACCAGTTAATAATAGTTGATTTTCCTGGTACAGAGTCTCCATAACGCTTATCAAGCCACTGTTTGGCTTCAACAGTATTTTTCCCCCATCAAAAAACAATGTTTAATCAACACACGAAATTCTTTTTTATCCATTGTTTTGAAAATTACAAAACTGTGGTCACTAAAACCACTGTAACCTATAAACTAATTGTCAGAATGTCATGAAATTTTGACACGTGTCGTTTGAAGGTTGGTACTATCCAGAAATCATATGCGTCTGTCAACAGTGTTGCCATATATGTGTCAGACCGGAGACTTATTGAGTGAAGCGTTACACACACACACACATCTTCCCGGTCGTCCAAATAGTTTCTCAAGTCCTCTGGATGAGTCGGACCGGCCTGGGTTTTCCACACACACACACACAACCGGCCGCCGATATTGCTGCTTCATGTCCTCGGACGAGTCGGACTGTCTGGGCTTTCGACACACACACACACACACACACACACACACTTCGGCCTGGGTCTCAACAACAACAGCAACACACAAACACACTTTCCCGGCCGTCCAAATAGATGCTTAAGTCCCCAAGATGAGTCGGACGGTTTGGGTCTTCAACACACACACACACCCCAAAAATGTTCGATTCGTGATCAAGGATGCTTGAAACGTGCTGTCCCGTCGAAAACTCGAATTCTAATTTTCAACACCGTCACAATACTTTCCTTATACATTATACTATGTATATAAGGAAAGTAAAATTTTTTAATCATTTGGCAACTTAATGCATTTTAAATGGTTGCGAACTCCTCAAGATTCCAAAAACCTTAAATATCTCAAAAACGGGTCGCACTGAAATGATGGTGTTGGTCTTATCCGTTTCGTCGTTAAAAATTACGTTTGAAACAGACATACATTTTATTAATACATTTAAGCATATGTAGTCCATATTTCAAATTTTGACGAGTTCTGCAGGTCATTTCGCAAAAATAAAAAGACCAGTTCAATTTTTTTCGAATCATGCCAAAACCTAATCAAAGTAATCCACCTATCACATTTTGTAAAATTTTGTAGAATAGTTTATGAACTGGTGTGGATGCATACGTACATTGCGCAGACAGACACATACACATACACAGACGTCATGCTAAAAATGGCGGATTCGTGTTCTAGAATGCCGAAAGCGTGCATATCCGTTGAAAACTCGAACTCCGATTTCCGATCCAATTCTATCTACCCAATACCATCATCCACTAGTATTGAAAGTAATATCAGGTATAGCAGCAGCTCTTGATAGAAGATATCATAGGAGTGATAGCGCATGAAGGTGTTAAAATTGATTATTTGGGGAATATAAATGCACAGAAATATTAATTCTCATTTTCCTGCTTGCGGATAGGCTGAGGTTTTTTTTATTTTATTTATTTTTTTTTTTTTTCAAATGTATTTAAAGTGTACACTGGGTTTAATTATCCTGTAAGAGCGCTGCAATCCTTTTTATTCGATCGGATGTAGTCACTTTACTGTAGAAAAATCTAATTTGTGCATTCACGGGCTTTCCTTACATAGTTATTGGGGTGCTTAGGTCATTGCTAGGGAACACTGTATATGATACAATTCCTAGGAACACTGTATATGATACAAATGAGCGTAACCAATAAGAAATGCATGAGACAATAGAATGGAAACATTCAATAGATATTTTATACATGCAAGTTGTTCGTCATCTAAGATTAGACGCAATTAGCAGAGAGAGGCGGTGTAGATTTCTTGATAGAACAAAAGCCAAAGGAATAAATGATTTCCTTTCTTATTCGATCCTTTCGGAATCGGCATCTTTGACAAATGCGGTCAATCGATAGATAGCCCAAGTTAAATTATTGATTTTTGAACTCGGACGGGTATTGCATATTAGGGACAAGTTCTCAAACTTTTTTGCCCACAAAACACGTTTCAAATTTCCTACCTTACATGGTATTAAAATAGGTATTAAGGAAAAGGTACCTAAATTTCTTGCCCACAAAACATTTTTTACTTCCACTACTTTACATAAAAGTGTACATGCAAAGTGCACAGGTTGCTTATTGGAGAAGAGGTTCCCAAACTTTTGCCCATGAAATGCTTTCTCAATCCCATTACCTTACATGGCAATGTGCAGAGAAAGTATTAGGATAAATATTTTCCATTAGAGAAAAGGTTCCCAAACATTTTTGCATACAAAACACTTTCCACTTTCATTATCTTACATAGAAATGTGCAAGGATAGTATTAGGACGGATATTTCATATTAGGGAAAATATTCCCAAACTTTCTTACTCACGAAACTCTTTCCACATTCATTATTTTACATAGAAATGTGCAAGGATAGTATTAGGATGGATATTTCATATTAGGGAAAAGGTTCCCAAACTTTTTTACTCACTAAACACTTTCCACAATTATTATCTTACGTAGAAATGTGCAAGGATAGTATTAGGAAGGATATGTCATATTAGGGAAAAGGTTCCCAAACTTTTTACTCACGAAACCCTTTCCACATTCATTATCTTACATAGAAATGTGCAGGGATAGTATTAGGACGGATATTTCATATTAGGAAAAAGGTTCCCAAACTTTTCACTCACGAAACCCTTTCCACATTCATTATCTTACATAGAAATCTGCAGGGATAGTATTAGGATGGATATTTCATATTAGGGAAAAGGTTCTCAAACTTTTTGCCCACGAAACACTTTTCACTTTCACTATCTTACATAAGAACTCACATAAAAAATATTGAAATGGGGTCGAAAATTAGACCACCAGCCTTCTTTGAGGGCCAATATTATGGAAAACAGATTCTAGGTAGTTTTTAACATATTTCATTTTCGTTTTAAATTTTGAATGCTTTTTAAAATCTCCTATTGTTGGATCCTTAGCATAGCATTTTCTATTCTGCAGGCAGGAAAGTCTCTCTCCCGCGATCACAAATGTCAAAACTTTAAAACACAGTTTATTCACAGCTATACTATAGAACGTTTAAATACAAAACATTTTCGTCTTTGCGCTGTCAGACGTATATGTACAGGGGATTTCGCGAAATCGCTCCTCTCGTTTTTTCTTCCCCTTCCATGGAAACCAAAATATATTTTGGTTTCCGCGATGATTTTTTTTTCTTACAAACTGATGGGGCCACTGTGGGTAGTAAACCGCTCTCCGGCATTTTTGCCGAAGTTGTTTTACAAGAGCTGGAAAAATAATATTCTTCCTTTCATACAATTCAAACTAGTTTTATGGTGTCGATAAGTGGATCACGTGTTTATTACTTGGAATGGTAGCCATGATAATCTTAACATTTTACTGGATAGTGTTAAGGGGACAGTGGACGTTGAAATGAGCAAAAATCGACTAAAAAAAGTTTTTTTAATATATAACACTATTTAACCCTTTGCAGGCATTGGCGTCCGGACGCCAATGCCTGCAAAGGGGGATCCAACTGTTTGGGATAGGGTATGTCAGATGCCTGTCTTTTTGGGAGGTTCTTCGTTTGGGATGGACGCTGTCCCACCCGTAAGCAAAAGGTTAAATACATTTTCTTTTCGAAACGCAATTTTCAAAGGTTTTACATTTTTAAAATGCTCCATGCGTCTTAATTTTTATTTGAGACTAGCCGCCTTTGGCGACCAGCCTGTTCGCAACCCTTGAAAATGCTGATCGTGGCAAATTCCAACCGTGGCAAACTCGTTGGTGCGACCTACCAGAAAGGTGTAAGGTAACTGGTTGGACGGCCAGGATGTGCCACCCAATTTAGACCGGAACCCAGTGGGGGAGGCATCCACAGGGAACGTACCCTCCTTCCCCTACCACCAACCTCTCGGAAAAACATACGGACCCATATGTTTAACGTGATCGGACTCCGTGTCAGTGGCGGAAATCGAACCCGGGCCTACCGCGTGCAATTCCCGCGCGCTAACCACTGGGCTACTTCGCCCTCCGCGACAATCTTCATAACTTTCTTTTTATTCACCCAATTTAGACCGTACCCTCCTTCCCCTACCACCAACCTCCCGGAAGGACTCACGAACCCACATGTTTAACGTGATCGTACTCTGCGTGAACGTGGCGTAAGTTTTGGCAGTGGCGGGAATCGAACCCGGGCCTACTGAGTGCAATTCCCGCGCGCTAACCACTGGGCTGCCGCGCCCTCCGCGACAATCTCCATAACTTTCTTTATATTCACCCAATTTAGACGGGAACCCTGTGAGGGAGGCATCCACAGGGACCGTACCCTCCTTCCCCTACCACCAACCTCTCGGAAGGACTTACGGGCCCACATGTTTAACGTGATCGTATTCCGCGTGAACACTTCGGCAGTTTTGACAGTGGCGGGAATCGTACCCGGGCCTACCGCTAACTTCCCGCGCGCTAATTTACAATTTAAAATGACCATATGCTCTCTAAGTTCTTAATTCCATCATCCTCATTCCATTGTTCCATCATTTAAAATATCCATAAAATTAAAATATCCATCGTTCCATCATTTAAAATATCCATAAAATTTAAATATCCATCGTTCCATCATTTAAAATATCCATAAAATTAAAATATCCATCGTTCCATCATTTAAAATATCCATAAAATTAAAATATCCATTTAAAAAATCCATATCGTTCCATCATTTAAAATATAAATATAATAATTTCTACAGTGCATATGTTAAGCTCTTATTTCATTTAAAATCGGAAGCGCGGGAAACGGAAAGTAAAAACTAATTCGGTTTCTTATTGTCCCACCCATCGCTATGCATATACAGAACCGTGACGTCACCTCCACCTTGACGTCCCCACCCACCAACTTCCTTCCTTCAGCTGGGGAGAAACGAAGCGGCACGCCGAGCGGAACGCCCGGAAATCGAAATTCGGAAACTTTTAAAATCCCGATCCTGTGGGCAATACGGAATATTTCCTGACCAGATTGGACTTGTAAGAATGCCAGATGTTTGACCTTTCTGAAAATGTAAATTATTAGTCGAAATTATGAGTACTTTTCACCAACCTCTCGGAAGGACTTCCGGACCCACATGTTTATCGTGATCGTACTCCGCGTGAACACGGCGGCAGTTTTGGAAGTGGCGGGAATCGAACCCGGGCCTACCGAGTGCAATTCCTGAGCGCTAACCACTGGGCTGCCTCGCCCTCCGCAACTTTCTTTATATTCACCCAATTTAGACGGGAACCCTGTGAGGGAGGCATCCACAGGGACCGTACCCTCCTTCCCCTACCACCAACCTCTCGGAAGGACTTCCGGACCCACATGTTTATCGTGATCGTACTCCGCGTGAACACGGCGGCAGTTTTGGAAGTGGCGGGAATCGAACCCGGGCCTACCGAGTGCAATTCCTGAGCGCTAACCACTGGGCTGCCTCGCCCTCCGCAACTTTCTTTATATTCACCCAATTTAGACGGGAACCCTGTGAGGGAGGCATCCACAGGGACCGTACCCTCCTTCCCCTACCACCCACCTCTCGGAAGGACTTCCGGACCCACATGTTTATCGTGATCGTGCTCCGCGTGAACACGGCGGCAGTTTTGGAAGTGGCGGGAATCGAACCCGGGCCTACCGAGTTCAATTCCTGAGCGCTAACCACTGGGCTGCCTCGCCCTCCGCAACTTTCTTTATATTCACCCAATTTAGACGGGAACCCTGTGAAGGAGGCATCCACAGGGACCGTACCCTCCTTCCCCTACCACCAACCTCTCGGAAGGACTTACGGGCCCACATGTTTAACGTGATCGTATTCCGCGTGAACACTTCGGCAGTTTTGGCAGTGGCGGGAATCGTACCCGGGCCTACCGCTAACTTCCCGCGCGCTAATTTACAATTTAAAATGACCATATGCTCTCTAAGCTCTTAATTCCATCATCCTCATTCCATTGTTCCATCATTTAAAATATCCATAAAATTTAAATATCCATCGTTCCATCATTTAAAATATCCATAAAATTAAAATATCCATCGTTCCATCATTTAAAATATCCATAAAATTAAAATATCCATTTAAAAAATCCATATCGTTCCATCATTTAAAATATAAATATAATAATTTCTACAGTGCATATGTTAAGCTCTTATTTCATTTAAAATCGGAAGCGCGGGAAACGGAAAGTAAAAACTAATTCGGTTTCTTATTGTCCCACCCATCGCTATGCATATACAGAACCGTGACGTCACCTCCACCTTGACGTCTCCACCCACCACCTTCCCTGCTTCAGCGCGGGAGAAACGAAGCGTCACGCCGAGCGGAACGGCGAGAAATTTAAAATCATGACGTCTTTAAAATTGCGATCCTGAAGGCAATTTTCATTATTTCTGGACCAGATTAGACTTGTAAGAATGCCAGATGTTTGACCTTTCTGAAAATGTAAATTATTAGTCGAAATTATGAGTACTTTTCACGATGCGAGAATTTAAAAACCAAAAATCGTTTTCTTGAGCAAAAAGTGACTTTTGTTTTAAAATCTTTAAAAAATATTAGAAATCGAAATTCAGATATGAAATTGATATATTTTTACTCGAAATTCTCTGCTCTTTCCGATGGTGTAATTTGTTTTTTTCTACGATGTCTGGATCGTGGAGAAAAAAGGGCAAAAAGGGCAAAAAACGGTCGAAATCGCATAAAACATTAAATAAATAAAAAAATAATTAAAATTTTAAAAATCGGTTTTCACGTGTCCCCTTCCCTCCCCCCCGGGTCTCCGATTGCCAAATTTCGTAGCTCTCCGACGCGCGGTCGCGAAACGTATAGTGTATAAGACAGACACACACACAGACATTGCCTTTTATTATATACTAGCCGCCTTTGGCGACCAGCCTGTTCGCTACCCTTGAAAATTCTGACCGTGGCAAACTCGTTGGCGCGACCTACCAGAAAGGTGTAAGGTAACTGCTTGGAAGGCCAGGAAGTGCCACACAATTTAGACCGGAACCCAATGGGGGAGGCATCCAAAGAGACCGTACCCTCCTTCCCCTACCACAAACCTCTCGGAAGGACTTGCAGTCCCACACGTTTAACGTGATCGTACTCCGCGTGAACACGGCTGCAGTTTTGGCAATGGCGGGAATCGAACCCGAGCCTACCGAGTGAAATTCCCGCGCGCTAACCACTGGGCTACCGTGCCATCCGCGACAATCTCCATAACTTTATTTTTATTCGGCAATTTTGGGAATCGAACCCGGGCCTACCAAGTGCAAATCCCGCGCACTAACCACTGGGGTACTTCACCCTCCGCGATATTCTTCATAACTTTCTTTTTATTCACCCAATTTAGACCGGAACCAAGTGGGAGAAGCATCCACAGGGACCGTACCCTTCTTCCCCTACCACCAACCTCTCGGAAGGACTTACAGACCCACATGTTTAACGTGATCGTACTCCGCGTAAACACGGCGGCAATTTTGGGAATCGAACCCGGGCCTACCGAGTGCAATTTCCGCGCGCTAACCATTGGGCTACTTTGCCCTACGCGACAATCTCCATAACTTTCTTTTTATTCATCCAATTTAGACCGTACCCTGCTTCCCCTACCACCAACTTCTCGGAAGGACTCACGGACCCACATGTTTAACGTGCTCGTACTCCGCGTAAACACGGCGGCAATTTTGGGAATCGAACCCGGGCCTACTGAGTGCAATTCCCGCGCGCTAACCACTGGGATTCTTCGCCCCCAGCGACTATCTCCATAACATTCTTTTTATTTACCCAATTTAGAACGGAACCCAGTGGGAGAGGCATCCACAGGGACCGTACCCTCCTTCCCCTACCACCAACCTCTCGGAAGGACTTCCGGACCCACATGTTTATCGTGATCGTACTCCGCGTGAACACGGCGGCAGTTTTGGAAGTGGCGGGAATCGAACCCGGGCCTACCGAGTGCAATTCCTGAGCGCTAACCACTGGGCTGCCTCGCCCTCCGCAACTTTCTTTATATTCACCCAATTTAGACGGGAACCCTGTGAGGGAGGCATCCACAGGGACCGTACCCTCCTTCCCCTACCACCAACCTCTCGGAAGGACTTCTGGACCCACATGTTTATCGTGATCGTACTCCGCGTGAACACGGCGGCAGTTTTGGAAGTGGCGGGAATCGAACCCGGGCCTACCGAGTGCAATTCCTGAGCGCTAACCACTGGGCTGCCTCGCCCTCCGCAACTTTCTTTATATTCACCCAATTTAGACGGGAACCCTGTGAGGGAGGCATCCACAGGGACCGTACCCTCCTTCCCCTACCACCAACCTCTCGGAAGGACTTCCGGACCCACATGTTTATCGTGATCGTACTCCGCGTGAACACGGCGGCAGTTTTGGAAGTGGCGGGAATCGAACCCGGGCCTACCGAGTGCAATTCCTGAGCGCTAACCACTGGGCTGCCTCGCCCTCCGCAACTTTCTTTATATTCACCCAATTTAGACGGGAACCCTGTGAAGGAGGCATCCACAGGGACCGTACCCTCCTTCCCCTACCACCAACCTCTCGGAAGGACTTACGGGCCCACATGTTTAACGTGATCGTATTCCGCGTGAACACTTCGGCAGTTTTGGCAGTGGCGGGAATCGTACCCGGGCCTACCGCTAACTTCCCGCGCGCTAATTTACAATTTAAAATGACCATATGCTCTCTAAGCTCTTAATTCCATCATCCTCATTCCATCATTTAAAATATCCATAAAATTTAAATATCCATCGTTCCATCATTTAAAATATCCATGAAATTAAAATATCCATCGTTCCATCATTTAAAATATCCATAAAATTAAAATATCCATTTAAAAAATCCATATCGTTCCATCATTTAAAATATAAATATAATAATTTCTACAGTGCATATGTTAAGCTCTTATTTCATTTAAATTCAGAACCGTGACGTCACCTCCACCTTGACGTCCCCACCCACCACCTTCCCTACTTCAGCGGGGGAGAAACGAAACGGCACGCCGAGCGGAACGGCGAGAAATTGAAATTCGGAAACTTTTAAAATCCCGATCCTGTGGGCAATACGGAATATTTCCTGACCAGATTGGACTTGTAAGAATGCCAGATGTTTGACCTTTCTAAAAATGTAAATTATTAGTCGAAATTATGAGTACTTTTTACTATGCGAGAATTTAAAAACCAAAAATCGTTTTTTTGAGTCAAAAGTGACTTTTGCTTTAAAATCATAAAAAAATATTAGAATTTATCTCTGAGATTTGAAATTGATATATTTTTACTCGAAATTCTCTGCTCTTTCCGATGGTGTGATTTGTTTTTTCCTACGATGTCCGGATCGTGGAAAAAAAAGGGCAAAAATGGCAAAAAACGGTCGAAATCGCATAAAACATTAAATAACAAAAAAAATAATTAAAATTTTAAAAATCGGTTTTCACGTGTCCCCTTCCCCCCCCCCCCCCCGGGTCTGCGATTGCAAAATTTCGTAGCTCTCCGACGCACGGTCGCTGAACGTATAGTGTATAAGACAGACAGACAGACACACACGCAGACATTGCCTTTTATTATATAGACTAGCCGCCTTTGGCGACCAGCCTGTTCGCTACCCTTGAAAATTCTGACCGTGGCAAACTCGTTGGCGCGACCTACCAGAAAGGTGTAAGGTAACTGCTTGGAAGGCCAGGAAGTGCCACACAATTTAGACCGGAACCCAATGGGGGAGGCATCCAAAGAGACCGTACCCTCCTTCCCCTAACACAAACCTCTCGGAAGGACTCGCAGTCCCACACGTTTAACGTGATCGTACTCCGCGTGAACACGGCTGCAGTTTTGGCAATGGCGGGAATCGAACCCGGGCCTACCGAGTGAAATTCCCGCGCGCTAACCACTGGGCTACCGTGCCATCCGCGACAATCTCCATAACTTTATTTTTATTCGGCAATTTTGGGAATCGAACCCGGGCCTACCAAGTGCAAATCCCGCGCACTAACCACTGGGGTACTTCACCCTCCGCGATATTCTTCATAACTTTCTTTTTATTCACCCAATTTAGACCGGAACCAAGTGGGAGAAGCATCCACAGGGACCGTACCCTTCTTCCCCTACCACCAACCTCTCGGAAGGACTTACAGATCCACATGTTTAACGTGATCGTACTCCGCGTAAACACGGCGGCAATTTTGGGAATCGAACCCGGGCCTACCGAGTGCAATTTCCGCGCGCTAACCATTGGGCTACTTTGCCCTACGCGACAATCTCCATAACTTTCTTTTTATTCATCCAATTTAGACCGTACCCTCCTTCCCCTACCACCAACTTCTCGGAAGGACTCACGGACCCACATGTTTAACGTGATCGTACTCCGCGTAAACACGGCGGCAATTTTGGGAATCGAACCCGGGCCTACTGAGTGCAATTCCCGCGCGCTAACCACTGGGCTTCTTCGCCCCCAGCGACTATCTCCATAACATTCTTTTTATTTACCCAATTTAGAACGGAACCCAGTGGGAGAGGCATCCACAGGGACCGTACCCTCCTTCCCCTACCACCAACCTCTTGGAAGGACTTCCGGACCCACATGTTTATCGTGATCGTACTCCGCGTGAACACGGCGGCAGTTTTGGAAGTGGCGGGAATCGAACCCGGGCCTACCGAGTGCAATTCCTGAGCGCTAACCACTGGGCTGCCTCGCCCTCCGCAACTTTCTTTATATTCACCCAATTTAGACGGGAACCCTGTGAGGGAGGCATCCACAGGGACCGTACCCTCCTTCCCCTACCACCAACCTCTCGGAAGGACTTCCGGACCCACATGTTTATCGTGATCGTACTCCGCGTGAACACGGCGGCAGTTTTGGAAGTGGCGGGAATCGAACCCGGGCTTACCGAGTGCAATTCCTGAGCGCTAACCACTGGGCTGCCTCGCCCTCCGCAACTTTCTTTATATTCACCCAATTTAGACGGGAACCCTGTGAAGGAGGCATCCACAGGGACCGTACCCTCCTTCCCCTACCACCAACCTCTCGGAAGGACTTACGGGCCCACATGTTTAACGTGATCGTATTCCGCGTGAACACTTCGGCAGTTTTGGCAGTGGCGGGAATCGTACCCGGGCCTACCGCTAACTTCCCGCGCGCTAATTTACAATTTAAAATGACCATATGCTCTCTCAGCTCTTAATTCCATCATCCTCATTCCATTGTTCCATCATTTAAAATATCCATAAAATTTAAATATCCATCGTTCCATCATTTAAAATATCCATAAAATTAAAATATCCATCGTTCCATCATTTAAAATATCCATAAAATTAAAATATCCATTTAAAAAATCCATATCGTTCCATCATTTAAAATATAAATATAATAATTTCTACAGTGCATATGTTAAGCTCTTATTTCATTTAAAATCGGAAGCGCGGGAAACGGAAAGTAAAAACTAATTCGGTTTCTTATTGTCCCACCCATCGCTATGCATATACAGAACCGTGACGTCACCTCCACCTTGACGTCCCCACCCACCACTTTCCCTGCTTCAGCGGGGGAGAAACGAAGCGTCACGCCGAGCGGAACGGCGAGAAATTTAAAATCATGACGTCTTTAAAATTGCGATCCTGAAGGCAATTTTCATTATTTCTGGACCAGATTAGACTTGTAAGAATGCCAGATGTTTGACCTTTCTGAAAATGTAAATTATTAGTCGAAATTATGAGTACTTTTCACGATGCGAGAATTTAAAAACCAAAAATCGTTTTCTTGAGCAAAAAGTGACTTTTGTTTTAAAATCTTTAAAAAATATTAGAAATCGAAATTCAGATTTGAAATTGATATATTTTTACTCGAAATTCTCTGCTCTTTCCGATGGTGTAATTTTTTTTTTCTACGATGTCTGGATCGTGGAGAAAAAAGGGCAAAAAGGGCAAAAAACGGTCGAAATCGCATAAAACATTAAATAAATAAAAAAATAATTAAAATTTAAAAAATCGGTTTTCACGTGTCCCCTTCCCTCCCCCCCGGGTCTCCGATTGCTAAATTTCGTAGCTCTCCGACGCGCGGTCGCGAAACGTATAGTGTATAAGACAGACACACACACACACACACACACACACACACACACACAGACATTGCCTTTTATTATTTACTAGCCGCCTTTGGCGACCAGCCTGTTCGCTACCCTTGAAAATTCTGACCGTGGCAAACTCGTTGGCGCGTCCTACCAGAAAGGTGTAAGGTAACTGCTTGGAAGGCCAGGAAGTGCCACACAATGTAGACCGGAACCCAATGGGGGAGGCATCCAAAGAGACCGTACCCTCCTTCCCCTACCACAAACCTCTCGGAAGGACTTGCAGTCCCACACGTTTAACGTGATCGTACTCCGCGTGAACACGGCTGCAGTTTTGGCAATGGCGGGAATCGAACCCGAGCCTACCGAGTGAAATTCCCGCGCGCTAACCACTGGGCTACCGTGCCATCCGCGACAATCTCCATAACTTTATTTTTATTCGGCAATTTTGGGAATCGAACCCGGGCCTACCAAGTGCAAATCCCGCGCACTAACCACTGGGGTACTTCACCCTCCGCGATATTCTTCATAACTTATTTTTTATTCACCCAATTTCGACCGGAACCAAGTGGGAGAAGCATCCACAGGGACCGTACCCTTCTTCCCCTACCACCAATCTCTCGGAAGGACTTACAGACCCACATGTTTAACGTGATCGTACTCCGCGTAAACACGACGGCAATTTTGGGAATCGAACCCGGGCCTGGTAACTGGTTGGACGGCCAGGATGTGCCACCCAATTTAGACCGGAACCCAGTGGGGGAGGCATCCACAGGGAACGTACCCTCCTTCCCCTACCACCAACCTCTCGGAAAAACATACGGACCCATACGTTTAACGTGATCGTACTCCATGTCAGTGGCGGAAATCGAACCCGGGCCTACCGCGTGCAATTCCCGCGCGCTAACCACTGGGCTACTTCGCCCTCCGCGACAATCTCCATAACTTTCTTTTTATTCACCCAATTTAGACCGTACCCTCCTTCCCCTACCACCAACCTCTCGGAAGGACTCACGAACCCACATGTTTAACGTGATCGTACTCTGCGTGAACGTGGCGTAAGTTTTGGCAGTGGCGGGAATCGAACCCGGGCCTACTGAGTGCAATTCCCGCGCGCTAACCACTGGGCTGCCGCGCCCTCCGCGACAATCTCCATAACTTTCTACACATTCACCCAATTTAGACGGGAACCCAGTGGGGGAGGCATCCACAGGGGCCGTATCCTCCTTCCCCTACCACCAACCTCTCGGAAGGACTTACGGACCCACATATTTAACGTGATCGTATTCCACGTAAACACGGCGGCAGTTTTGGCAGTGGCGGGAATCGAACCCGGGCCTACCGCTAACTTCCCGCGCGCTAATTTGCAATTTAAAATGACCATATGCTTAATTCCATCATCCTCATTCCATTGTTTCATTGTTCCATCATTTAAAATATCCATAAAATTAAAATATCCATTTAAAATATCCAAAAGTTAAAATATACATTTAAAAAATCCAGATCGTCCCATCATTTAAAATATAAATATAATAATTTATATAGAGCAAAGGCGCTCTATTCAGAACCGTGACGTCACCTCCACCTTGACGTCCCCACCCACCACCTTCCCTGCTTCAGCGGGGGAGAAACGAACGGAACGCCGAGAAATTTAAAATCATGACGTCTTTAAAATTGCGATCCTGAAGGCAATTTTCATTATTTCTGGACCAGATTAGACTTGTAAGAATGCCAGATATTTCAGCTTTCTAAAAATGTAAATTATTAGTCGAAATTATGAGTACTTTTTACTATGCGAGAATTTAAAAACCAAAAATCGTTTTTTTGAGCCAAAAGTGACTTTTGTTTTAAAATCTTTAAAAAATATTAGAAATCGAAATGGAGATTTGAAATTGATATATTTTTACTCGTAATTGTCTGCTCTTTCCGATGGTGTGAGTTGTTTTTTTCTACGACGTCTGGATCGTGGAGAAAAAAGGGCAAAAAGAGCAAAAAAAGGTCGAAATCGCATAAAACATTAAATAAATAAAAAAATAATTAGAATTTTGAAAATCGGTTTTCACGTGTCCCCTTCCCTCCCCCCCAGGTCTCCGATTGCCAAATTTCGTAGCTCTCCGACGCGCGGTCGCGAAACGTATAGTGTATAAGACAGACAGACACACACACACACACACACACACACACAGACATTGCCTTTTATTATTTAAGAAGATGCATGAAATTTGGCAAGAACACCTTTCATACCGTTTAATGAAACTGGGTATGTATTTTATAATTGGACTTTATAAAGGTAATTAAAAGTGAATAAGAGCCTAATTAAATGAGCAATTTCGATGAAACTTAAGTTTTAATGTAGACAAACATTTTTAAGAAATTAACTTTCTAATGGATTCAAAAATGAATACCCAAATGTGGTCATAATGTGTTTTTGAGTGATCATAATGTAAAATTAATCAAAAATGTGAACAAATGGCACGCAAAGAGCATTTTCAAATTTTCTTTAAAGAAAAATTAAATTAAAAAAAAAATACAAAATTATAACAAAATTGAAAAAAATTTAATGGTATAATATTTTTTTTTCCAATGGCCCGGCATTGACTCTTACATCTTCACCTATACATCGGCCAGAACAGTGAACCTCTTAGCTGTCAAAGACGTTGCCCCAGCGCACCAGTGGGGGGTGGGAACACATTGCGCCCAACAACACAAACTCGAATTCGAATTTTCGACCCCGTCACAATATTTTCCTTATACATTATTGTATATAAGGAAAGTAAAAAGTGGTATCAACTGATTTTATAGTAAAAACGCTTTCTAAAAATGATGGATATAAGTCTACCACAGTGGGGTTGCGTCAAAAGCTACCATCTTGAAAAAATGACGCCAACATCAAATATGTTAAACAGAAAAAAAAGCATTAATATCACGGAAACAATACTTTTTCATAAGAAATGACCTGACCATAAATTAAAGAGCATAAAATTTAATTCAAGGCTACACTTTCTTTTAATCTATAAGGCGCATGGTCTCGAATATAGAGAATCATTAATATTTTCTTGTTTCATTGGTTGCAAGATGACTGGATTAACTTACAAAAAAAAAATCTAATGTGGGCAACACATGACTTTCCTTATATAATGTAATGAATTTACTACTTTTACAACAAAAAAAATCTGATGTGGGCAACACATGACTTTCCTTATATAATGTAGTGAATTTACTACTTTTACAGTAAAAAAAATAGGTTTTTCTTATAGTAGATACTAATATTCTTTCCAAGATATTGAATTTTCGACAATTAGTCGTCATTTTCATTGATGTAGCGTCATTTTTAACAATTTGGCGAGATTTTTGGTAATTTGGCAACATTTACAAAAAGTCGCCAAGTTGGCGACATTCCGCCAAATTCGTCGCCAAAATCTCGTCAAGCGTTATGCACTAAGAAATAAGTTATTCTTACTGCAGATAAATGACTATTGGCGTTCAAATACAAAAGTATTATTTAAAGTATCTTTTTTCATGAATGGAACGAGCTAGATCCACGAGAATGATGTCACTCAACTTATCGCATGGTATTACATATGAAAAGTGAACGTGTTTCTCAATAGGAAATATTTTTTTTAATTTTATGACTTTTCGCTCATTTTTTTGAAAAATTTACAATATCTCGAGAACGGTTCATGTCAGTGTTCTAAAATTTATGTCAATAGTTTTATAATAAAAAATTACATAAGAAATGCCCATTTGCGTAACTTTATTAGTGGTTTTGATTTTTTGACGATTTTTTCAAAATTTTATTCGAAAATTTATTAGGGGTGTTCTGAACATTCGGTTGCGGATAAAAACAATAGGCTTCCAGTGTTTACGGATTGTAATTTTTATACCAAATTTGATTTGAATCGGTCCATTCGTTCGTCAGTTATCGTCTCCACAGACTCACTGACACACACACACACATACTTTCACACACACACACACACATACAGACATCACTTCAAAAATGTTTGATTCGTGATCAGGGATACTTGAAACGTGCTCTCCCGTCGAAAACTCGAATTCTAATTTTCGACCCCGTCACAATACTTTCCTTATACATTATGTATATAAGGAAAGTAATAGCTTATTCTCATAGTAGATACTTATATTCTTTTCAAGATATTGAATATTCGTCAATTAGTCGTCATTTTCATTGATTTAACGTCATTTTTAACCATTTGGCGAGATTTTCGTTAATTTGGCAACATTTAAAAAAGTCGTCAAGTTGGCGACATTCCACTAAATTCGTCGCCAAAATCTCTTAAATGGCGACGAATGAAGGCGAAAATGAAGCGTTATGGAAGGAGAAATAAGTTATTCTTATAGCAGATAAATGACTATTGGCATTCAAATACAAAAGTATTACTCAAAGTATCTTTTCTCATGAATGGAACGAGCTAGATCCACGAAAATGATGTCACCCAATTTATCGCATGATATTACATGTAAAAAGTGAACATGTTTCTCAACAGTTAATATATTTTTTTAATTTATGGGATTTTTTGATAAATTTATTTGGAAATAGGCAATATCTCAAGAACGGTTCATGCTAGCGTTCTAAAGTTTATGTCAATCGTTTTCTAAGCAAAAATTACATAAGAGATGTCTATTTGCGTAATTACATGAAATTTTTTGATTTTTTGATGATTTTTTCAAAATTTCACTCGAAAATTTACGGGGGTTCTGAACATTCGATTGCGTTTAAAAACAATAGGCTTCCAGTATTGATGGATTGTGATTTTTGTACCAAATTTCATTCGAATCACTCCATTCGTTCGTGAGATATCGTTTCCACAGACTCACTGACACACACACACACATACTTACACACACACACACACATACTTACACACACACACACACACAGCCATCACTTCAAAAAGTTCGATTCGTCTTCAGGGATGCTTGAAACGTGCTCTCCTGTCGAAATTTCGAATTCGAATTTTCGACCCCGTCAGAATACTTTCCTTATACATTATGAATATAAGGAAAGTAATACTCAGTTTGCAACCTAAAGCATCATAAAACGACTAGTGCAATACTTGTGAATATATAAACAAGAAAGATCAATCACCCATAAAGCATTGATTATGAAACTGAAATGCAATTTTATTTAAACATCTCTAAAATGCGATACATTCCTCGGTAATAATTTTAAAATTATCGTAATACTACATTAATTTATTATATCTCAAAACTTAAAACTTCATAGGAAACAATGAACTTTATTCAAATGACGTCATTGAAATATAAATTGCCTGGTTTAAACATGTCTAAAATGCGATACATTAAGCGGTAATATTTTCAAAATTATCACAGTACTACAGTAATTTATTATATTTGAAAACTTCATCGAAAAAAATGAACATTATTCAAATGACGTCATCGAAATATAAATCGTCTTGCTCTCTATGTAAAAACAGTGAATATTTCATTCATACACTTCATTCCAGACTCTAGAGTTAAATAATTTTGCGTGAAAAAATTCAGTAATTCTTATAGAACTCATCTTTACAATCACGTGTTTACATGCTGCCTCCATTAAAATTAGGCTTCGCTGCAAAAATAATCAAAGTTTGATGATCTTTTAAACTCAAAAATATTGAAAATGCGTTGGCACAGAATGTAAATGCACAGAAAATAAGCAAAAATAAAGCGGTTTTAGGACGGATACAACACTAAAAAATCTGATGTGGCCAACACATGACTTTCCTTATATAATGTAATGAATTTACTACTTTTACAGTAAAAAATAGGTTTTTCTTATAGTAGATACTAATATTCTTTCCAAGATATTGCATTTTCGGCAATCAGTCGTCATTTTCATTGATTTAGCGTCATTTTTAACCATTTGGCGAGATTTTCGTTAATTTGGCAACATTTTCAAAAAGTCGCCAAGTTGGCGACATTCCGCCAAATTCGTCGAAAAATTTTGCCAAGCGTTATGGACAAAGAAATAAGTTGTTCGTACAGCAGAAAAAGGACTATTGGCGTTCAAATACAAAAGTATTACTCAAAGTATCTTTTTTCATGAATGGAACGCGCTAGATCTACGAGAATGATGTCACCCAATTTATCGCATGGTATTACAAATGAAAAGTGAACATGTTTCTCAATAGGAAATATTTTTTTTTCATTTTATATGACTTTTTAATTTTTTTTTTGAAAAATGTGCAATATCTCGAGAACGGTTCATGTTAGCGTTCTAAAATTTATGTCAATCGTTTTCTAATGAAAATTACATAAAAAATTTCTATTTGCGTAACTTTATTAGTGGTTTTGATTTTTTAACGATTTTTCCAAAATTTTATTCGAAAATTCTGAACATTCGATTCATGTTCTGAACATTCGATTACGTATAAAAACAATAGGCTTCCAGTGTTTACGGATTGTGATTTTTATACCAAATTTGGTTCGAATCGGTCCATTCGTTCGTCAGTTATCGTCTCCACAGACTCACTGACACACACACACACACACACACACACACACACACACAAACATCACTTCAAAAATGTTTGATTCGTGATCAGGGATGCTTGAAACGTGCTCTCCCGTCGAAAACTCGATTTCGAATTTTCGACCCCGTCACAATACTTTCCTTTTACATTATGTATATAAGGAAAGTAATAAGAATTTAAAAGAACTTTAAAAATCATGATTTTTACTCTGGAAAAAAAAAAGATTTTGATACAAGATGGATGCCATATTTTATTTTGAAATGGGTCACGTGATCTCTTAATGTTATATGATATAATTATTATTTTAATTTTTATTTAAATAACTACCAAACATATTTTGTTGTAAAATTTTTTATAAATTTTATGAGATAATTTGAATATTTCCTAAAATTTTCCAAGCAATTTGTGAATTTTAACTTATATATATATATATATATATATATGTGTTTACTGATAGCATAATAAGCTTTAAAAAAATTAGAAAAATCAAAAAATCGGAAAATAAGATACATTAATATTAATGTTTTGAATTTTATTTTTGCTAAAAAATTGTAACTTTAGCCAGTTTGAAACTACGATTTAAGAGCCCTTATAATGGTGCATAGTGGCATTCTCGTTTATCCATTTCTTCTATGAATCACTTGCTTAGTAAGAATTTTCAACTTTGCTTTATGTTCGTATTCTGAATTGCTTATACGGGTAATTGTCTTGTCTCCTGCTCTGACTCACTGTACCTCCCTGGTTGTATTTCGACATGTTCATTCCGGTGCTTCTAGATAATTCATTCTGCTGAGGTTGATCGCGCATACACGTGGTGAAAGAAGAAGGGTTCATGCCGCATGGTAATACAAATTTCTTTAATGTTTCTTATCTTCATTTTTTCTTCTTTTGATGTCTGTAGTCTGAGTTTGAGCATTTATTGTAATGTACAATTGCTCAATCTGAAATAGGCATTTGTTTGGGTTAATTAGAATTAAATACTCAGACCTGAAGATGAATTTCATTCTGATTAATCATCGAATTTAAGCCTGTGCTGTTCTTTTCTCTTATCGGCAGTATGGCCGTGGTTTTGCGTCTATGGTGATGTTAATATTACTTGTATTCTTATTATTACATTTTTCTAATATATATATATATATATATATATATATATATATATATATATTAAAGAAGTAAAAAAAATAATTAATTCAAGTAATCGTGATATATTAACATCACCATAGAGGTAAAACCACGACCATAATGCCGGTAATAGAAAAGATCAGCACCGGCCCAAATTCAAAGATTAAAAAGAATTAAATTCATCTTCAGGTCTGAGTATTTAATTCTAATTAACCCAAACAAATGCTTGTTTCAGATTGGGCAATAGTACATTACTATAAATGTCCAAACTCAGACTACAGGCACCAAAAGATGAAAAAATGAAGATAAGAAACATTAGGAAAATTTGTATTACCATGTTACAGGAACCCTTCTTCTTTCACCACGTATATGCAATCAACCTCCTCAGCAGCATAAAAAATTTCTAGAAGCACCGGAATGAACAAATATATATATATATATATATATATATATATATATATATATATATATATATATATATCAGTATATATATAAATGTATTGCATGTTGGTAATGTAATTGATAAAGTACTCAAGTACTCATGAAAAAATTGGTCGGTTTTTTTGCTATCGGGGGGGGGGGGGCTTACTGATATTTTGCAGGAGAATGGGAGGGTGAGGAGCCCTTACTGATATTTTACAGGGGGGGCCAAAATTTATAGATCCCTGCCTATTTAAATGTCCTATAAAGTTGTAAATAAACTTTGTTTTAAAGTTATAATATGTGTAATTTCCATCTTCCGGACGTATAAGCATTTTATATATTTTCCCGAGATTGCTCAACAGACACGTTATTACTTCTACTGCGAATTTCAAAAGGATTTCGTACAATTGGGAAAAATTAGACACATTCCTTATTTACAAATGTAAACATTTTAAGAGGGAACAATGTATTTTGATTAGCAATTCACAGGAAATTACGCGATATAAATTCAATACATTTGCTGAATGAAAAGCGGTGATTAAAACTAATTTGGAAAGTTAGAAAATACCGGCTGGTATCAGTTTGCTTTTGGGTTTAAAGAGACGAGTAAGAAATGTCGTTTTATTTATCATTATATTTTTATCATGTTTTGAAATTTTTCCCCGATTGCGCAGAGTATATCTGCTAGTGAATAATATTTTTTGTTTAATGTTATTATTTTTATCATATATACACGAAAATAGGAAAAAAGCTTATTTTCTATTCAAGCAATTTTTTATCTTGTTTCGGAGGGGGGGTGGGGCGTGCAAAAGCAAATTTTGGTGCCAAATCTTCGCTTATGTTAAGATGTCCCTAACCCTGACGACGTTTAAAATGCAATAAATTGATAAACAAAAAGAAAAAAGGTTTTAAAACTGCAAAATGCATATAGTTTTCAATAAGCCCATTTTTTACTCGTCAAAAGTGAAATTGCAACACCATGAGGAAATGTACTTAGCCACATGCAAATCACAGTACCGGTAGAAGACATTGTCATATGCAAATGATTAGAAGAACAGACAAAAATATGCAAAAGAAACCCGTTTATTCAGTAAAGAATGTGGCTATATAGGCCGCTAAACGGCGAGGCATACTATCGAGGAGGATATTAATGGTTGCCTGAGGTAATCCTTGGCAAGCAACGTCCACTGCGGCAAGCAGTTCATCTGCGGTATGTACCGGTGGTCCCCGGTACACCTGACGTCCGATGAGGGCTCACTCGTGTTCAATGGGAGAGAGATCCGGCTAAGTTGCCGGCCAGGAAAGGATATGAATTCCGTTCAGGCTGTTCAAAGTTCGCCGTGCGGTGTGGCACTGTCTTGATGGACCACAGCGTCGGGGCCGGCCTGCACCAATGACTGAATCACAGGCATCACAACTTGTGTGACGTACAGGTCCGTTATCAGATTACATGCAATGTGCACCAGCGCTGTTCCCTGATCGAACATAATACCGCTCCAAACTATGATGCCCGGTGTAGGGCCAGTGTGACGCTCGGTGATATCAGTGGGCAAGTGGCGTTACCCGGGAAACCGCCAGACCCGTCCACGGCTGTCATTCCTCCACAGGTAGAAGCGAGATTCATCCGTGAACAATACCCAATACCATTCATTGATCCAGTTGCGATGACGACGACACCACACCAGACGTTCATCCCTGTGTTGAGCGCTTAATGGCATCGCAGTGCCACCGTGTGCGTAGCTGTACTTTATGTAATCTGTTGCGAATGGTTTGGGTACACTCAGGTGCAACTGTTGATGGTGGCAGGCTGTTTCAAATGTCACTTGCCACGGGGTTGCAAACAGGTCTCGACTAGTCGTTAGGCGATTCTGCCGGTCTGTGCGCTAAGTCGTGGGCCTTGTTCGATCCACCCCCTCTTCGTTCTTCTCCACTCCCTCTGATGTTCCTGGGTCCATCCTTTCACACATCGCTGGATAGTACTCACGTCATGCAGATACGGTCTCGTTTCCCAGCCATTAACTGCTGGTATACAGCTCGCTGAAGTCTTCGAGGCATCGCTTCTTTACCACTTTTTTGGAAGTTTGACTGCTGCAAATCGTCGCTGATATAATTTACGGTACGAGCCCTCTTGTTGGTCTTGCTGCACACGAAAATGGGTACTTACAAAAACTTAATCATTTGCATATGGCTACATTCATTCCTTCATGGTTGAAGACCCAGGCCATCCGACTCATCCTAAGGACTCGAGCAACCATTTGGACGGCCGAGAAAACATTCCTTCATGGTGTTGCAATTTCACTTTTGACGAGTGAAGTGTTATTTTGAATATAAGTCTGTAGGGTCTATATAATAATAAGTTCTTTGCTGCCTACACCAGGCTTTTACCTTTTGTACTATACATAGGTAAAACCTTTTGTACTATACATAATGCCTACAATATTTTTACCTTTTGTACTATACATAATACTTACAATATAACATTAATTACTATTAGTTACCATAGTAGTCTCCAGGGTTTGCGAAACTTTGGTATCGAAATCGGCAGAATATTACCAACTTCGCAAGATTTTTAAATGTTGCCAAATTGATGAAAATGTCGCCAAATTGATAAAAATGTAGTCAAATTGGTAAAAATGACGACTAATTGATGAAAATTCTGTATCTTGGAAAAACTATAAGAATCTATTATAAGAATAACCTATTTCTCCATCTATAATGCTTGGCGAAATGCTGGCGACGAATTTTGGCGGTATTTCGCCAAGTTGACGAGTCTTTTTAAATGCTACTAAATTGACGAAAATGTCGCCGAATTGATAAAATTGACGCTAAATTAGTGAAAATGACGACTCATTGATGAAAATTCAATATCTTGGAAATAACATAGCAAAAGACCATATGAATAAGCTATTTCGCCTCCCGTAAGTAATGCTTGGCGAAAATTTTGGCGGGATATCGCAAACTTGGCGGCCTTTTTAAATATTGTAAATTGACGAAAATATCGCCAAATTGATAAAAATGTCGCCAAATTGATAAAAATAATGCTAAATGGGAGGCAACGCTTTGCAAATTTTTAATTCCGTCATACCTTTCAGTTTAAAATAAGCGGTGGTGGTGTAGCCGTGTGTGTCCCCACGCAGCAGTTTTATATTTTAAATTCGTTACAAGCGATCGGCACGGCTGTGTCCCAACCGATTTGCGCAAAATTCAAAAGAAAAACACCGAAAACCGTATTTGTGAGGATATAGAATCTCCGAAGCATTTCGTATTTGACTGCCAACTTACAGAGAACTATCATCTTAAAAGGCCCAGTAGACAACATTTGCCAATATGGTCCAAAAACCTTCTGGGTATAATAGCTGGGCTAAACAGAGAATAAAATCTATAATTCAAATCCTAGAGGAAAACGGACATATCTTGTGAATTATTTCTAGTAACCCCCCAAAATTAGCTCACTGTTTATTGCATATTTATTCTTAGTACTTGTAAATTTTTTTATACATACTGCAATCAAATCACTTTTAAATTTACATTTGTTCTATTCATTGCAAATATCATTGTATGTATCGATGTAGTATTGAAAGCCATGATAATCTGTGAGATTTATTTGTATATGTTGTACTATATATAGTCTTGTATGTATGTTTGTATATGTAGTTTTGTATAAATATATATTTAATTTGTATATATCTTTAAATGCTATTCGTGGCATTTTCTATATCTAATAACCTATTTTAGAAACATTTATAGTGAAGAACAAGTAGTTAGAAACATTTAAGTGAGTCACGTTATCGCTTCATATAATATGAGTGTAATTATTATTTTAAACTTTATTTAAAAAGCTACCGAACATATTCTGTTGAAATTTTTTTTATATATTTTATAGGATACTTTGAATATTTGCTAAAATTTTCGAAGCAATTTGTGAATTTTAACTTTGCTTAAAAAATGTTTGAAAAATTAGGTCCCATAGGGTTCAATGTATTTCACTTTTTCAACCAGGGTTCAATTCAAAACTAATTGGGTGATATTATTCATTTACATTCCCATATGTCCCATAGACTGTATCAACAACATACTGAAATTTCATTTTGATAAAATCTTTTTTACGGGAGCTATCGTGCGAACGGACAGACAGAATGGACAAAGTCATAAACACTTTTCAACTATGTTGAAAGTGTTAAGAAAGGGGATCCTAATTACTTGTAGCCGTGCGTAATCCCCTCCTCCCAATATTTTAAATCTGATTTATTAATTTGAAAACCTTTATATTTGGTATGCAGATACCCATTAAGTGTGCGATTACAACCACAAACATAAAAATGTGAAATTTTTAAATTCTGGGTGTGGAAAAGAATAAATTGGTCAACAAAATGAATAAATAAAATAAAATAAAAACATTTAAACCATAATGGAATGAGATATCAAACAAAAAGGCGTATCAACACATGAATAAAAATACCCTCTCCTGTAATACACTTTGAGAAGTGAGCGGTAGAAAGACAAAATTTTCATTTTTCCTTAGACGTGGAAAAAAGTAATATACGAAAAAAAATCGGAAAATTTATTTAGAGATACATCATCTTAATCCAAAAGCAAGGAAAAGTAATACGGACTTATCCGATTAGAGACAGTAACATAATTTGGGGGGGGGGGGGTGAAAAATGGAAACATATTCGAATGGGGTATCGTAAAATTAGGCGCATCGAAACTAAGATAAAATTAGCAAATTTTTCATTTGTATAGTCACTGAATATAGGAAACACTAAAAAATACTATTTTTTTTCTCTTTTTGAGCACCCCTGACACGTCCCAAATACGCCCATTATGGTATTGATAGTATCAATACCTATTTGGCTTTGATAATAATACTGCAGTTCCCATGGCTGTTTTCTCTTTGCCTCCCTCACACGATAACGCTCGATATCCACCGATGCCACACTTTCGAATCGCGAACGGGCACGACAGCAGACGATAATATCTGGCGCAGAACGATTGGAAAGCACTTTCATCTCATCTATTCCCGGACCCCGAAACCGCGACGATAACACGCGAACCAAACACGCGTTTCATTGCTGTTTGCCTTCCCCTTATCGAGAAAGTGCAAGTTTCCGACGGAAAGAACGCTTGAAAAATCTCACGGTAATCTAGATTTCCCGAGTTTTAACTAAAAGAGGGGAGATGCACTGGAAGATGACAGGAATTTCCGCCTTTGTGCATCTTTTGAAAAATCTATATAATATGTATCTAACGTGTTTTCGTTTTTGCAGACCTCCCAGAATCCCCCCTGATAACAGAGAAAGATCAATATTTACACATTTATAGCATCAACCGTGGGACTGAGCCTAATTATGCCAATCAATAAAATACACTTTGTGCGAATGATAAGGAAAGCTCGAGCAACGTACATAAGCACAAATAAAATGATAATGCAGCATACAGCTGTTTCGAGGATACGTTGTATCCTCTTCGTCAGTGAAAGAGACCCAACAAACCCTAAGACCAAAAGAGGAATGAGTGCAAAAGAAGATACAAAGTGGGTATTATCTCTCTTATTCCAGGTCTTCGCTGTACAAGGTACGATCGAAAAGTTCGGAGACTGTGCTGATATCTCCAACCCATGTAGTGGAGGAGAGGGGAACTATTTTACCGTGGCGTAGAAGCACATGTGACACGAGATGTGAAAAGGAAGAAGCAGTTGTTTTTCCAGACAATGCATGTCAGTGAACTGCAGTCGTTCACGTCGTGGACAGCAGTTGCAATTTCTCTGTCGGCGATTTCCCCAAACGCTGGCAGAATTTGATATTTGCACGTTGTTCTTCAAACACCATTTCTATTTTCGACGAACGCGAACGACTACAGTTTACTGAAGCGCATTGCCTGGAAAACCCAGCACTGCGGACCTGCTTCTTCTTTTCCACATCTCGCGTCACATGTGCCTCTACGCCACGGTAAAATAGTCCCCCTTTCCTCCAACCCGGGTTGGAGATATCAGCACAATCTCCGAACTTTTTTATCCTACTTTGTACAAAGAAGACCTGGATTAAGAGAGATAATATCCACTTTGTATCTTCCTTTGCACTCATCACTCTTCTGGACTTAGGGTTTGTTGGGTCTTTTGCACTGACGAAGGGGGTCCAGCGTATCCTCAAAACAACTTACGCGAAAAACTTCATTATCATTTTATTTATGCTTATATACATTGCTCAAGTTGTTCTATGAAGCCGACTATTTTCGATGCTAAGCGCCATACGTGCATTGTTTAACAAAATAAAGCTTATTAAAAAGATGTGCAGGATTTTCAATTTCTCCCTCGGGGTCAAAGAAATGGGGCGTAGAAAAGTTTTTCCAGACCTACCAGAAGCCTATAAGACTGAATCTTCGCACAGGTATGTTATCAACTACGACACAGAACCTAACGAAGCCAGATATTCGAATCCCCCCCCCCCCCTTCAAGAAACGGCGAAAATGGGTGGGGTTTCAAAAAATAATTCCAGATTCTCCAAAAGTGACACGGTGATTTAAAAGTCTCAAGGTCTCAAGGACGGGGGATACGGAGTGCCCAGGAGGGGAAAGGATTCCCCCCTTTAAACTCCGGGCGAAGAGAAAAAAGAAGTACTAAGAAAGAGAAGCAAAAGTTAAGAGAGACAACAGAGCTTTGCTTGGGGGGAGGGCAACGACCGAAGTCGAGCCCCACGCATAACTTTTTATCTTTTAATGATTTATCTAAAAAGTCACACATTTATAGTATCACATTTATAGTATCGAACATGGAGTAGAAGAACCTAACGGAGCCGAATATTGATTTTTCCTCGAGGAAAGGCAAAATAGGCGTGGTGTCTAAAGTCTTTCCGAAACCTCCAGAGCCCCACCACCACCAACACTCCCACCCCCTCCAGTGAACTAGAAATTGAACTTTACACAACTATAACATTGGCCACGAGATAGAACCTTACTAAACCAACGTCCGATTGATTGGACCATTTTCGATGCTGAGCGCCATGCATTGCTAAACAAAACAAAACAAAACTTATTAAAAGTGCCGTTGCTTAATTTTTTAAAGTGTAAATTTTCTTGTCTTCAGCGGGCTTAAATAAAAGTGGGTCAGTAATTACTCAATTATGTGACAGAAAGAGAAAAATGATGTGCATGCATTATAGAACTCGATTAACACATTGGTAATTTTTACTTTCGCATGCTATTGTCATAGGGGGCTCCAGGCTTTCACAATTGGGGGCGTTCATGCGAAGCATGTACAGTTTAAAAATAACAAATAGTTTACTTGTGAAACTTTAATTCATTATATTTTGTCCACCGATTTCTGAATGATATAGCCACGGTTTTAATTCGTAAAAAATACTAAATAAAAAGAAATTTGAAAACTATGAACACGCTAGCACAGACGCCAATGGAATATTAACAATGTTCTGCCGTCTCTGTGTTCTTTTGCGATAGGTGATATCTCACGACAGATTTCTTTATTGAAGACTTGCGCATGCGCAGTCATTTGGAACTGGGTCTAGCCAGAAACCCTAAAAATATCTGATCTTAGATTTATAAATCCGTAAAAAAAATAAAACATAAATAACAGTTTGAAGAAGAGAGAGAGAGAGAGAAACTGAAAATTGTTGGAATAAGAGGCAATTTTTAAGTAAAAAGGATTGTTTGCTCAATTTGTAACGGGCACACACACACACCCCTCGTGACGCCGCCTATGACTATTGTATAGAGAATGTATTGTTTTCCGAATTTTGACTGATGAGCTTGTGAAGACTTCAACAGGGTCTAAAAAGACTCGTTAGACAATTACTATTTGAACTAGAACGAATTACTCGGCCTTTCCCTTGTCGTCAATAAACGTCCGCTGTAAGCAAAGCAAACATAATAAATATATATATACTGGATTCAAAAGAATAAGAAATAGTAATAAAAAGGGGGATGCCAACAGGGAAGTATTAAACGGCCAAGGGGGATTGTGACCCCTTGTTCCCGGTTAAAGCATGCTTTGATTCCAAGGAAACACTCCCGGAACCAATACCTGCCCGACGCAATCCTCCATCCGTCATCAAATCAGGAAAAGCAAAATCCAAGGAGAGTATACCAAAAACACGAAGTCCATTACAATGAAATAAAAGAAAGCGAATGGAGGTAACATAAACGTCTAACAACCTCAATCAATTCAAACACAACAATGACTGAACTTTACCATGAATGGTAAGTTTCTGCGTTCTACAAGTATAATCGCCTCATACGCAGTTAGGATTATATCAGTTCATTTAATTTTGCATAAATGATAGTTATTATTAATATTATAGTTTTTGTAAAATGCGTCAAAATAATACCTTAGGAATCGCTTAGGATATTTTTATTTTACTGCTTCATAACCTAAATTCCGTTCGCACATAATGCGTTCCTGTTGGGTTGTATTGAGTCTCTTATGCCTTTTTAGGTGATTAATAATTAAGTTGCGGAATACTCCTATACTCAAATTGGTATTCCAGTTAATTATGTAGTTGATGTCAATGTCAAAAGTTTTCCTTTTATCATACATTTTAAAACATATCTTGTTTTTTTCATCGTAATAAATGCATATATCCAAAAATTCCACCGTTTCTTTCCTTTCTTGATAAGTCTCGATTAGCTCTAAATTTATAGGGTAAAAACTGAAATCGAATTGATATTTACTTTCTATATGTCCAATCAGAACATCGTCGACAAATCTGAAAAACGGGACCTCATTTAGAATGTGTGTTGAAAGTTCATACTTATTCAAATAAATATATGTCGGCCAACATGGATAAGCATCCACCTCCCATGGGGATTCCTTGTACTTGCTGGTAGAAGGAAATTCCGTTATAAAGGATATTTTCATGCAAAACGAATTTGATTAAATTCTTGTACTTATTGATGTTGATCGTTAAATGAAAATCGTAAGTTTAAAAGGTTTCAATCATAATTTCATATAAATCCTTTAAATTTATGTTATTAAACAAATCCCTAAAGTCATAACTTTTTAGATAAAGACGATGAGGTATCTTGCTCAATTTATCGATAACCTCATAGTTTAATTCAATTTCTGTTTTCATTTGACGATTAGACGTATTTTTAGATGCCATGTTGGAAATAAATAAAGCGAAAAAATTTAAATATCTTGAGAATGATGAGACCTAAAGTATTGCAGTTAGTCTTATTCTTTTTATCGCCAAAAATTATGTATTAAACAAGCATTTAATTAGTACATATGTGCATATGTAGTCTTTAATTTCATATTTTTACGATTTTTGGGGACCATTCTGCAAAAAATTTCGGTTCTTCTTTTCTGAATCATATCAAATTCTAATCAGCACGCGGATCACCCCCAAGTGACTTACCTACCAAATTTTATTAATTTTGGTCAACTAGTTACTTTCCTTATATACATAATGTATAAGGAAAGTATTATGACGGGGTCGAAAATTCGAATTCGAGTTTTCGACGGGAGAGCACGTTTCAAGCATCCCTGATCCCGAATCAAACATTTTTGAAGTGATGTCTGTGTGTGTGTGTGTGTGTGTGTATGCGTGTGCGTGTGTGTGTGTGTGTGTGTGTGTGTCTGTCTGTGAGTCTGTGGAGACGATAACTGACGAACGAATGGACCGATTCGAACGAAATTTGGTGCAAAAATCACAATCCGTAAACACTGGAAGCCTATTGTTTTTATACGCAATCGAATGTTCAGAACCCCGGTTACGCAAATAGACATTTCTTATGTAATTTTTCATTAGAAAACAATTGACATAAATTTTAGAACGCTAACATGAACCGTTCTTGAGATATTGCACAGTTTTGAAAAACATTATAAAAAGTCATATAAAATACAAAAAAAAATTTCCGATTGAGAAACATGTTCACTTTTCATATGTAATGACATACGATAAATTGGGTGACATCATTCTCGTGGATCTAGCTCGTTTCATTTATGAAAAAAAATACTTTGAGTAATACTTTTGTATTTGATCGCCAATAGTCATTTATCTGCTGTAAGAATAACTTATTTCTTCGTTCATAACGCTTGGCGAGATTTTGGCGACGATTTTGGCGGAATGTCTCCAACTTGGCGACTTTTTGAAATGTTGCCAAATTAACGGAAATCTCGCCAAATGGATAAAAATGACGCTAAATCAATGAAAATGACGACTAATTGTCGAAAATTCAATATCTTGGAAAGAATATAAGTATCTACTATAAGAAAAACCTATTTTTACTTTCCCTGCAATACATGGTACTGTATAGGGAAAGTATTGGAATCATACCGAAAATCACAATTGGAGTTTTCGACGGATCAACACGTTTCGAGACCTCTAGAATACGAAAAAACCATTTTTAGCGTGACGTCTGTGTGTGTGTCTGTCTGTCTGTCTGTGTGTCTGTGTGTCTGTCTGTCTGTCTGTCTGTCTGTGCAGATTTTGTATCCACTCTAATTAAAAAACTAATGGTCCGAATTTCACAAAATTTTGTAGGTAAGTCACTTGTGGGCGGGGCTAATGCTGATTAGTTTTGGGTACGATTCGGAATAAAAGAACCCGCCTTTTTTGTGAAATGGCACGCAAAAGCTTGTATCCACTCTGACTGAAAAACTAATGGACCGAATTTCACAAAATTTGGTGGATAAGTCGCTTGTAGGCCAACCTGGTGCTGATTAGATTTTGGTACGATTCGGAAAAAAATAACCTGCCTTTTTTTGCAAAATGGCCCGCAAAAATCGTCAAAATCTAAACTAAAGAACTAGGTATACTCAAATATATCCATTAAATGCTCGTTTAATACGTAATTTTTAACGACGAAAATAATACGACCAACCCCATTACACTAGGACTAGCCGTTCTCGAGATATTTTAGTTTTTCGTATTTTCTCTACACCACCTTTGAAAACAAGTCCGGTTACCGAATGAGAACGGAAATTGAATTAAAAGTGAAATGAATTTAATTAAAATAAAGAGAACGTGGATACAAGTCTGCAGGGAAAGTCATGTGCTGCCCACATCAGATTTTTTTTATTGTAAAACTAGTAACTTTATTACATTATATAAGGAAAGTCATGTGTTGCCCACATCAGATTTTTTTGAGTTGGAGTGGATTTTCCTCGTCTAAAATTACGTATAAAACAAGCATTTACTTAATGCATTTGAGCATACGTAGTCTTTTATTTTAGATTTGGCAATTTCTTGCGGGCCAATTCGTAAAAAAAGGTAGGTTCCTCTTTTCAGAATCGCACCAAAATCTAATCAGCACCAGGGCATCTCGCAAGTAACTTATCTACCGAATTTTGTGGAAGTTGATCAATTAGTATTTTAGCTACAGTGGATTCATGAGATTTTTTGCGGGCCATTTCGCAAAAAAGGTGGGTTCTTTAATCCGAACCAAAATCTAATCAGCACCAAGGACACACACAAGTGACTTATTTATAAAATATTATGAATTTTGGTCCATTAGTTTTTGAGTTAGAGTGGATACATACATCGCACAGACAGACACACCAAGGGCATAGGCAGAAGGAGGATCTTAGGACCCCCCCCCCCCCACACACACACACACACACCACCGTAGTGGAATCATGCCGAAAATCGCAACTCGGGTTTTCGACGGATCTACACGTTTCGAGACCTCTAGAATACGAAAAAACTATTTCTAGCGTGACGTCTGTGTGTGTGTCTGTCTGTGTGCCTGGGTGTCTGTGCAATATGTATCCACTCTAACTCAAAAAGTAATGGACCGAATTTCATAAAATTTGGTATGTCACTTGGATGGTACGGACCCTGGTACTGATTAGTTTTTGGTACGATTCGTAAAATCAGAACCCGCCTCTTTTTGCGAAATGGCCAACAAAAATTTCATTTATCCGCTCTAGCTAAAATACTAATGGACCAATTTTCACAAAATTTGGTAGATAAGTTACTTGTTGGATACTCTGGTGCTGATTAAAATTTGGTACGATACGGAAAAGAACAACCTACCTTTTGTACGAAATGGCCCGCCAAAATTGAAACAAAAAAGACTAAGTAGTGTATGCTCAAATGTATCAATTAAATTATTGTTTTATACGATTTATTTTTGAAGAGGAAAATAATATACCACACTCCATTATACTTTAGGACTAACCGTTCTCAAGATATTTGAGATTTCTTGCATTTTTGTTACGCCTATTTCGGGAAATTGTCCATTTACCACATAAATACAAAAGTTGAAATAAAAATGCAAATTTAGTGTTATTTGGTTCAATTAAACTCAATCTAATGAATTATTAAAGAAATAAATAAAATATGAATTTGAGTCTGCAAGGAAAGTCATGTGCTGCCCACATCAGATTTTTTATTCAGCTACTGAGCAGCAAAAATGCATATAATTAATTTTCACTGGTGAAAATTTTACACACAGACTAACAGCCTCACAGACACACGCACAGACGTCACGCTAAAAATAGTGTTTTCGTATTCTAGAGGTCCCAAAACGTGTAGATCCGTTAGAAACTCGAGTTGCGATTTTTGACACGATTCCAATCCTTTCCCTATACATATTGTAAGGAAAGTAAAAACGAAACCCGCATATTTTACACGATTTCCTTCTTCTTTCTCCCTTTCATTGTCCTTTGATCCCATTTCGGCTGGACTGTCCTGGACATCGAAATGTCTGGTTAATTCTTGGTCATGTTGCTTTCTGAACAAGATAATAGTTAGTTTGATCAGTTGCCAGCTTCTTCTGGGTTGTGTGCGTGGATTATATTTTCCTTTATTATCTTTTTAGTAGATTCGCATCGTTTTCAGTTCCTGGTTAGTTTTCGGGTGGTATAGATGTTCTGTAGATGACGTTGTGTCACGTGAGTGCCCTTGATCATCATAAGTGCAATCGAACCTTGATTTTCGAAAGAAAACAATAAGTTTTTTACTTTCCCTATATGCATAGCATAATGTATAAATAAAGTATTGCGACGGGGTCGAAAATTCGAATCCGAGTTTCCGAGTTAGAGTGGATACATACATTACACAGACAAACACACAGACACACAAACACACAGACACACAGACACACAGACACACAAACACACAGACACACAGACACACAAACACACACACAGACGTCGCCCTAAAATAGTTTTTTCGTATTCTAGATGCCTCAAAATATGTAAATCCGTCAAAAACTCGAGTTGCGATTTTCGGCATGGTTCCAATACTTTCCCTGTACATTACCATGTACTGCAGAGAAAGTAAAAAATCTGATGTGAGCAACACATGACTTTCCCTGCAGATTCAAATTCATTTTGTAATTTTTTATTTCATTGTTCATTAAATTGAGTTTAATTGCAGAAAATAATATGGATAATTTACTGATATTATATCCAATTCGTTTTTTACTTTCCCTGCAATACATGGTAATCTTTAGGGAAAGGATTGGAATCATGCTGAAAATCACAACTCGAGTTTTCGCCGGATCTACACGTTTCGAGACCTCTAGAATACAAAAAAACCATTTTTAGCGTGACGTCTGTGTTTGTGTCTGTCTGTGTGTCTGTACTGATTTTGTATCCACTCTAACTAAAAAACTAACTGACCGCATTTCACAAAATTTGGTAGGTAAGTCACTTGTGAGCGAATCTTGTGCTGATTAGTTTTGTGTAGAACTCGGGATAAAAGAACCCGCGTATTTTTGCGAAATGGCCCGCAAAAGCGTGTATCCCCTCTAGCTGAAAAACTAATGTACCGAATTTCACAAAATTCGGTAAATAAGTCGCTTGTGTGTCACCCTGGTGCTAATTAGGTTTTGGTACGATTCGAAAAAAATAGCCTGCCTTTTTTTGCAAATGGCCCGCCAAAATTTAAAATAAAAAACTACATATGTTCAAATATATCCATTAAATACTTGTTTGATACATAATTTTTAACGAAGAAAAGAATAAGACCAACCCCATTACACTAGGACTAACCGTTCTCGAGATATTTTAGTTTTTTCGTATTTTCTCTACGCCACCTTTGAAAATAAGTCCAGTTATCAAATGAGAACGTAAATTGACTAAAAGTGAATTAAATTTAATAAAATAGAGAGAACGTGGATATAAGACTGCAGGGAAAGTCATGCGCTGCCCACATCAGATTTTTACTGCATCTTCTTTTCGTTTGGCAATTTAATTCACTTTAAATTCTTCAGGTCATTAAGTTTCCAAAAACTACAATATCTCGAGAACAGTTTATCCTACAGTCATGGGGTCAGATTTATTCGCTTAGTTGTTATATTTTACATGTAGAACAAGTACTTAATTAATATATTTCATCAATTTTAGTCATTTATTTCAGAGTTTCACTATATTGCACTTGTAATATTTTGTTTTAGATCGAATATATTAGTTTACGTGTCATTTCGCAAAAAAAAAAGAAAAAGGCACATTCTTTTGTTTTTCGAATCGTATCAAAATTTAACCTTCATCACTGTATCGTACGAATGTCTTATCTACCAAATTTTGTGTAATTTGATCCATTAGTTTGTCAACTAGTGTGGATACATACAATTTTTGCGGGCCATTTCGCAATAAAGGCAGGTTCATTTATTCCGAAGCGTACCAAAATCTAATCAGAACCAGGATCGCGCACAAGTGACTTATCTACCAAGTTTTACGAAATTTAATCGATTAGTTGAGTTAGAGTGGATATATACAATTTTTGCAGGCCATTTCTTAAAAAAATGCAGGTTCTTCTTTTTCGAATCGTATCAAAATCTAATCAGCACCACGGTGACCCACAAGTGATTTATCTACCAAATTTTGTAAAATGTGATCAATTAGTTTTACATACGAGTGGATATAGTCAATTTTGGGGGGCCATTTCGAAAAAAAAGGAGGGTTGTTTTATCCCGAATCGTACCAAAAAGTAATCAGCACCAGGGTCATACAGAAGTGACTTACCTACCAAATTTTATAAAATTCGGCTCATTAGTTTTTGAGTTAGAGTGGACACATAGACACACAGACAGACAGACACACAGACAGACACACACACAGACAGACACACAGACGTCACGCTAAAAATAATTTTTCGTATTTTAGCGGTCTCAAAACGTGTAGATCCGTCGAAAACTCGAGTTGCGATTTTCGGCAGGATTCCAATGCTTTTCCTATACATTACCATGTATTGCAGGGAAAGTAAAAACAGCTCAAATGTTTTAAGTTAAAAACAAGATTGACAGGTTTCAGCTTAATCCCCATGGATTTAATTTATTTGTTACCGCGAAAATTTTCGATTTCGAGATTTTGATGCCAATATATGTTTTAAGACCTCCTGGTCACGTTTTGACTATTTTCAGAGTGATGTCTGTCTGTCTGATGTTTGTGGTCGAATTCTTGTGTACACCATAGCAGATACAAGTATTAATGAATTTTCACGAAACTTAATATCCGGCTTTGTTATAAAAAAAATCTAGAACTATAAGAATTTTTTTTTAAATTTAAGCGAACACTTCGAAATTTATTCGAAATTTTATATTTTTCTAACATGGCAGCATAGGACAAAATGTAACATAATAATGCATAAAAGGGTTTATTTATGGCTCAGACTTAATAGTTTCAATCATTGTTGTGAAAAATAGCCGGGACATAATTTTTACTTTCCTTATATACAATAATGTATAAGGAAAGTATTGTGACGGGGTCGAAAATTCGAATTCGAGTTTTCGACGGGGGAGCACGTTTCAAGCATCCCTGATCACGAATCGAACATTTTTGAGGTGACGTCTGTGTGTGTGTGTGTATATGTGTGTGTGTGTGTGTGTGTCAGTGAGTCTGTGGAGACGATAACTGACCAACGAATGGACCGATTCGAACGAAATTTGGTACAAAAATTACGATCCGTGAATACTGGAAACCTATTTTTTTTATACGCAATCGAATGTTCAGAATCCCCTAAATTTCCGAATGAAATTTTGAAAAAAACATCAAAATATCAAAACCACTACTAAAGTTACGTAAATAGACATTTCTTATGCAATTGCTCATTAGAAAACAATTAACATAAATTTTAGAACGCTAGCATGAACCGTTCTCGAGATATTGCACATTTTTCAAAAAAAAATTATCAAAATATTATATGAAATAAAAAATAAATATTTCCTATTGAGAAACATGTTCACTTTTCGTATGTAATATCATGCGATAAATTGGGTGACATCATTTTCGTAGATCTTGTTCGTTTCTTTAGCGAAAAAATATACTTTGAGTAATACTCTTATATTTGAACGCCAATGGTCATTTATCTGCTATAAAAATAAATTATTTCTCCATCCATAACGCTTGGCGGAATGTCGCCAACTTGGCGACTTTTTTAAATGTTATCAAATTAATGAAAATCTCACCAAATGAATAAAATTACGCTAAATAAATGAAAATAACGACTAATTGACGAAAATTCAATATCAATATAATTACCTACCATATAAGAAAAAATATAAGTATCTACCATAAGAATAACCTATTTTGTTTTTACTGTAAAAGTAGTAAATACATTGCATTATATAAGGAAAGTCATGTGCTGCTCACATCAGATTTTTTTATTCGTGGAGTCATGAACCCCCCTTAGGGGGCAAGTTACCCATCCCCCGGGTACATTGTAAAGTATGGTATCAATCGAAAGATATTTTTCAAGCCCTTTAAAGTGAAGGGTAACACGCTATAGTTGTAATCACTTGGACCCAGGATAATGATTTTTCAATTTTTTTTTCTTTTAAAATGAATTCTGGAATGAGAAAGTGAGATGAGTCATATTCCAGTTAATATTTTATTGTTTAAACATTTTTAAAGCAAGGTTTATACCATAACTTTTCGGTTTTTCTTTTTTTTTTTTTCTTAAACGCGGCTTTTTTCCACTTCTCAGATGGAGTTTCGAACCTGCAGATTTATAGTGCGACGTAAACGGTTTTATACAACGTTGAGAATCGAACATATGATCCTCTCGTCACTGCGCTATCTAGTTACCCTCAGATGCACTCTGAGTCTTGACAGTTCGGCCGTTATTTGTTCTACTAATTTCTAGTTGCTGCAACTATATTCCGCGCAGCTCACTGGATAAGTATTTTATGAAATATATCATCAAGTTATTGGAAACATTTATTATATACAATATACTTTTTAAATATTACCGGTATATATGAACTATACGCGGGAAAAAAATTTAATTTTAATCTTTCATAATTTTATACTTTGTAGTGAAATAAAATAAGCTTACCCATTTTGGATTTAACTAAGGACTATCAAAATGGTTGCAGTCAATTTACCTATGACCTGTCAATTTGTGCAATAAAACGAAATTTTGACTCGAAATTCCAGAATGAGTGCTAACAGGAAATCCACACATGAACAGTTATTTTAATTTCCTTATTTCTCCATCGGCATTTTAGGACCTGTGAAAAAATTGATTTGGAATGGAATTATATGCTTAAAAAGTAACCCCCATCTTTCGTAATTATTACAAATAAAGACTATTTCAGTGTCTCCGCAAAAACACCTAATGCTAAAAATGGGCGTGGACAAATATGGGCGTGGCCATGTGTGCAACTGATACTGGTCCCGACTGTTCGCAATGGAATGTTGAAGACATTTACTAAATGCCAAAGATTTTCCTGGACTAGGCATGTGAAAAATTGCTAACATAATCTCAGTGTTGTGACAGAATCCATGTATCAGTGTTTCATTTCATCAAAGCTCTGCCGAGAGTAACCATTATCTGCACTTTCCTTCTAACAATGTCTGTGTTAACTGTATAAATCAGACGGACAACGCTAATGATGATATTCTGCTATACATATATAGGGTGGCTTCAGAACCCAGAAGTCAGAGAAATTATGGAAACGTCAGGTAATATCATTCTGGAAATATCAGGGAATTTCTAAAATAATTGTAAATTCAGGGAAATTGGAATTTTCAAAGTAATCACAGCTTTCTTCTGACTCACGACAATACACATGTGTAAAATTCCTTATTCGTGTTTCATATGAGGGAGACAGCCTATTGGACAGCTCATTAAAATGAAGTTTTAAATTTTCAACGTTTTGAGTTTTAAAATTTCAACGTGTTTCAATGATACCTCTCATCTTAATTATTTTGAAAGTTGTTAAAATGTTTCATATGACAGAATCAGATTTAAAAAATACTGTTTCTGTTTATACACAATTTTATTGCACTAGAGGATATTTAACTATATGAATTCTTGAGTGAATTTTGCAGAACACTGCTGAGTTTGTAGTTGAGTTTTTTAGCTCATCTAGAATTTTAATGCTTGAAAGATAAATATTCTTGTAATAATACTGTCCTTATATAACTCTTGCTTGAATACTATGCTTTGATTATTTTACTTTTCAATGCTGAAAGTAATTTTTATTAATATTCAATTTTATTGACTGTTTATGCTTGTTAAACTGATATTCAGTAGATAGTGATACCTATCAGGGAATTTTTAAAGATATTATCTGGAAATTAGGGAATTATCAGGGATTTTTTTTTATCTGAGATCTTATAGCCACCCTGATCTTATAGCCCACGCCATGTTCTATAGTTAATGACAATTCGTTGTTGTTGGACTTTAATAATAGCAGTTCCGGTCGAGTGATGCATTTTGCAGGATGTACATACGCAGGATTCTAAAATTTGATTTCGGTTAGTTAAAAACTTTAAAATAAAGGCAACCAAATTTAGCAAATTAAAAAGTCTTTAGTAATATCACTATTTATGACGTACTTAAAATAAAATCAAAACAAATCTAGAGCGCTTTAGGACGTCACTACGCCCTTTATCAGTGGCAAAGTATATTGTTGAGTGACGAGCGTGGACTTTTATACACAGCCCACAACTGTGAAACAAGATTTGTGTATTGATCTTTTTAAAATCGATGCATTTAAAAAACATTTTAATTACAAAATACATAAATAACAGTGATTCTTAAAATAGAGGATAACCAATCGTCAAAAGCAAAGAAAATGTACAATACATATATACAAAAGATTTTATAAGGGTTTTACACGCAGTGAGTCGAGAATGAGACGCCTTGCGAAACTGAGGATCTGAAATGAATCCAGATTACAAATAGTTAGTTGAGTTCAATTAGTTAAGTTTCGGGGGACGTGACAACCTAGTGGTTAGCGCGCGGGGATTGCACTCGGACGACCCGAGTTCGATTCCCGCCTCTGCCCAAACTGTCGCCGTGTTCATGCGGAGTACGCTCACGTTAAACATGTGGATCTGTAAGTCCTTCCGAAAGATTGGTGGTAGGGGAAGGAGGGTACTGTCCCTGTGGATGCCTCCCCCACTGGATTTCGGTCTAAATTGGGTGGCACTTCTCGACCATATAAACAGCTACCTTAGACCTTCGGGTAGGGGCGAGGTAGCCCAGTGGTTAGCGCGTAGGAATTGCACTCGGTAGGCCCGGGTTCTATTCCCGCCACTGCCAAAACTGCCGCCGTGTTCACGCGGAGTACGATCACTTTAAACATGTGGGTCCGTAAGTCCTTCCAAGAGGTTGGTGGTAGGGGAAGGAGAGTACGGTCCCTGTGGATACCTCTCCCACTGGGTTCCGGTCTAAATTGGGTGGCACTTCCCGCTTCAACAAAAACTTCTAACTTGCTTCAACAAAAACTTGCTTCAACAAAAACTGTTACCTTACACCTTTCTGGTAGGTCGGACGGTCTGGGTCTAAAAAACAACAGCACCTTCGGGTAGGTCGGACGGTCTGGGTCGAAAGAAGGATAGTTAAGTTCAAATTCTGTATTTAATTTGATGTTATTGAATATCGACAGATATTTTTTTTCCGTTTCAACTTCATTTATAAGCAAATACAAACACCCTAATTCTAAATATTCATACTAGTATGTATGTATACAAGTATGCATACAAGTATGCAAGTATGCATACATCTAAATATGCATACAAGTATGTAGTCATATGCAAACATGTATAAAGAATATATTCTTTATCGACTGCTCGCGAAAAAATTTGAAATCGGTGAAAGCTCGCGGGTAGCTAAAGGTTTCGGACCATAGAGTGAGAAAGAAGGAGATAAAACTCCTATGGATGAAACGCTTCAAAATGCCATAATGCTTTAAGAATTATATCTAGGTGACGCAAGTGTCAGTAAAGTAGCCGCTATTAGTAGTTGGCACAATAGAAAGGCGTAGTATTATTTTTAAATTAAGGTTTCCCTAATTATGAGTGTAATTAACCAGCATTTTTCCATCAGGATATAGGGAGATAAAAATGAATTGAAAGGTAAAATAATTTTGAATAAGTAGGAATATTCTTTATTGTTTCAGTTCTAATTTGCATTGCGCTAATAATTTATTTTTACAAAATTGACAGTTTAAATAAATATTGTGGACCGTTCGCCATAGAAATACATACAATGCAGAACTACTTATCTTATCCCAGCGCCACCTGAATGACTGTCTCAAACGATATTGGCGTTTTCTTAGTATGGAGTTTTAACCCCTTATTTTTACCTCCATGTTGCGGACCCGTGGTGTAAGTTTTAAGAGATATTTTAATATAAGAAATTAAACATACGGTGATATCCTTCGATGCCAATTCGTATTGCTCAAGCTGGCAACATCAAAATAACTGATTACGCACAGATAGTGTAACTGTCTTAATATGACCAAACACTAATTCTCTCTCTTCTGATTGTGTAGATCCCGTTACGGACTTGGTAACCTGATCTTTTTTTTTTCTCTCACTTTGCCATTTTCGTTCATTACCATTCTTCTCATTTCCGTGTTAATTTACGGTTAGAAGAGTAACCTTCAACAATGGCGTCCTCTGCAAAAAAAATCTAATGTGGGCAGCACATTATTTTCGCTACAGATACAAATTCCTTTTTACGCAATCCATGAAATTGAGTTGGAATGACATGCATACTTTTTTGATAAAATATCCAATTCGCAAGTTCATACGTCTATTTTCATTTGGGAACTTAACACACATTAAAACATCAACAGCTCCTTAAAATTATTTATTTATATATATATATATATATATATATATATATATATATATATATATATATATATATATATATATATATATATATATATATATATATATATATATATATATATATATATATATATATATATATATATATATATATATATATGTATATGTATATATATATATATATATATATATATATGTATATATATATATATATATATATATATATATATATATGTATATATATATATATATATATATATATGTATATATATATATATATGTATATGTATATATATATATATATATATATATATATGTATATATATATATATATATATATATACATATATATATATATATATATATGTATGTATATATATATATATATATATATATACATATATATATATATGTATATATATATATATATATATATATATATATATATATATATATATATATATATATATATATATATATATATATATATAATAATAATAATAATAATAGTTTGAAAGTCCAATGATAGAAAAGGGAGAAGTTGCAACTCGAAAAACCTAACTTTATAACAAATCCACAAAATAAAAGAATAAAACAGCAAATCTTCAATCAAATGGAAAAAAATACAAAGTTCAAGTCATCAAGTTAAAGATAATCAACAAATATCAATGGTATGGAATCGATAATAGGAAAACATATAAAATCCAAGCATTAATGCTATACACGTGGACAAGGGCTAGGCCTAAATAATGGAATTGTTCACTTCGCCAAAACTCTTCATCGGGTCCAAGTATTTTGTCGAAGCAAACACAAAATATGTATGTTTCGGATTCCATCGTTTTGGGACACCCTATATATGGCAACTGTAAGAAAAACGCTTATGAAACGTCAACAAAGAGAAGATAGTCTTGAAATATAAAAATTGAATTTAAAAAAACAAATATAGCAGAATGGAAATGTTATGCATTTTATTTCAAAACGCATTTTCCATCGAAATATCCAAACATTATTCGATTATTTCTCTGTCAGAAATCACCTATCGCAAATTAAGATTACCCATCATTAACAAGTTAGAAAGAAATTTTCAAAACACGAGTTAATATAATTTTTATATTGCTAATTGCCTGATCCAACTGACTGATTATTAATATAAACAACTTGATTTATCTGTCTGTTTATCTATCTCTAGGTAACGCTTGGCGAAATTTTGGTGTCGAAATTGGCGGAAAATCGTCAACTTATCGAGATTTTTTAATGTTGCCAAATTGACGAAAATGTCGTCAAATTGATAAAAAATGTCACCAAATTGATTTAAAAAATAACGCTAAATGGAAAGCAATGCTTTGCAAATTTTTAATTCTGTCATATGTGAGGCATACTTTCTAGTATTGATATATAGTTGCATAATTGAAGGGTATAATTACCCATTTGCATCCGCGTATTCGTAAACGCGTTTTTAACGACCATATTTATTATTCGAAAGACCTGATATTTGTAGATCAATGCACATACGTGCGTTGCACATTAGTGTCTACAACATTCAATTTTAATATGATTAGAGCAGAATGGGTCCCAAGGGAGTGGTATGACCCATAAAACTACCTCCTTGGCGATGCCACTGACCTTGAATGATTTTCTTATGCTGTAAAATATCTGGGATGTGAGTCTCCTACATTTATATTCAACACTTTTACGTTTATTTGTTTCATTATCAGTATCAGAAAAATCTTGTGTGGGCAGCACATGATTTTACAAGCAGACTCAAATTTATCTTCTTTCTACTTTCCTTATATACATAATGTATAAGGAAAGTATTGTGACGGGGTCGAAAATTCGAATTCGAGTTTTCGACGGGAGAGCACGTTTCAAGCATCCCTGATCACGAATCAAACATTTTTGAAGTGATGTCTGTGTGTGTGTGTGTGTGTGTGTGTGTGTGTGTGTGTGTGTGTGTGTGTGTGTCAGTGAGTCTGTGGAGACGATAACTGACCACCGAATGCACCGATTCGAACGAAATTTGGTACAAAAAACACAATCCGTAAACACTGGAAGCCTATTGTTTTTATACGCAATCGAATGTTCAGAACCCCCTAAATTTTCGAGTGAAATTTTGAAAAAATCGTCAAAAAATCAAAACCCCTAATAAAGTTACGCAAATAGACATTTCTTATGTAATCTTTCATTAGAAAACGATTGACATAAATTTTAGAACGCTAACATGAACCGTTCTCGAGATATTGCACATTTTTCAAAAAAATTATCAAAAAGTTATATAAAATAAAAAAAAAATATTTCCTATTGAGAAACATGTTCACTTTTCATATGTAATACCATGCCATAAATTTGATGACATCATTCTCGTGGATCTAGCTCGTTCCATTCATGAAAAAAGATACTTTGAGTAACACTTTTGTATTTGAACGCCAATAGTCGGCTGTAAGAATAACTTATTTCTCCGTCCATAACGCTTGGCGAGATTTTGGCGACGAATTTGGCGGAATGTTGCCAACATGGCGACATTTTTAATTGTTGCCAAATTAACAAAAATCTCGCCAAATGGATAAAAATGACGCTAAATCAATGAAAATGACGACTCATTGAAGAAAATTCAATATTTTGGAAAGAATATAAGTATCTACTATAAGAATAACATTTGTTTTAACTGTAAAAGTAGTAAATTCATTGCATTATATAAAGTCATGTGTTGCCTACATCAGATTTTTTCTTCTTTCATAAAGTCATAATAGTCTTTCATAATAGAGTTTAATTGCACAAAATAGCGTGGATATTCTTTTGGATTGATTTCAAATTTGAGATTTTCATTCAATTATCGTTTTTATTCGGCGACTTGACTTGTTTTCAAATGGCAGCATTGCAAAATAAATAAATAAATAAATAAAATAAATAACTCGAAAACGGTCGGTCCTAGAGTAATGAGGAATTGTCTTATTATTTTCGTTCTCAAAATTTAAGTTTGAAACAAGTTTTTAATTAATACATTTAAGCATGTGTAATCTTTGTGGAACCTTTCGCAAAAAAAGATCAAGTTAATTATCTTTGAATCGCACCAAAATCTAATACTATGGTAACCCACAAGTAACACGCTTACAAAATTTTACTACATTTCAACGAATAGTTTCTAAGTTAGAATGAATACGTGCATTGCATAGAAATACAGACCGACACGCTGGCGTCCCTCTAAAAATAACGGATTCATGTTCTACATTGCCCGAAACGTGTACATCTGTCAAAATCTCAAGTTTCGATTTTCGACCTTATTTCATTAGTTTTTTGATACATTATCTTGTATAGTAAGGAAAGTAAAAATGAAATGTGAAATATTTTCTGGCAGTGTCCGTTTATACCGATAATATTTCAAAAGATTATTTTACATAAAAAATTATTTCGTTTAATCGTAAGTATATATGTCTCCAAAAAGCTGTTCTGAACGAAGCCACAGCAGAAATAAAATTTGCGAGAATAACGTCCTTCTTTATGGGTTGTTTATCTTAATCAGACATTTTCAAAATTAAATATCATGTATGTATTGCAGGGAAAGTAAAAATGCATCGTTTAATGAATTTTTGTTTACAGGCTGTTTATTTAATGTAAATTGTCTCTCTATATTAAAAAAAAAGTAGCTGACTCTGTCTCCGCCGCTGTTTGACAAATTTATCGTTTCTCGAGATTCTTAGCTTTGTACCGCAGAAACTATTACATATAAAAATGTGAAATTTGGTACAGTTGTAGAAAAAGCTTTGGGAAATACGCTGAAATAAACCGTTTTTTAATATATATTGTAGTTTAAGAAATATTTAATGTAAAATCAAAGACAAAATATTTGAGCTGCGAGTTCACGTCCTGGATAGACTAACAACAGCAAGACCACGAATTTTTAAAAGGCAGGTACCTACATGGTTGAATTTTTGCAGGACGGATCCCCTTTCTTTTAATTTCGATGTAGTTTTGGAGATATTTTACTTTTTATGCACTTCTAAAGTGAACTTTTCTTTTCGTATCGGCACGTCTAGCGATTTCTCTGTCTCGTACCGTAAAAACTTTAGCATACAAAAATATGAAATTTGGTACATTTATAGGGAAATAATAAGGTAACACGATGAAATAAACCGTTTATCGATTTAAATTTTAGTTTGGCATGAAATAGTTCTCGAATCGAGCTCATGATCAAGGAATTCAGTTTTTGGATTCTCTGGGCTAAGAAAAATCCCTGCTTTTCCTTCCTGCAGAAAATAGGCAGGGATAGAAAAGAGATTTTTGAAAGTAGAATTTTTAGGAAAGATAGATATGAAGCGAGCGCAGCGAGTAGGATGCGAAACCTCCCGAAGGAGGTTGCGCGAGCGGAGCGAGCAGGGAGCAGAGCCCCTTAGTTCTTTAAAAAGAAATCATTTTACCAACAGTTTGCCAAAATAATTTCTTTTTAAAGAACAATTTAAATTTTTAAAAACAGCCTGTAAACATAGTGTATCAGCTTGTCTGGCCTGTTGCCGACATAATTTATTTTTAAAGCACAATTTAAATATTAAAAAAGCAGTCTGTAAACCAAAAGTCACTAAACCAAACATTTTTACTTTCCTTGCAATACATACGTGACATTTAATTTCGAAAATGTTCGAACAGGATAAACAACCCACAAAAAAGGATATCATTCGAGCAAAACATCATTTCGGCTTCATCAGATTGCTGTCGATTTTTAACACTTTCAACATAGTTGAAAAGTGTTCATAACTTTGATCATTCTGTCTGTCTGTCCATTCGCACGATGACTGCCGTAGAAATCACTTTATCAAATTGAAATTTCAGTATGTTGTTGAGACGGTATGTGGGACCTATGGGAATATAAATACATAATATCACTCATATAGTTTTGGATTTAACCCGAGTTAAAAAAAATGAAATACATTGAACCCTATGCGATCTAATTTTTCAAACGTTTTATAAGCGGAATTAAAATTCACAAATTGCTTTATTCAAATTATCCCGTAAAATGTGTAAAAAAAAATTTCAGCAAAATGTGCTAGGTAGTTTTTAAATAAAACTTGAAATACTAATTACACCCATATTTTGTGAAGAGAGCACGTGACTCATTTCAAAATAAAATATGGTATCCATTTTTCCCCTGTGTAAAAATTGTGATGTTTAAAGACAGTTTTAATTTATATTTAGTGTTGCATAATTATTTATATTTTTAACACAGTTTTTAGACAGTTTAATTTATATTTAGTGTCTTAAAACCACTTTACTTTTGCATGTTATCTGTGCATCCAAATTCTGTGCCAACTCAAGCAATTACAATATTTTTTATTTTAAATGTTTAATTTTAATTTTATTTCTATCACTAAATTTTGATTATTCCTACAACGAATTCAAATTTCTATAGCATGAAGAATGTAAACAAATCAAGTGATTGTAAGCTTAGTTGTATAAAAATTGGGGAATTGCTTTCACCCAAAGTATTTAGTTCTAGAGTCCAGAATATGTGATATGAATGAAATAATCATTGATTTTACATAGAGAAGCAGACGATACCGGACCCTAGCATCAATTATACCGGATCACAAGAGATTTTCTGGAATTTGTCGTTTCAGTTCTGAATAATATTATAAACTAAAAGGTATGCCCGTCATATGACGGAATTATGAATTTGCAAAGCATTGTCTCTTATGTAGCGCCATTTTTGTCAATCTGGATATATTTAAAAAAGTCGCCAATTTTGCTACATCCCAACAAATTTTTCGTCAAGCATTACGTACGGACGGAGAAATGGGTTATTCTTATGGTCATTTACTATGTTCTTTCCAAGATATTGAATTGTCATAAATTATTCGTTATTTCCATTGATTTATTGTCACTTTTGTCATTTTGGCGAAATTTCCATCAATTTGGCAACATTTAGAAATCTTGCCAAATTGGCGATATGCCGCCAAAATTTGTCGTCAGAGTTTTGCCAAGCGTTACTGCTCGAGAAATAGGTTATTCTTATAATAGATTCTTATATTGTTTCCAAAATATTGAATTTCCATCAATTTGTCGTCATATTTATTATTTTAGCGTCATTCCTATTAATTTGGCGACACTTTTATCAATTTGGCGACATTTTTATTAATTCGGCGATATTTTGTCAACTTTTGTCTAGTCAGACCCGCGGGCATTCTGCCCTAAAAATAATAAACTAAAAACACGCAAGAATAATAATTCCTACTTTTGTTGGAAGAAGCTTGAACTATTTTGAATGTTAAAGCAAGGCTTAACTGTATCCCGCGTTCCGTTGATAAGCGAGCGCGGGACGCGGGATACAGTTAAGCCTTGGTTAAACCATAGCCACCTTTATCTAAAATGCCAGTTCATTTCCCACTTTCCTACTGTTAAAAAGTGGAAACCACGATACAGCTGCAAAAGAAATTACGTATCGCCATCTAGCGGTAACAGCTAGAACACGAAGAAGATTTAAATGATCGTAGTCGATGTGAATTTGATGTCTTGATAGATAGAAACATTGATAGCTACATTACTAGATAGAAATTCCAGCTTCGCTTAGGGTTATTGTAAAATTAAATCTGATTTGAATTTGTATACAATAAGATGTTAACAAATATAAAAAAAATTCTTTATAGATATCAATATGAAAATTTTAAATTTATTGTGCTATATACAAAGTATATAAACCTCAGTCACTAATTGCCATGTTTGATTGTGTCAACTAGCAGTGACGGTTCTTTTTTGATCAATTGCTCATAATACAGTTTAATAGTTTAATTTGTGACGAAATTATACAAGTATACAAACTTTCTTTGAAAAGTCAGCAACTTTTTAATTATTATAATAACAAGATAGATTTAAAATGTTCACATTTCATACTAGGTATGTTGACAGTTTAATTTGTGCCGAAATTATTCACGTATACAACATTTTCTGGAAAGTCTCTGCTTTAATCTCTTTTTCCCGACGATTGATTTCCGAGGGAAATTCAAAAAGACTTTCATGATATTTGATGTACAAAAGGGCACTACACAATAAACCGTATTAAAAGCTAGATATTACAATTTAAAAATACAAGAACATCAAAGTCAAAAAATTTGAAAACAAGATCAAAATCAAATAAGTATAACGAATCCTCCAAATATGAAACACGTACTCAAATGGGAAAGCAACAACGTTATTTTAGAGATGATAACTAGCACCATCTAGCGGTCATTTTTGAACTGGGATATTGCCTATTTTCGCAGAGGATTTACATGATAACTAGCACCACCTAGCGGTCATTTTTGAGCTGGGATATGCCCTGGATGGTCTTTCCCGGAGGAAAGACCAGGCATTTTAGATAAAGGTGGCTATGGTTAAACATGTCAACGAAATGAGCGTTAAATGCTTGAGTTACGTGGTACCTCAAATTGAATTGCGTGGTATCTCAAATAAAAATATATAAAATTATAAGAAATAAAATAACTTCAGGTTCTCACTTTCAATATCTAAAGTCATACACTACTTAAAGCTTCATGGTTACATCATAATTTCGCTGTGAAAAATATAGTCATTGCATTGTGCAGGGAAAGGGCTGCCCATCTCATGACCTCACTTTCAGTATCTGATGTCATACGTTACGCAAAGTTCTATGGTTACATCATAATTTCGCTGTAAAAGAAGTATAGTCACTGCATTACATAAGAAATAGGTCGCCCACATCATGGCCTCCCTTTCAGTGCATGATGTCATACACTATGTACAGCTCCGTGGTTATATCATAAAAAATTATTTATTTATTTATCTATTTATTTTGAAAAATGCATGCTACAGGAAGCAAATCCCAGTGACAGCAGGCAAAACAATACACAGAAGAAATACAACAAGATACAAACACGACAAGGACAGATACAAACAAGAACCATACATATAGAAACAGAATAAAAAAACACCGACAGCAAATAAGCATTTGTAAGTTAATAAAAAAACAATAAAACACACAAGAATTACAATAAATGATCTTTAGAACTTGTTAATGAAGAAAAAAAATATCGAAATCATCAGACAGGCTATTGTATAGTTTACAGAAATTGTTTACTGCACACTGATCCCCAACACCAGTTCTAAAAATCCTCTCAACAAACAAACTCCTACTCCTAGATAATGAAATGTGAAACACGTTTGACAACATTTTGTAGCAGCGTTACCCAGAGATTGATATATAGATATGCAGATAAATCAAGGTGTTAATATTATAAATGTTTGGGGATAAGAAATGTCAACGGAAATCTGCACACATTAATTTAATGATGTTGGTCTGAGAAAATTACAATATGCTGCACGATTTCCCTAGTCCAGTGATTGATAACTTATTTAAATATAATTTTATATATCTCAACATGCCACACCGTATATATAAATGTACTAATGCACTTTATGATTATGTCATAATTAACTAATTATACTTATGTTAGTTTAATGTATGAACCTAAAGAAATCTGATGTGGGCAGCACATGACTTTCCTTATATAATGCAATGAATTTACTACTTTTACACCAAAATAAATAGGTTATTCTTATAGTAGATACTTATATTTTTTTTGAAGATATTGAATTTTCGTCAATTAGTAGTCATTTTCATTGATTTAGAGTTATTTTTATCAATTTGGCGAGATTTTTGTTAATTTGGCAACATTTAAAACAGTCGTCAAGTTGGCGACATTCCGCCAAATTCGTAGCCAAAATCTCGCCGAACGTTATGGACGGAGAAATAAGTTATTCTTATAGCAGATAAATGACTATTGGCGTTCAAATACAAAAGTATTACTCAAAGTATCTTTTCTCATGAATGGAGCGAGCTAGATCCACGAGAATGATGTCACCTAATATATCGCATGATATTACATATGAAAAGTGAACATGTTTCTAAACAGTTAATATATTTTTTTTAATTTATGGGATTTTTTGATACATTTATTTGAAACATGTGCGATATCTCAAGAACGGTTCATGCTAGCGTTCTAAGGTTTATGTCAATCGTTTTCTAAGGAAAAATTACATAAGACATGTCTATTTACGTAACTTTATTAAAGGTTTTGATTTTTTGATAAATTTTTCAAAATTTCACTCAAAATTTAGGGGGGTTCTGAACACTCGATTGCGTCTAAAAACAATAGGCTTCCAGTGTTTACGGATTGTGATTTTTGTACCAAATTTCATTCGAATCGCTGCATTCATTCGTGAGATATCGTCTCCACAGACTCACTGACACACACACACACGCATACTTTCACACACACACACACACACACACACATACAGACACCCCCTCAAAAATGTTTTATTCATGATCAGGGATGCTTGAAATGTGCTCTCCCGTCGAAAACTCGAATTCGAATTTTCGACCCCGTCACAATACTTTCCTTATACATTATGTATATAAGGAAGGTAAAAAGAATTGGAAAGGTATTTACGAGTAAATTTATTTAGACCGAATCCTCGTCTTATTTAAAAAAAAAAAAAAGAATGCACCCGGACGCGGTCTCAGAAAGGTTGAGAAGCACTGCTCTAGAACATGTATCCGCTACTTTTAGAGGGACGCCTGTGTGTGTCCATGTCGGGAATGATTGTCCCAAACGATATTGGCGTTTTCTTAATATGAAGTTTTAACTCCTTACTTTTCCCTCCATGGTTGTAAGTAATAACATAGATTTCAAACTTAAAAAAAACTATAAATTTTAAGAACTACTAAATCGTCTTTAATGACAAAACCAAAAATCTGATGAGGCAGCATTTACAGACCCAAATTCCTTTTTTTCCCTTCTTTCTTTCTTTATTCATTAAAGTGATTTTAATTGCGCTAAATAACCCGTATAATTATATGAAAATTCTCTGAATTTGCAATTATAATTTCGTTGGAGACTGGGCGTATTTTCAAATACACGTGACAAAAAATAGAAAAAAATAAAATATCCCGAAAACTGTTAGTCCCAGAATTAGGGTGTTAATTTCCTGCTTTTCATCGTCAAAAATTACGTATAGAATAAGCATTCAATTGTTACATTTGAGCATATGTACTATTTCATTTTACATTTTGACGATTTTCTCCCATTCCACAAGAAAAGTAGGTTCTTTGTCTCCGAATCGTACTAAACTCTAATCAGCACCAGAGTAATCCACAAGTAATCAACAATTTTGTTAAATTTGGTCAATTAGCTTTGCTACTAGAGAGGAAATATACGATTTTCCCGGTCCTTTCGCAAAAAAAAAAAAAAAATAAATAAATAAATAAAACAAGGCTTTTTTTTACCGAATCATAGCAAACTCTAGTCAGCACCAGGGTCACCCACAAGCGACTTATCTACCAAATTTTGTGAAATTTAATCCATTAGATTTTCAGCTAGAATGGATACATCCGTTGCACAGACAGACATACACAGATGTCAAGCTAAAAAATCTGATGTGGGCAGCACATGACTTTCCCTGCAGACTTATATCCACGTTGTCTTTATTTTAATTAAATTTAATTCCAGTTTAATTCAATTCTCGTTCTCATTGGGTAACTGGACTTATTTTCAAAGGTGGCGTAGGAAAAATACGAAAAATCTAAAATGTCTCGAGAACGGCTAGTCCTAGTGTAATGGGGTTGGTCTTATTCTTTTCTTCGTTAAAAATTACGTATAAAACAAGTATTTAATGGGTATATTTGAGCATACGAAGTTTTTTATTTTAGATTTTGACGATTTTTGCGAGTCATTTTGCAAAAAAAAGCAGGTTATTTTTTTCCGAATCGTACCAAAATCTAAACAGCACCTGAGTAACACACAAGCGACTTATCTACCGAATTTTGTGAAATTCGGTCTATCAGTATTTCAGCTAGAGTGGATACAGTCAATTTTTGAGGGCCATTTCGCAAAAAAAGGCGGGATCTTTTATCCCGAATCGTACTAAAAACTAATCAGCACCAGGGTCACACCCAAGTGACTTACCTAACAAGTTTTAGGAAATTCGGTCCATTAGTTTTCGAGTTACAGTAGATACATACATTGCACAGACAGACAGACACACAAATAGACAAACCGACACACAAAAATTGATAAAAATGTCACCAAATTCATAAAAGTAATGCTAAATGGAAGGAAATGCTTTTGCAAATTTTTAATTCCGTCATAGGACTAGCATACCTTCTAGTAATAAGAATGGTTGCCTACAAATGTCGTTTTTCATCGGTGTCAGGAAATACGCCAGAAAAATATCTTAATTGTAACATATATTGATTAAATTATCGTTTATGCGTAACTTTTTATGACACATCGAATAAATTCAGGATAAAAAAACCTTTCAGTATTTCAAATATTAGAATTTTTTTACATTTTGACGCCATTAACGCGTTAAGTCGCCAAATCATAAAGGAAAACGTTTCATAACTGCAAAGTGAATATAATTTCAAATGAGTAACCATTTTATGAGCTATTTTTCGCGGTACAGCTTTAATTAATGTAATACGGAATGTGTTTAGAAAGAAGATAATCGGAAAAATCACGTACTGTGTTCACATAACATTTTTTTTTCTACAACTTTTTGTGTTTACTTATCCATATTATGAACATACCAATTCCCGCAAGAATGTATCCTAGCTCATAAAGTTTATCACTGCAAATGTGGTTTTATCGAGAAATTCTCTTCCTATCGTGTAGGGTGCTGATACATTCATGGCTGACCCTAATTTTTCTTATAATCTCCACGATGAACTAAAAAGGAAATCTTATTTACTCAGAAGCAACGTGAAGCAGGTGAAAAGCAGTAACCACTAACAGTTCTTGATGTTTCTTTACATATATGCCCTAGTTAAATGTTGCCGTGGGAATTGAAAATACTGCCAACTTTTGATGTAGCGCCACTATTTATTTCTGCTCATTAAAGCGATACATACTTCTTTAGCAATCACTTCTTAAAATGAACTAAGAAATTATGAGAAAAAATCTGATGTGGGCAGCACATGACTTTCCCTGCAGACTTATATCCACGATATCTTTATTTTAATTCAATTTAAGCCCCTTTTATTTCAATTTTCGTTCTCATTTGGTAACTGGACTTATTTTCAAAGGTGGGATGCAGAAAATACGAAAAAACCATAATATCTCGAGAACGGCTCTTCCTAGTGCATTGGGGTTGGTCTTGTTCCTTTCATCGTTACAAATGACGTATAAAACAAGCATTTAATGGATACATTTGAGCATACGTAGTTTTTTATTATAGATTTTGACGATTTTTGGGGGCCATTTTGCAAAAAAAGGCAGGTTATTTTTTCCGAATCATACCAAAATATAATACCAGGGTGAACCACAAAAGACTAATCTACCGAATTTTCTGAAATTCATTCCATTAGTTTTTCAGCTAGAGTGGATACAGACTTTTGCGGGCCATTTCGCAAGAAAAGGTGGGTCCTTTTATCCCGAATCGTACCCAAAACTAAGTAGCACCAGATTCGCCCACAAGTGATTTGCCTACCAAATTTTATGAAATTCGGTCCATTAGTTTTTTAGTTAAAGTGGATGCAAAATCTGCACAGACAGACAGACAGACACACAGACGTCAAGCTAAAAATAGGTTTTTCGTATTCTAGAGGTCTCGAAACGTGTAGATCCGTGGAAAACTCGAGTTGCGATTTTCGACATGATTCCAATACTTTCCCTATACATTACCATGTATTGCAGGCAAAGTAATAAGTTTTACGAGATACTCTCCTACACAAACTTGGTGCATGCTGAAATGTAGAAAATAAATTGTAATCAAACACGGAATTGAATCAAGTTGATGCTGTAGGCAAATGATAAAAACAAGGCAAATGATTAAAATAAATAAATAGAACGTGAATATAAGTCTGCAGGGAAATTTATGTGCTGCCCACATCATATTTTTTTTACTTTCCCTGCAATACATGGCAATGTATAGGGAAAGTATTGGAATCATGTCGAAAATCGCAACTCGAGTTTTCGACGGATCTACACGTTTCGAGACCTCTAGAATACGAAAAAACCATTTTTAGCGTGACGTCTGTGTGTGTGTCTGTGTGTCTGTCTGTGTGTCTGTCTGTCTGTCTGTCTATCTGTCTGTGTGTCTGTCTGTCTGTGCAGATTTTGTATACACTCTAACTAAAAACCTAATTGACCGAATTTCATAAAATTTGGTAGGTAAGTCACTTGTGGCCGGGGCTGGTGCTGATTAGTTTTGGGTACGATTCGGAATAAAAGAACCCGCCTTTTTTGTGAAATGGTCCGCAAAAGCTTGTATCCACTGTAGCTGAAAACATAATGGACCGAATTTCACAAAATTCGGTAGATGAGTCACGTATAGGTCACCCTGATGCTGATTAGATTTTGGTACGATTCAGAAAAAAATAACCTGCCTTTTTTGCAGAATGGCCCGCAAAAATCGTCCAAATCTAAACTAAAGAACTACGTATGCTCAAATATATCCATTAAATGCTTGTTTAATACGTAATTTTTAGCGAAGAAAAGAATAAGACCAACCCCACTACATTAGGACTAGCCGTTCTCGAGATATTTTAGTTTTCGTATTTTCTCTACGCCACCTTTGAAAATAAGTCCGGTTACCGAATGAGAACGAAAATTGAATTAAAAGTGAAATAAATTTAATTAAAATAAAGAGAACATGGAAAATTACGTATTAAACAAGCATTTAATGGATATATTTGAGCATACGTAGTTCTTTAGTTTAGATTTGGACGATTTTTGCGGGCCATTTTGCAAAAAAATGCAGATTATTTTTTTTCGAATCATACCAAAATCTAATCAGCACCAGGGTGACCCACAAACGACTCATCTGCCGAATTTTGTGAAATTCGGTCCATTAGATTTTTAGTTAGAGTGGATACAAGCTTTTGCGGGCCATTTCGCAAAAATAGGCGGGTTCTTTTATCCCGAATCGTACCCCAAACTAATCAGCACCAGACTCGCCCACAAGTGACTTACGTACCAAATTTTGTGAAATTCGGTCCATTAGTTTTTTAGTTATAGTGGATACAATATCTGCACAGACAGACACACAGACACACAAACAGACAGACACACAGACACACAGACACACACACACAGACGTCACGCTAAAAATGGTTTTTTCGTATTCTAGAGGTCTTGAAACGTGTAGATCCGTCGAAAACTCGAGTTGCGATTTTCGATATGATTCCAATACTCTCCCTATACATTACCATGTATTGCAGGGAAAGTAAAAATCTGATGTGGGCAGCACATGACTTTCTCTGCAGACTTATATTAAAGTTATCTTTATTTTAATTAAATTTATTTCACTTTTAATTCAATTTTCGTTCTCATTCGGTAACCGGACTTATTTTCAAAGGTGGCATAGAGAAAATACGGAAACTAAACTATCTCGAGAACGGCTAGTCCTAGTTTAATGGGGTTGGTCTTATTATTTTCGTCGTTAAAAATTACGTATCAAACGAGCATTTAATGGATATATTTAAGTATACCTAGTTCTTTAGTTTAGATTTTGACGATTTTTGCGGGCCATTTTGCAAAAAAAGGCAGGTTATTTTTTTTCGAATAGTACTAAAATTTAATCAGCATCAGGGTAATCCACAAGTGACTCATCTACCGAATTTTGTGAAATTCGGTTCAGTAGTTTTTCAGTTAGAGTGGATAAAAGCTTTTTCGGGCCATTTCGCAAAAAAAGGAAGTTCTTTTATTCCAAATCGTACCCAAAACTAATCAGCACCAGACTCGCTCACAAGTGACTTACCTACCAAATTTTATGAAATTCGCTCCATTAGTTTTTTAGTTAGAGTGGATACAACATCTGCACAGACAGACAGACAGACACGCAGACACACAGACAGACAGACACACAGGCACACAAACACACACACAGACGTCACGCTAAAAATGGTTTTTTCGTATTCTAGAGGTCTCGAAACGTGTAGACTCGTGTAGATCCGTAGAAAACTCGAGTTGCGATTTTCGACATGATTCCAATACTTTCCCTATACATTACCATGTATTGCAGGGAAAGTAAAAATGAAATACATTGAACCCTATGGGGCTTAATTTTTCATACTTTTTTTAGCTAAGTTAAAGTTCACAAATTGTTTCGAAAATTTTAGGAAATATTCAAATTATCCCATAAAATATATATAAGAAAATTTCAACAAAATATGTTTGGTAGTTGTTTAAATAAAAATTAAAATAATAATTATATCATATAACTTTAAGAGATACCGTGACCCACTTCAAAATAAAATATGGCATCCATCTTTTTTTCCCAGAGTAAAAATCATGATTTTTAAAGTTCTTTTAAATTCTTATTTAGTTTTGCATCCGTCCTAAAACCGCTTTATTTTTGCGTATTTTTTGTGCATCTATATTCTGTACCAACGCAATTACAATATTTTTTAATTTAAATGATCATCAAACTTTGATAGTTTCTACAACGAAGCCTAATTTTAATGGATGTAGAAGGTAAACAAGTGATTGTAAGGATGAGTTGTATAAGAATTGCTGAATTTTTTTTCACGCAAAATTATTTAACCCTAAAGTCTGGATAAAAAGTGTATGAATGAAATAATCAGTGCTTTTACATAGAGAGCCAGACGATTTATATTTCGATGACGTCATTTGAATAAAGTTCGTTTTCTTCCGATGACGTTTTCAAATATAATAAATTTTTGTATTATTGTGATAATTTTAAAAATATTACCGCTGAATGTATCGCATTTCAGAGATGTTTAAACCAGGCAATTTATATTTCAATAACGTCATTTGAATAAATTTCATTTTTTTTCGAGGAAGTTTTAAGTTTTGAAATATAATAAATTAATGTAGTATTGTGATAATTTTAAAAATATTACAGAGGAAATTCACAAATGACTTCGAAAATTTTAAGAAATATTCTAATTATCAAATAAAATGTGTAAAAGAAATTTCGGCAAAATATATAGGATAGTATTTTAAACAAGAAAGATCAATCATGCTTAAAGCATTGATTATGAAACACTTTCCAACTTCAATGCAATTTTATTTAAACAAGTCTAAAATGCAATGCATTCCTCGGTAATATTTTGAAACTTATCACAATACTGCATTAATTTACTATATTTGAAAACTTAAACCTTCATCGAAAAAAATGAACTTCATTCAAATGACGGCATTGAAATATAAATTGCCTGGTTTAAACATCTCTAAAATGTTATACATTCCTCGGTAATAGTTTTAGAATTATCATAATACTACGATAATTTATTATATTTGAAAACTTCATCGAAAACAACTGAAATTAATTCAAATGACGTCATAGAAAAAATAACACGCCTGGATCTCTCTATAAAAACAGGATTTCATTTATAACTTTCTCCCATTCATTTCATTCATCACAATACTATAATAATTTATTTTATTTAAACATTTTGTTTAAGACCATGGAGCTACAAAAAATTAAACTATGCTTGAAACTTCATCGAAAAAAATCGTCCTTCTCTTTATGAAATCAATTAATATTTCATTCATATCAGCCATGCAGACTCCATGGACTAAATTATTTTGTGTTAAAAAAATACAGGAATTCTAATACAACTCATTCTATATATTTTGCTGTTTACATTTTACATAGGTGAAAAATAGGCTTAGTTGTAGAAATAATCAAATTTAGATGAGCATTTAAACTCAAATATATTGTCATTGCGTTGTTTCAGTATGTAGATGCACAGAATTTAAGCAAAAATAAAGTAGTTTTAGGACGGATACAACACTCAATATGAATTAAAAAGAACTTTAAAAAATCACGTTTTTGAAACAAGATGGATGCCATATATCATTTTGAAGTGGGTCATGTGATCGTTTCGTATCATGGTCACGTGATCGGTTCATATAAGAGGTGTAATTATTATTTTAATTTTAATTTAAAAAACTACTGAATATATTTCGCTGAATTTTTTTTTATATATTTTAAGGAACAATTTGAATATTACCTAAAATTTTCGAAGCAATTTGTGAATTTTAAATCCGCTTAAAAAATGTTTGAAAAATTAGGTCCCATAGGGCTCAATGTATTTCATTTTTTCGACCCGGGTTCAATCCAAAACTAATTGGGTGATATTATTCATTTATATTCCCATAGGTTCTACAGACCGTCTGAACAACATACTAACATTTCATTTTGATTAAGTCCTTTTTACGGCAGTTATCGTGCTAACGGACAGACAGACAGACAGAATGAACAAAGTCATAAACACTTTTCAACTTTGTTGTAAAGTGTTAATAAAAAGTGAAATAATAATTACACCCATAGTATATGAAAAGATCACGTGACTCATTGCAAAATAGCATATGCTATCCATTTTTTTACCCGTGTATAAATCGTGATGTTTAAAGATCATTTAAATTTATATTTAGTGTTGCGCCTGTCATTAAACCGCTTTATTTTACTTTCCCTGCAATACATGGTAATGTATAGGGAGAGTATTGGAATCATGCCGAAAATCGCAACTCGAGTTTTCGACGGATCTACACGTTTCGAGACCTCTAGAATACGAAAAAACTATTTTTAGCGTGACGTCTGTGTGTGTGTCTGTGTGTCTGGGTGTCTGTCTGTGTGTCTGTCTGTCTGTCTGTGCAGATTTTTTATCCACTCTAATTAAAAAACTAATGGACCGAATTTCACAGAATTTGGTAGGTAAGTCACTTGTGGGCGAGTATGGTGCTGATTAGTTTTGGGTACGATTCGGAATAAAAGAACCCGCCTTTTTTTGCGAAATGGCCCGCAAAAGTTTGTATCCACTCTAACTGAAAAACTAACAGACCGAATTCCACAAAATTCGGTAGATGTGTCACTTGTGGGTTATCCTGGTGCTGATTAGATTTTGGTACTATTCGAAAAAAATAACCTGCCTTTTTTTGCAAAATGGCCCGCAAAAATCGTCAAAGTCTAAACTAAAGAACTAGGTATACTCAAATATATCCATTAAATGTTCGTTTAATACGTAATTTTTAACGACGAAAAGAATAAGACCAACCCCATTACACTAGGACTAGCCGTTCTAGAGATATTTTAGTTTTTCGTACTTTCTCTACGCCATCTTTGAAAATAAGCCCGGTTTCAGAATGAGAACGAAAATTGAATTAAAAGTGAAATAAATTTAATTAAAATAAAGAGAACGTTAATATAAGTCTGCAGGGAAAGTCATGTGCTGCCCACATCAGATTTTTACTTTCCCTGCAATACATGGTAATGTATAGGGAAAGTATTGGAATCATGTCGAAAATCGCAACTCGAGTTTTCGACGGATCTACACGCTTCGAGACCTTTAGAATACGAAAAAACTATTTTTAGCGTGACGTCTGTGTGTGTGTCTGTGTGTCTGTCTGTCTGTGCAGATTTTGTATCCACTCTAACTAAAAAACTAATGGACCGAATTTCACAAAATTTGGTAGGTAAGTTACTTGTGAGAGAGTTTGGTGCTGATTAGTTTTGGGTACGATTCGGGATAAAAGAACCCGCCTTTTTTTGCGAAATGGCCCGCAAAAGCTTGTATCCACTCTAACTGAAAAACTAATTGACCGAATTTCACAAAATTCGGTAGATGAGTCACTTTTGCGTTACCCTGGTGCTGATTAGATTTCGGTACTATTCAGAAGAAACTAGCCTGCCTTTTTTTGCAAAATGGCCCGCAAAAATCGTCCAAATCTAAACTAAAGAAAACTAGGTATACTCAAATATATCCATTAAATGCACGTTTAATGGATATATTTGAACGATGAAAAATTAAGACCATAATTTTTAACGATGAAAAAAATAAGACCAATCTCATTACACTAGGACTAGCCGTTCTCGAGATATTTTAGTTTTTTGTTCTTTCTCTATGCCACCTTTGAAAATAAGGCCGGGTACAGAATGAGAACGAAAATTGAATTAAAAGTGAAATAAATTTAATTAAAATAAAGAGAACGTTAATATAAGTCTGCAGGGAAAGTCATGTGCTGCCCACATCAGATTTTTTGCATATTATCTGTGTATCTAAATTCTGTGCTTACGCAATTACAATATTTTTTATTTTAAATGATCACTAAACTTTGATTATTCTTGTAACGAAACCTAATTTTAACGTTAAACTGTAGAGTGCATAATGTAAACAAATCAGGCGATTTGTAAGGTGAGTTGTATAACAATTGCTGAGTAATTTTTCATGCAAAATTATTTACTCTGGAGTCTGGAATACAAGTGATACCAATGAAATATTCATTAGTTTTACATAAAGAAACAGATGAATCATATTTCGATGGCGCCATGTGATTAAAATTAATTTTGTATAACTAACATTGTCGTTTCTGATGAAATTTTAAATTTTCAAATATACTAAATTACTGTAGTACTGTGATAATTTTAAAAATACCAGCGCTGAATGTATCTTATTTTATGCATGATTGATATTTCTTGTTTCATATTTACGGATTGTGACGTAGTCTGAACTATGGAGTATGAATATATGCATCAAAGCAACACAATCTAATAATTTATTTTAAACCATCCCCACATACCTAATTTTTACTTTCCTTATATACATAATGTATAAGGAAAGTAATGTGACGGGGTCGAAAATTTGAATTCGAGTTTTCGACGGGAGAGCACGTCTCAAGCATCCCTGATCACGAATCAAACATTTTTTAAGTGATGTCTGTGTGTGTGTGTGTGTGTGTGTGTGTGTGTGTGTGTGTCAGTGGGACTATGGAGACGATAACTGACGAACAAATGGACCGAATCGAACGAAATTTAGTACAAAAATCACAATCCGTAAACACTGGAAGTCTGTCGTTTATAAACGTAATCGAATGTTCAGAACCCTTCCCCCCCCCCCCTAAATTTTTGAGTGAAATTTTGAAAAAATCGTCAAAAATAAAAACCGCTAATAAAGTTACGCAAATAGACATTTCTTATGTAATGTTTCATTAGAAAACGATTAACATAAAATTTAGAACGCTAACATGAACCGCTCTCGAGATATTTCACATTTTTCAAAAAAATTATCAAAAAGTCATATAAAATAAAAAATATATATTTCCTATTGAGAAACATGTTCACTTTTCATATGTAATACCATGCGATAAATTGTGTGACATCATTCTCGTGGATCTAGCTCGTTCCATTCATGAGAAAAGCTACTTCGAGTAATACTTTTGTATTTGAACGCCAATAGTCATTTATCTGTTATAAGAATAACTTATTTCTCCGTCAGTAAAGCTTGGCGAGATTTTGGCGACGAATTTGTAGGAATGTCGCCAACTTGGCGACTTTTTGAAATGTTGCCAAATTGACGAAAATCTCGCTAAATGGATAAAAATGACGCTAAATCAATGAAAATGACGACTAATTGCAGAACATTCAATATCTTGGAAGGAATATAAGTATCTACTATAAGAATAACATTTTTTTAACTGTAAAAATAGTAAATTCATTGCATTATATAAGGAAAGTTATGTGTTGCCCACATCGGATTTTTTTTATCTATGAATGGATTGAAAACTATTATTATTTCTCTATTATAGTCTGAAGGAGCCTTTGTGTTTCAAAGAAAAGACCGTGCACTTTGCATCCGTTGAAAAGAGATATAATTCAGCTTGCATAGATATGAAGCGAATTTTATTCCGATTTTTTGATAATTCTGTGGGTTATCGCAGAAGAGAACCACCTCTATCTGCAAGGACTTCGGTGCATCGCAGACGCCTTTTGTAAGGGATTTTTATCTCCGCCGCTTTGTTACGGAAATATGTGAACATAATAGATTGTTTAGAAACAGATTTAAGATTGTGTAAAAGTATCCTTTTACTTTTTTTGTTATTGTGTGGATATTACCTTTTGGGATCTGTTGAAAAATCTGACCAGGTACGCGAAATAGGGTACTCGCGAAAATAAATATCCCTCCCCCATGCTTGTTAATTTTTCCGTCTCATCCGTGCTTATGCTCCTAAAATCTTAGGTCATCGTGCATTTCTCTCAATCAATATTCTTCATTACCGCATCATCTCCTAATAAAAAAATGTGATATGGACAGCACATGACTTTCCATATATAATGCAATGAATTTACTACTTTTACAGTTAAAAAAAATCTGATGTGGGCAGCACATGACTTTCCCTGCAGACTTATATTAGCGTTCTCTTTATTTTAACTAAATTTATTTCGCTTTTAATTCAATTTTCGTTCTCATGCGGTAATCGGGCTTATTTTCAAAGGTGGCGTAGGAAAAGTACGAAAAACTAAAATATCTCGAGAACGGCTAGTCCAAGTGTAATGGGGTTGGTCTTATTCTTTTCGTCGTTAAAAATTACGTATTAAATCAGCATTTAATGGATATATTTGAGTATACCCAGTTCTTTAGTTTAGATTTGGACGATTTTTGCGGGCCATTTTGCAAAAAAAGGCAGGTCATTTTTTTCCGAATCGTACCAAAATCTAATCAGCACCAAGGTCATCCACAAGTGACTCATCTACCGAATTTTGTGAAATTCGGTCCATCAGTTTTTCAGTTAGAGTGGATAAAAGCTTTTGCGGACCATTTCGCAAAAAAAGGCGGGTTCTTTTATTCCGAATTGTACCCAAAACTAATCAGCACCAGACTCGCTCAAAAGTAACTTAACTACCAAATTTTGTGAAATACGGTCCATTAGTTTTTTAGTTAGAGTGGATACAATATCTGCACAGACAGACAGACAGACACACAGACAGACACACAGACACACAGGCAGACACACAGACACACAGACAGACACACAGACACACACACAGACGTCACGCTAAAAATAGTTTTTTCGTATTCTAGAGGTCTCGAAACGTGTAGATCCGTCGAAAACTCGAGTTGTGATTTTCGGCATGATTCCAATACTTTCCCTATACATTACCATGTATTGCAGGGAAAGTAAAAATCTGATGTGGGCAGCACATGACTTTCCCTGCAGACTTATATTTACGTTCTCTTTATTTTAATTAAATGTATTTCACTTTTATTCAAATTTCGTTCTCATTCGGTTATCGGGCTTATTTTCAAAGGTGGTGTAGGGAAAGTACAAAAAACTAAAATATCTCGAGAACGGCTAGACCTAGTGTAATGGGGTTGGTCTTATTCTTTTCTTCGTTAAAAATTACGCATTAAACAAGCATTTAATGGATATATTTGAGCATACGTAGCTTTTTAGTTTAGATTTTGACAATTTTTGCGGGCCATTCTGCAAAAAAAGGCAGGTTATTTTTTTCTGAATCGTCCCAAAATCTAATCAGCACCAGGGTGTCCTATACGTGACTCATCTACCGAATTTTGTGAAATTCGGTGCATTTGTTTTTTAGGTAGAGTGGATACAAGCTTTTGCGGGCCATTTCGCAAAAAAAGGCGGGTTCTTTTATTTCGAATCGTACCTAAAACTAATCAGCACCAGCCCCGCCCACAAGTGAATTACCCACAAAATTTTGTGAAATTCGGTCAATTAGTTTTTTAGTTAGAGCGGATACAAAATCTGCACAGACAGACACACAGACACACAGACACACAGACAGACACACAGACGTCACGCTAAAAATGGTTTTTTCGTATTCTAGAGGTCTCGAAACGTGTAGATCCGTCGAAAACTCGAGTTGCGATTTTCGGCATGATTCCAATACTTTCCCTATACATTACCATGTATTGCAGGGAAAGTAAAAATCTGATGTGGGCAGCACATGACTTTCCCTGCAGACTTATATTCACGTTCTATTTATTTAAATTAAATTTAATTCACTTTTAATTCAATTTTCGTTCTGATTTGAAAACTGGACTTATTTTCAAAAATGGCGTAGGAAAATACGAAAAACTAAAATATCTCGAGAACGGCTAGTTCTAGTGTAATGGGGTTGGTCTTATTCTTTTCTTTCTTAAAAATTACGCATTAAACAAGCATTTAATATATATATTTGAGCATACGTAGCTTTTTAGTTTAGATTTTGGCAATTATTGCGGGCCAATCTACAAAAAAATGCAGGTTATTTTTTTCTGAATCAAACCAAAATCTAATCAGCACCAGGGTGACCTATACGTGACTTATCTACCGAATTTTGTGGAATTCGGTCCATTAGTTTTTCAGCTAGAGTGGATACAAGCTTTTGCGGGCCATTTCGCAAAAAAATGCGGGTTCTTTTATTCCGAATCGTACCCAAAACTAATCAACACCAGCCCCGCCCACAAGTGACTTACCCACAAAATTTTGTGAAATTCGGTCCATTAGTTTTCTAGTTAGAGCGGATACAAAATCTGCACAGACAGACACACAGACACACAGACACACAGACAGACACACAGACAGACAGACAGACACACACACAGACGTCACGCTAAAAATGGTGTTTTCGTATTCTAGAGGTCTCGAAACGTGTAGATCCGTCGAAAACTCGAGTTGCGATTTTCGGCATGATTCCAATACTTTCCCTATACATTACCATGTATTGCAGGGAAAGTAAAAATCTGATGTGGGCAGCACATGACTTTCCCTGCAGACTTATATTCACGTTCTATTTATTTAAATTAAATTTAATTCATTTTTAATTCAATTTTCGTTCTCATTTGAAAACTGGACTTATTTTCAAAAATGATGTAGGAAAAATACGAAAAACTAAAATATCTCGAGAACGGCTAGTCCTAGTGTAATGGGGTTGGTCTTATTCTTTCCTTCGCTAAAAATTACGTATTAAACAAGCATTTAGTGGCTATATTTGAGCATACGTAGTTCTTAAGTTTAGATTTTGATGATTTTTGCGGACCATTTTGCAAAAAACGGCAGGTTATTTTTTTTCGAATTATACCAAAATCTAATCAGCACCAGGGTGGCCTACAAGCGACTTATCTACTAAATTTTGTGAAATTCGGTTCATTAGTTTTCCAGCTAGAGTGGATACAATCTTTTGCGGGCCATTTCGCAAAAAAAGGCGGGTTCTTTTATTCCGACTCGTACCCAAAACTAATCAGCACTAGCCCCGCCCACAAGTGACTTACTTACAAAATTCAGTGAAATTCGGTCCATTAGTTTTTTAGTTAGAGTGGATACAATATCTGCACAGACAGACACACAGACACACAGACACACAGACAGACACACAGACACACACATAGACGTCACGCTAAAAATGGTTTTTTCGTATTCTAGAGGTCTCGAAACGTGTAGATCCGTCGAAAACTCGAGTTGCGATTTTCGGCATGATTCCAATACTTTCCCTATACATTACCATGTATTGCAGGGAAAGTAAAAATGGTATTCTTATAGTAGATACTTGTAGTCTTTCCAAGATATTGAATTTTCGTCAATTAGTCGTCATTTTCATTGATTTAGCGTCATTTTTATCCATTTGACGAGATTTTCGTTAATTTGACAATATTTAAAAAAGTCGTTAAATTTGCGACATTCCGCCAAATTCGTCGCCAAAGTCTCGCCAAGTGCTGCAGACGGATAAATAAATTATTCTTATAGCAGATAAATGCCTATTGACTATACAAAAGTATTACTCAAAGTATCTTTTCTCATGAATGGAACGAGCTAGATCCATGAGAATGATGTCACCAAATGTGTCGCATGATATTATATATGAAAAGGGAACATGTTTCTCAACAGTTGATATTTTTTTTTTAATTTATGGGATTTTTTAATAATTTTTTTTGAAAAATGTGCCATATCTCGAGAATGATTCATGCTAGCGTTTTAAAATTTATATCAATCGTTTTCTAAAACAAAATTCCATAAGAAATGTCTATTTGCGTGACTTTATTAAAGGTTCTGATTTTATGATTTTTCCAAAATTTCACTTGAAAATTTCGGAGGGTTCTGAATATTCGATTGTGTTTAAAAACAATAGGTTTCCAGTATTCAAAATTGTATTTTTTGTACCAAATTTCATTCAAATCGCTCCATTTGTTCGTGAGATATCGTTTCCACAGACTCACTGACACACACACACACACACAGATAGACAGACATCACCTCAAAAATGTTCGATTCATGATCGGGGATGCGTGAAACGTGCTCTCCCGTCGAAAACTCGAATTTTCGACCCCGTCACAATACTTTCCTTATACATATATATATAATGAAAGTAAAATATAATTACTATACAACCAAGTACAAGAGTCCTGTTTTAAGCTTCTTCTTTGACCCAAACCGTCCGACCTACCCGAAGATGTACGGACGGGACAGTTCCACCAAGTTTAAACCAGAACCCAGTGGGGACAGCTTCTACAGGGACCGTAATGTAACAAATAAAGGGACAAATGTATAAGGAACTACATTCAATTCCATAACACTACTACTGAACTGTTACGATTATCATCATCCACCAGAAATTTACTAGCGATGGGTCAGCTAAGACTCAAAATAATTAGTTATTCTGGATTTAACTTGCATTTTAGTCATTTTATTCTTCTTCTTCAACCCAGACCGTCCGACCTAGCTACCCTTCGGTGTAAGGTATCTGTTTAGACGGCTGGGAAGTGCCACTCAATTTAGACCGGAACCTAGTGAGGGCGGCATCCACAGGCACCGTATCCACCTTCCCCTACCCCCAAGCTCTCAGAAAGACTTGCGGACCCACATGTTTAACGTACCCGTACCCCGCGTGAACTCGGAAGAAATTTGAACAGAGCTGGGAATCGAACTCCGGTCGTCCGAATGCAATCCCCGCGCGTTAAGCACTTAGTTGTCCCACCCCTCTATTCTATGCTTTGTCGTTCGTAGTTCTGTTTCGATTGCTAGAGAGCGAACGTCATTGTATGCTTTTGCAATAGAATTTGTTGTTCCGCTATAAGAGCGCCCTCTATCGATCAACGTGAAACTACGATCAACAAGTATGGAATAGTGCCCTAGCAGGGCCGTCTATAAGGGACGGATTCCACTCGAGTGAGGAAGCCCTTCCCTCGATTTTATTTTTTAGAGAGGACAAGATATGAAAGATTCACAAGGCGAAGAAAATTCACTGTAGAGGAGAACATGATAGATGTTTGTAGGGACCCACAGTCTGTATGGTCAGTTCTGGGCCACAAATCTGAAATACAGACAGACAAACACTATCTTGCTTCAACATCAGAAATTTATGAATGACAAGAGATTGCGCTTGTTTTGTTCACATTTGGTTTAAAAAACAGCAAAATATACAAACAGCAATAACCCTTTTATAGAGGCCGTTCGTAAAAATTAGGATATCGCTCCCAATGCAGATAACAGAGGCCCATTGCAGATGTAGATTCTTTAGAAACGCTCCTCTATAGGCGGGTTCCTTGCATGTGAACTTTGCTGTTGCAGTTTTATGTAGTTTCAACTCAATCTTCAAGAAATTCCATTTCTTCCGACGAGATATAATAATTACTGGAAGATTCCTTTTGACTAAATTTGTTGGTCTCAGTAGAGGTTTGTAAAATTGAGGCACAAGTTTTTTTTGTTTATCTTGCAGTTGTATCGGCTGTTCCATGCTGATAAGTGAATAAAATTCACAAAACCGTTCCACAGATAGTGTTATTTGCAGTGAAAGCGGGATTCAGACATATACACAAGAAAGGCCGACATCTTTGTCTATCTGTCTATCTGATGCTTGGTAACAAATTTGTAAAATATCGCTAACTTGGCGATTTTTTGCGAAGTAGCGCTGTGTTGGGAATAATTTAACATATCTGAAAAATATATTTGATTTCTAAAGACATCTGTTTCTTTGTAGGAATTATTAATTTAATATTCTTAATCCAAAATACTATTACTTTCACTGTTTGTGGAACGGTAAGTTTTTTTTCTGAGAAGGGGGGGGCGTAAACAATTTTTGTATTATTTTCAGGTCAGTGTGTCGTAAAGTATTTGCATTGCAGAAAATAATTGTGTTTTCTTAGAAGGTCATATAGTTGTCGTATAGTAATAATATTGCTCGGAAAAGGCACGTTGTCTGAGGATGTCAGAGGATTTTAAAAGCGCAAGTTCTGCAGGCGGCAGATGGAAATAAATCCTTTGTATTACCTTAGGCACCCAATACACACAGAACTCGCCTAAATGGGGGTGGGTTCTCTTAAGCTAGGGTTGCGCTTTCATTGCATATAACAGCATCTGTAGACCGGTTTTGTATTTTTACACGCTTTCAGCATGGAATAGCAGATACCTGCTGAGGTAGCAAAAAAAATTTATGGGTGCCACAATTTTATGCAACATCACCATATGACGAGCTTATCTAACATCCAGTGAATTTAATATTGAAGCATTTTTCACAACCCGATTTACTTGAATTACAGGATGCAGCTTTCCATCATTTGCGCATCTTGCGAAGGCTCCATACTGCGATGGTGCTTAAAACTCCAGCTTCATTAGCTTTATAGGAAATCCGCCACTGAGTTACGTTACGCCACAAAATGAAAGGGCAGTTTTCGTCATAGCGCGCAGATAAAGTTTAAGTGATTGGTTCTTGCGTCGAGTACTACGACGGAGACTCCGAAGGTCTCCCTGCATCGTTCTATTCAACTGCTGTTGCATCAGTATTTCACGGCGTTTCAGCATGCTGTCATCATGGTTTAAAATCTTACGTTTTGATTCGGTAGTTAAGTACTGTTGCCAGACTTAATATTAATGAGCTAAATATAGGATTGCGGTGAATCTGGACACCGATGGTACGAACTGAGCGAACTACTCCCACTAAGAGACTCTAAAATTTTTATTTTTTACTTTCTTATACATGCTATTGTGTAGAGCAGTGGTTTGCCATTTTTTTTTCGACTCGGAACATGTTTGAAATTTGCGATTTTATGGAACAGTTTGTACTTTATAGCTGAATTTAAAACTTATACCCAATAAAGTTATTTCACAAAACAGAATATAAAAACTTTACAGACATAAATTAATAATTATTAAATGGGAAATCAAAGTGCAACGTCATATGGAACATTTTTAAAATTTGTGGTTCTACGGAACGCTTTGGTGCCTTTTACCTCCAATGCATTTTTAAATTTACGGTATTAATATTCCAATAAACTTTATTTAGCAAAACAAAAAATAAGTTCCTTATTGAGATAAATTAATAATTAAAGCATTAAAAGTAAAAATCAAATAGAACAATTTTCGATTTTTGATTCTATAAATTGCTTTTTACTTTTACTTGATTTTAAGGAATACTTTGTGTTTTTTAGCTCGATTGAATTTTAAAACTTTTGGTATTATTAATTCAATAAATTTTATTTTGCGAAACTAAATATAAATTCATTATTGAGATAAATTAATAATTAAAAAAGTAAAAATCAAAAGGAACACTTTTCAACTTTTGATTCTGATTGCTTTTTACTTTTGCTTGTTTTTAAGAAACATTTTTACTTTCCCTGCAATACATGGTAATGTACAGGGAAAGTATTGGAATCATACCGAAAATCGCAACTCGAGTTTTCGACGGATCTACACGTTTCGAGACCTCTAGAATACGAAAAAACCATTTTTAGCGCGACGTCTGTGTGTGTGTGTGTCTGTGTGTCTGTCTACCTGCCTTTTTTAGCAAAATGGCCCGCAAAAATCGTCAAAATCTAAACTAAAGAACTACGCATGCCCAAATATATCAATTAAATGCTCGTTCAATACGTAATTTTTAACGAAGAAGATAATAAGACCAACCCCATTACACTAGGACTAGCCGTTCTCGAGATATTTTAGTTTTTCGTATTTTCTCTAATCCACCTATGAAAATAAGTCCGGTTACCGAATGAGAAAGAAAATTGAATTAAAAGTGAAATAAATTTAATTAAAATAAAGAGAATATGGATATAAGGCTGCAGGCAAAGTCATGTGCTGCCCACATCAGATTTTTACTTTCCCTGCAATACATGGTAATGTATAGGGAAAGTATTGGAATCATGCCGAAAATCACAACTCGAGTTTTCGACGGATCTACACGTTTCGAGACCTCTAGAATACGAAAAACTATTTTTAGCGTGACGTCTGTGTGTGTGTCTGTGTGTCTATGTGTCTGTGTGTCTGTGTGTCTGTCTGTCTGTGCAGATTTTGTATCCACTCTAACTAAAAAATAATGGACCGAATTTCACAAAATTTGGTAGGTAAGTTACTTGTGAGCGAGTCTGGTGCTGGTTAGTTTTGGGTACGATTCGGAATAAAAGAACCCGCCTTTTTTTTTGCGAAATGGCCCGCAAAAGCTTGTATCCACGCTAACTGAAAAACTAATGGACCGAATTTCAAAAAATTTGGTAGATGAGTCACTTGTGCGTTACTCTGGTGCTGATGAGATTTTGGTATGATTCGAAAAAAATAACCTGCCTTTTTTTGCAAAATGGCCCGCAAAAATCGTCAGAATCTAAACTAAAGAACTAGATATACTCAAATATATCCATTAAATGCTCGTTTAATACGTGATTTTTAACGACGAAAAGAATAAGATCAACCCCATTACACTAGGACTAGCCGTTCTCGAGATATTTTAGTTTTTCCTACTTTCACTACGCCACCTTTGAAAATAAGTCCGGTTATCGAATGAGAACGAAATTGAATTAAAAGTGAAATAAATTTAATTAAAATAAAAAGAACGCTAATATAAGTCTGCAGGGAAAGTCATGTGCTGCTCACATCAGATTTTTACTTACCCTGGAATGCATGGTAATGTATAGGGAAAGTATTGGAATCATGTCGAAAATCACAACTCGAGTTTTCGACGGATCTACACGTTTCGAAACCTCTAGAATACGAAAAAACTATTTTCAGCGTGACGTCTGTGTGTGTGCCTGTGTGTCTGTCTGTCTGTGTGTCTGTCTGTGTGTCTGTGTGTCTGTGCAATGTATATATCCACTCTAACTCAAAAATTTATGGACCGAATTTCATAAGATTTAGTAGGTAAGTCACTTGCGTATGACCCTGGTGCTTATTAGTTTTTGGTACGATTCACAAATACAAAACCCGCTTTTTTTTGCGAAATGGCCCTCAAAAATGTCATGTATCCACTCTAGCTAAAATACGAATCGGCCAAATTTCACAAAATTTGGTAGATAAGTTACTTGTGGGATACTCTGGTGCTGAATAGATTATGGTATTATTTGGAAAAGAAGAATATGCCTTTTTTAACGAAATGGCCCTCAAAAATCGCCCAAAATCTAAAAAAAAGCTACCTATGTTCAAATATACCCATTAAATGCTTGTTTACTACGTAATATTTAGTGAAGAAAAGAATAAGACCAACCTCATTACATTAGGACTAGCCGTTCTCGAGATATTTTAGTTTTTCGTATTTTCTCTACACCACCTTTGAAGATAAGTCCGGTTACCGAATGAGAACGAAAATTGAATTAAAAGTGAAATAAAATTAATTAAAATGAAGAGAACGTGGATATAAGGCTGCAGGGAAAGTCATGTGCTGCCCACATCAGATTTTTACTTTACCTGCAATACATGGTAATGTATAGGGAAAGTATTGGAATCATGTCGAAAATCGCAACTCGAGTTTTCGACGGATCTACACGTTTCGAGACCTCTAGAATACGAAAAAACGATTTTTAGCGTGACGTCTGTGTGTGTGTCTGTCTGTCTGTGTGTGCTTGTCTGTCTGTCTGTGGAATGTATGTATCCACTATAACTCAAAAACTAATGGACCTAATTTCATAAAATTTGGTAGGTAAGTCACCTGTATATGATCCTGGTGCTGATTAGTTTTAGGTACTATTCGGAATAAACCAACCCGTCTTTTTTGCCAAATGACCCTCAAAAATTGCCTGTATCCACTGTAACTGAAAAACTAATTGATCAAATTTTACAAAATTTGGTACATAAGTCACTTGTAAGTCACCCTGGTGCTGATTAATTTTTGATACGATTCGGAAAAGAACAACCTGCCTTTTTTTACGAAATGGCCGGCAAAAATTGTATATTTCCACTCTAACTCAACTAATCAACTAAATTTCATAAAATTTTGTAGATAAGTCACTTGTGGTCGATCCTGGTGCTGATTAGATTTTGGTACGATTTGGAAAAGAGCAACCTGCCTTTTTTTACGAAATGGCCCGCGAAAGTTGTATATTTCCACTCTAACTCAACTAATCGACTAAATTTCATTAAATTTGGCAGATAAGTCACATGTGGTCGACCCTGGTGATGATTAGATTTTGGTACGATTCGGAAAAGAACGACCTGCTTTTTTTTTTTAGGAAATGGCTCGCAAAAATTTCATGTATCCACACTAGCTAAAATACTAATTGAACCAATTTCACAAAAATTGGTAAATAAGTTACTTGTGGGATACTCTGGTGTTGATTAGATTTTAGTACAATTTGGAGAAGAACAACCTGCCTTTTTTTACGAAATGGCCCGCAAAAATCGCCAAAATCGAAAAAAAAAGACTATATATGCTCGAATATATCAAATGAATTTTTGTTTTATACACAATTTTTGACGAGGAAAAGAATATAACGCACTCCGTTATACTTTAGGACTAACCGTTCTCAAGATATTTGAGATTTCTTTCATCTTTGTTACGCCGATTTCAGGAAAATGTTCAATTACCAAATAAAAACAAAAATTGAATTAAAAATGCAAATTTAGTGTTATTTGGCTCAATTAATTTGGCTCAATTTGGTTTGAAACTCATTTTAACGAATTATTAAAGAAATAAAGAAAATATGAATTTGAGTCTGCAGGGAAAGTCATGTGCTGCCCACATCAGATTTTTTACTTTCCCTGCAATACATGGTAATGTATAAAGTATTGGAATCATACCGAAAATCACAACTCGAGTTTTCGACGGATCTACACGTTTCGATTCCTCTAGAATACGAAAAAACTATTTTAGCGTGAGGTTTGTGTGTGTGTGTCTGTGTGTCTGTCTGTCTGTCTATCTGTCTGTGTGTCTGTCTGTCTGTGCAGATTTTGTATACACTCTAACTAAAAACCTAATTGACCGAATTTCATAAAATTTGGTAGGTAAGTCACTTGTGGGTGAATCTGGTACTGATTAGTTTTGGGTACGATTCGGAATAAAAGAATCTGCTTTTTTTGTGAAATGGCCCGCAAATGCCTTTATGCACTCTAGCTGAAAAACTAATGGACCGAATTTCACAAAATTCGGTAAATAAATCACTTGTAGGTTACCCTGGTGCTGATTAGATTTTGGTACGATTCAAAAACAAATAACCTGCCTTTTTTTGCAAAATGGCCCGCAAAATTCAAAGAAATCTAAAATAAAGAACTACATATGCTCCAATATATCCATTAAATGCTCGTTTTATACAGAATTTTTAACGAAGAAAAGAATAAAACCCACCCCATTACCTTAGGACTAGTCGTTCTCGAGATATTTTAGATTTTTTTTGTGTTTTCACTACGCCACCTTTGAAAATAAGTTCAGTTAGCAAATGAGAACGGAAATTGAATTAAAAGTGAATTAAATTGAATTAAAATAAAGAGACCATGAATATATGTCTGCAGGGAAAGTCATGTGCTGCCCACATCAGATTTTTCTATTTTAGCTCAATTGGATTTTCAAACTTATGATATTAATATTTCAATGAATTTTATTTTGCAAAACAAAATATAAATGACTTGTTGAGATAAGTTAATAATTAAAGCATTAAAAGTAAAAATCAAATGGAGCACTTTTCACTTTTTGATTCTACGAATTGCTTTTCACTTTTACTTAATTTTAAGGAACATTTTTTTTTTTAGCTCAATTGTATTTTTAAACTTATGGTATTAATATTTCAATAAACGTCATATTTTGCAAAACAGAATATAAATTCTTTATTGAGATTAAGTAATATCCAAAAAATTTAAAGTAAAAATCAAATGGAATACTTTTCAAATTTGAGATTCTGCGAAATATCACAAAGATATCGGGCCATATAACAAAGATGCATTTCAAATGCTGAAATCGTCTGCTGACTATTCTGATCAAACTATTGAAAATATTTTTCTTGATGATCGATTTTCATTTTAAAATGGCTGAAAACATTGAAAATAATGCAACATATACATCGATTAGAGATGAAATATTGTTTTACATACCGCCATTTCCAGGTTAACAGAAATAAATATGAAATGTGTTCTATTTTTATGCTTAAATTTGAAGCGGTTTTAGAACTTTTATTAAACTCATCCGTGTCTCATTTTGTGACCATTCGCGTGGATAAAAATGGCTGATATTAGTTTAGTTTGTGAAAAATTAACAATTACGCTGTAGATACAAATGGTATTAAAATTATCCAATTCATAGACGAGTCTGACTTACCGCCAACTTAAAAATAACTTTTAAGAGTTTTTTAATAGCTTTTGAAAGAGCACTCATAAAAAAAATTAATTATTTTCCATTCTGATGCTGATTGTGTGGCAATTGGTCCTAAATAATATAGAATATCAACAAAAATAAAGTGGAGGCGCACATTTCACATATTTTTCCCGGTTGCAATGCAGATATCATGATAAATTTTATGTATAGAATGCAAAGTTATACATAAAACAATTGCTTATCTAATTGCTACGCATTATTTACATATATTTTTCTAAAGTGTTAATAAGCATAATTATGGATAGTCTCTTGACAGGATATATTTAGAGACCAATTATCTTACTCAATAGAGTGCTTCTTCTTCTTCTTCGACCCAGATCGCCCGACATACCCCCGATGGTATAGAAAATTTGTTTGGACGGCCAGGAAGTGCCACCCAATTCAAACCGGAACCAACTGGAGGCGGCATCCACAGGGACCGTACCCTTCTTCCCCTACCACTAACCTCTCGGAAGGACTTACGGGCTAACATTTTTAACGTGCCCGTACTCCGCATAAACATGATGACAATTTGAACAGAGTCGGAAATCGAACTCCGATCATCCGCGTGCAATGCACGCTACAACAAATGCACGCTACCCACTGGACTGTCCCGTCCCCTTCAATAGAGTACTTGCCACACGATAAAGCGTATCATGTACTTGTCCAGGAAATACTTCATATCCTCACATAGTTATATTGAAACTCATATATGCTTTCATTTATATGCATTTCTACATTCCAATATAGATTGCATTCACAGAACTCGCCTATTAGTGGCATTTCCAAAGTTAGGATAACGCTTGGATTGCAAATAACAGCATTTATGGACCTGTTTCGTACATATCACGGGCTCTTCAGCATAAAATAGCGGATATCTGCAATGGCAGCAAGATAATTTATAAAGTTCTACAATTTTGCAAATTTTTATTTAAACCGACAAATTCAATCTTATCATGTAGCCAGCTTCTTATTTCTTAAAATTGTGCTCATATTACACAAAACAGCCATGATTATACTCGTAGAACTTACCCATAGAATACGTTACTATAGTTAGAATCGTGCTCCCATTGCAGATATAATGATTTTGAAAAAAAATGCATAATCTCGTAAACTTCAGTATTTTTATAATAAATGTTTAATACAGCATAACAACCCCGAATGTTACATCATACTTTTTAGTGCATCAGATAAAAAGCTGAAAGGCGACGTAATGTTAGGCGCATTTGACACCTTCGGGTAGGTCGGACGATCTGAGTAGGAAACAAAACAAAATAAACAGCCAATTATGATGTTTATTCAAGTAACACCCCAGAAGAAAGTGTTACTTTAAATAAGGATGGCTTTTCTACCAGCGAAATTGCCAAAAAAACAAAATGTAATCAGTCAAGTTAAAGTCCACAAGCCATTAAGTCTACAAGTGATTAAGTCTACAGTCTGAGTCAAGTTAAATACTTTAAATATATCTTTAAATGTGTTACTGTCCTTTTTCTCCATCAAAGTCAGGGAAATATGTGGAATATAATTTTTTGAAAAACCACTGTAACAAAATTCAAAAAGCTTGAATGTTCCCATAAAGGTTCGAAAAATTATGGTGCATAGCAAGCATATTTTTGAAAATCACTGTAACAACATTCAGAAGGTTTGGATGCTCCCACAAAAGTTCGTACAATTATGGCATATAGCGAGCAATTTTTTGAAAACCCCTGTAACAAAATTCAAAAGGATTGAATGTTCTCATAAAGGTTTGCAAAATTATGGTACATAGCAACATTTTTTTTAAACCACTCTCAACAACCAAACCAACATTCAGAAGGATTGAATGTTCCCACAAAGTTTCGTAAAGTTATGGCATATAGCAAGCAATTTATTGAAAACCATTGTAACAAATTCAAAAGGATTGAATGTTCTCATAAAGGTTTGCAAAATTATGGTACATAGCAACATTTTTTAAACCACTCTCAACAACCAAACCAACATTCAGAAAGATTGAATGTTCCCACAAAGTTTCGTAAAATTATGGCATATAGCAAGCAATTTATTGAAAACCACTGTAATAAAATTTAAAACAAATGAATGTTCCCATAAAGGTCCGCAAAATTATACCATACAGCAAGTTTTGAAAACCTCTGTAACAACATTCAGAAGGATTGAATGTTCCCACAAAGGTTTGCAAAATTATGACATATAGCAATCAATTTTTGAAAACCACAATTAAAACATTCAGAAGGATTGAATATTCCCATAAAGGTTCCCAAAATTATGGCATATAGCAAGCAATTTTTTAAAAACCACTCACTGTAACAACATTCAGAAGGGTGGAATGCTTCCATAAAGGTTCGTAAAATTATGGTATATAGCAAGCTTCCTTGCTGCCATTACAGATATCAGGTATTTCATCCTGACGAGCACATAATAAATGCGAAACCATTCCATCGATGCTGTTACCCGGAATGGGAAATATGTCCCATATAAATTATGTATGTATGTGTATGAGACAGGAGACAAAAGTGGGGGGGGATATCTACATCTTTAAAAACATAATTTTCTCCATTTGCAAAACCCATTTTGCTATCCTAAAACTGCACTTCCTTTTAACCCCTTTCAGATGATTCATCTTATTTTAAATCTCTATCGATTTTAATACATAATATCGAGCTCTTAAAAACGGATAGAAAAAATCTTCGTACAGTGTAGGAGTAAAGATTGGAAGATGAAATTTCTGGAAAAATGTCATGTCCTCCCAAATTCATACCCCCAAGACGAGTGTCCATGACATCGTTGTTGCCATGACACCCTGGCGTCCGTCCAGGTTTCTGTTTGTTTAGTTTTTTCCGTCAGACGATGGGCAATATCAGTGATCATTGAAAAATTAAAAATCTTTTTTTTTTCTATTAGGCTGATTCAACATTTATGTCAGTCTCAAAGATGTCGCATCAAACTAAGAGATGGAAGCCAAATGACATAGGTATAGGTTTATTGTTTCACAGTCATTTGAGTGGAATTACGTTGATTAATGCATGTGTAGCAATAGGGAATATTAATTAAAACAAATGGCTTGTAGCAATTGCAAATTGATACTCTCTCATAATATTGTATAGAGAAAGTATTGAGTATTGTTTTCCCGAAACTTTTCGAATTTTTCACTGACAAAGAAAGTTTATTTTCCAAATGCTGTGTGTGTGTGTGCGTGTGAGTATACGTGTGTGTGTGTGAGTATACGTGTGTGTGTGTGTGATTATACGTCTGAGTGTATGAATGTGAGTATACGTGTGTGTGTGTATGTGTGAGTATGCGTCTGTGTGCGTGAGAGAGAGAGAGTGTAGAGGACCCAGACCACACGACTAACCCGAAGGCATATAGCAGCTTAATGTGTGGCCGGGAGAGAGAGAGTGTGTGTATGTATGTGCGCGTGTGTGGGTATACGGGTATGTGTATACATATATGTGTGTATAAGTATACGTGTTGTATGTGTATGTGTATGTGTATACGTGTGTGTGTGTGTGTGTGTGTGAGTGTGAGTATACATCTGTGTGCGTGAGAGAGAGAGTGTTGAAGGCCCAGACCACACGACCAACCCAAGGGGTTTGTGGTAACAAGTTGTGTGGCCGGGAAATAGAGAGAGAGAGTGTGAGAGAGAGAGTGTGTATATGTGCGCGTGTGTGGGTAAATGTGTATGTGTATACGTATATGTGTGTATAAGTATACGTGTTGTATGTGCATGTGTATACGTCTGTGTGTGTGTGAGTATATGTATGTGTGTGTATGTGCGCGTGTGTGGGTATATGTGCATGTGTATACGTATATGTGTGCATAAGTATACGTGTTGTATATGTGTATGTGCATACGTGTGTGTGTGTGTGAGTATATGTATGTGTGTGTAAGTATACGTGTGTAGGTATGAATATACCTGTGTTGGCGTATATGTGAGCATACGTGTGTGTGTGCACAAGTTCACAAGTTTTCGTCTATTTTCACTTTCAGATCCCGTGAAATTCTGATGAATTATTTGATATTTTTACTTTTTCACACTTTGGTAAGGAAAAGGAGTTGTTCTCCGGAAGAATTTTATATATTGCTGTGGTGATTCAGAGTATGTGTTGATTCCCTATACAAACTGTTCATTTGGTACTGCAAAATTGCATTACCATGGTATCCAGCAACTATAAAAGGAAAGATCGTCGTCCCAGTTGTGCAATGGATAGAGAAACATCAGAAAATGATCTGTGATTCGAATCCAAAGTTGGAGATTTATAGGCAGATTTTATACTATGTATGTTTGCGCCATTGTATTTAAAATACGGAATTTATGAAAGAGCCTTCTTGTGGCCAGTACCAGCATGTACGCATTATATTCGACCCAACTATTAAGCATTTTTTACTCTTTTATGCACTTAATTTGTACAATCATACAAATTCTGGGGAAATCCGGAAGTGACATTTCCAGACCCGGAAGTAGAAATCCTTAGTGAATCCCAATCGTCTACGAGATTTGATGATGAATCCATATAAGTCCTCCTCTAAACCCCCTGGAAAAATCGAATTTTTCGAAAACGTTCTATAGAAGGGGTGCCCCACACCAAAACGTTCGAAAAGTGAAATGACGGGAAAGCATGCTTTGCGATGAGATAGAGACTTCAAATTTGGTGTATGGGTAAATCGTTCGAAAGGAAGAAAGTGTGCAATTTCAGATTTCCAATATTTTCTACTTAAGGGGGGGTGCAGCACACCAAAACGTTCGAAAAGTGAAATGATAGGAGAGCGTGCTTTGCGATGAGGTAGAGACTTCAAATTTGGTGTATGGGTAAATCGTTCGAAAGGCAGAAAGTGTGCATTTTCAGATTTCCAATATTTTCTACTCAAGGGGGTGCCGCACACCAAAACGTTCGAAAAGTGAATTGATAGGAAAGCCTGCTTTGCGATAAGATAGGGACTTCAAATTTGGTATATAGGTAAACCGTTAGAAAGGAAGAAAGTGTGTAATTTCAGATTTCCAATATTTCCTACTTAAGGGGGTGTCGCACACAAAAATGTTCGATTTTCCGAATAAATGAGAAACGGCCCCTTTAAAATTTGATAGAGGCTCAAAATTTTAAATATAGACTAATCATTTGCTGAAAACACCCAAAACGAATATAATTTTTCAAAAATGTTCGTTTAAGGGGGTTTTCCAGAGGAAAACGTTCGAAATGTGAATTGATAAAAAAAAACATGCTTCGAAATAAGATACAGACTTCAAATTTGGTGTACTGGTAGATAGTTCGAAAGGAGGAACATGTGCAATTTCAGTTTTCCGATATTTTGAACTTTTGGGGGTGCCTCAAAACTAAATGTTCGATTTGTCGAATAAATAAGAAACGCGAATTATTAAAAAATTTACATTATTCAGGGGTTGCTTAATGTGGGGCCGTTGATTTTCAACGGGTATGCGGCTAGTATATACTAATTGCCAAGTGTCCGTCTGTCTGTCTGTCTGTCTGTCCGTCTGTCTGTAGGTCTGTCTGTCACGCTTTTTTTAGGCACTTCCCGAATAGATAGAGACTTGCAATTTGGTACACGGCTCGGTCGTTCGATAAAACCCCCTGGAAAAATCGAATTTTTCGAAAACGTTCCATAGAGGGGGTGCCCCACACCAAAACGTTCGAAAAGTGAAATGACGGGAAAGCATGCTTTGCGATGAGATAGAGACTTCAAATTTGGTGTTTGGGTAAATCGTTCGAAAGAAAGAAAGTGTACAATTTCAGATTTCCAATATTTTCTACTTAAGGGGGGTTGCAGCACACCAAAACGTTCGAAAAGTGATATGATAGGAGAGCATGCTTTGCGATGAGGTAGAGACTTCAAATTTGGTGTATAGGTGAACCGTTCGAAAGGCAGAAAGTGTGCATTTTCAGATTTCCAATATTTTCTACTCAAGGGTGTGCCGTACCCCAAAACGTTCGAAAAGTGAAATGATAGGAAAGCCTGCTTTGCGATAAGATAGGGACTTCCAATTTGGTATATAGGTAAACCGTTGGAAAGGAAGAAAGTGTGTAATTTCAGATTTCCAATATTTCCTACTTAAGGGGGTGTCGCACACAAAAATGTTCGATTTTCCGAATAAATGAGAAACGGCCCCTTTAAAATTTGATAGACGCTCAAAATTTTATATATAGACTAATCATTTGATGAAAACACCCAAAACGAATATAATTTTTCAAAAATGTTCGTTTAAGGGGGTTCTCCAGAGGAAAACGTTCGAAATGTGAATTGATAAAAAAAAAAACATGCTTCGAAATAAGATACAGACTTCAAATTTGGTGTACAGGTAGATAGTTCGAAAGGAAGAACATGTGCAATTTCAGTTTTCCGATATTTTGAACTTTAGGGGGTGCCTCAAAACTAAATGTTCGATTTGTCGAATAAATAAGAAACGCGAATTATTAAAAAATTTACATTATTCAGGGGTTGCTTAATGTGGAGCCGTTGATTTTCAACGGGTATGCGGCTAGTATATACTAATTGCCAAGTGTCCGTCTGTCTGTCTGTCCGTCTGTCTGTCACGCTTTTTTTAGGCACTTCCCGAATAGATAGAGACTTGCAATTTGGTACACGGCTCGGTCGTTCGATAAAAACCCCTGGAAAAATCGAATTTTTCGAAAACGTTCTATAGAGGGGGTGCCCCACACCAAAACGTTCGAAAAGTGAAATGACGGGAAAGCATGCTTTGCGATGAGATGGAGACTTCAAGTTTGGTGTACGGGTAAATCGTTTGAAACAAAGAAAGTGTGGAATTTCAGATTTCCAATATTTTCTACTTAAGGGGGGGGGGGTGCAGCACACCAAAACGTTCGAAAAGTGAAATGATAGGAGAGCATGCTTTGCGATGAGATAGAGACTTCAAGTTTGGTGTACGGGTAAATCGTTTGAAACAAAGAAAGTGTGGAATTTCAGATTTCCAATATTTTCTACTTAAGGGGGTGCCGCACAACAAAACGTTCGAAAAGTGAAATGATAGGAAAGCATGCTTTGCGAAGAGATAGAAACTTCAAATTCGGTGTATGGGTAAATCGTTCTAAAGGAAGAAAATGTACAATTTCAGATTTCCAATATTTTGTACTTAAGGGGGTGCCGCACACCAAAACTTTCGAAAAGGGAATTGATAGGAAAGCAAGTTTTGCGATGAGATAGAGACTTCAAAATCGGTGTATCATTAAATCGTTCGAAATGAAGAAAGTGTGCAATTTCAGATTTCCAATATTTTCTACTTAAGGGGGTGTCGCACAATAAAACGTTCGATTTACCGCATAAAGGGAAAAAAGGTGCCTTTAAAATTTGATAGAGGCTTAAAATTTGGTATATGGGCTAATAATTTGACGAAAACACCCAAGACGAATACAGTTTTTCAAAAATGTTCATTTAAGAGGGGTGCTCCAGAGTAAAACTTTCGAAAAGTCAATAGATAAAAAAACCATTTTTTGGAATGAGATAGAGATATCAAATTTAGTGTAAAGGTAGATAGTTTGAAAGGAAGAAAGTGCACAATTTCAGTTTACCAATATTTTCTACTTTAGGGGGTGCCGCACACCAAAATGCTCGATTTTCGGTATGAAGGAGAAACGCTCCTTTAATAACGTGATAGAGGCTTTATATTTGGTATATGGGCGAATCATCTCATAGAAATCACAAAAAGAATAGAGTTTTTAAAAAATGTATAGTTAAGGGGATGGGTACTCCACACAAAAGCATGCGAAAGATGAAATGCTAGAAAAGCAGGCTTCACGATGAGATAGAGACTTCAAATTTGGTGTACGGGTGAAAAGGTGGAAAGGAAAAAAGTGTGCAGTTTCAGTCTTCCAACATTTGCTATTGTAGGGGGGGTGCCGATCACTAAAATATTAGATTTGCCGAACAAATGAAAAACGCCTCCTTTGCAATGTAATAGAAGCTTGAAATTTAGTATATGGGCTAACCATTTGACAAAAAAACCAAACGTGAATACAGTTTGACAAAAATGTTCATTAACGGGGTGCTATACAGAAAAACGTTCGAAAGGTGAAGTGATAGAAAACACATGCTTCTCGATAGAATAGAGACTTCAAATTTGGTGTACGGATAGATAGTTTGAAAGGAAGAAAGCCTGAAATTTCAGATTTCCAATATTTGCTACATTAAGGGGTGCCGCACACTAATATGTTCGATTTTTCGAATAAATGAGGCAAGCTTCTTTTTAAATGTTACACAGGCTTGATATTCGGTATATGGGCCAATCATCTGATAAAAATCCCAAAACAAAGAAAGTTTTTCAAAAATGTTCATTTATGGGTGTGCTTCACAGAAAAACATTCCAAATGAGAAATACTAATATAGGGATGCCTCGGGATGAGATAGACTTTAATGTGGTGTACCGGTAAATAATTCGAAGAAGAAATGCGGAAATTTAGTCTCCCAACATTTTCTTCTTTAGGGGGTTCTGCACACCAAAATATTCGATTTGTCGAATAAATGTGAAACGCGAATTATTAAAAAAATTACATTATTCAGGGGTTGCTTATTGCGAGACCGTTGATTTTCAACGGGTATTCGGCTAGTATATACTAATTGCCAAGTGTCCGTCTGTCTGTCCGTCTGTCTGTCACGCCTTTTTTAGGCACTTCCCGAATAGATAGAGACTTGCAATTTGGTACACGGCTCGGTCGTTCGATAAAACCCCCTGGAAAAATCGAATTTTTCGAAAACGTTCTATAGAGGGGTGCCCCACACCAAAACGTTCGAAAAGTGAAATGACGGGAAAGCATGCTTTGCGGTGAGATAGAGACTTCAAATTTGGTATATGGGTAAATCACACGAAAGGAAGAAAGTGTGCAATTTCAGATTTCCAATATTTTATCCTTAAGGGGGGGTGCAGCACACCAAAACGTTCGAAAAGTGATATGATAGGAGAGCATGCTTTGCGATGAGATAGAGACTTCAAGTTTGGAGTATGGGTAAACCGTTTGATACAAAGAAAGTGTGGAATTTCAGATTTCCAATATTTTCTACTTAAGGGGGTGCCGCACACCAAAACGTTCGAAAAGTGAAATGATAGGATAGCATGCTTTGCGATGAGATAGAGACTTCAAATTCGGTGTATGGGTAAATCGTTCGAAAAGAAGAAAGTGTGCAATTTCAGATTTTCAATATTTTCTACGTAAGGGGGTGTCGCACACCAAAACGTTCGATTTGCCGAATAAATGAGAAAATACGCCTTTAAAATTTGATAGAGGCTTAAAATTTGGTATATGGGCTAATAATTTGACGAAAACGCCCAAGACGAATACAGTTTTTCAAAAATGTTCGTTTAAGGGGGTGCTCCAGAGTAAAACGTTCGAAAATTGAATTGATAAAAAACCAAGCTTCGGAATGAGATTGAAATATCAAATTTGGTGTAAGGGTAGATAGTTTGAAAGGAAGAAAGTGTGAAATTTCAGATTTCCAATATTTGTTACTTTCAGGGGTGCGCACACTAATATGTTCGATTTTTCGAATAAGGGAGAAACGCTCCTTTTAAAACGTGATAGAGGCTTGATATTTGGTATATGGGCGAATCATTTGATGAAAATCACAAAAAGAATAAAGTTTTTCAAAAATGTGTATAGAGACTTCTAATGAGATAGAGACTTCTAATTTGGTGCTCTTCCTTTTAAATGTGATAGAGGGACCAATAATCTGATAAAAACACAAGACAAACAGAGGAAGAAATCCGCAAATTTAGTTTCCCAATATTTTCTTCTTTAGGGGGTTCTGCACACCAAAATATTCCATCTGTCAAATATATGTGAAACGCGAGTTATTATAAAATTTGCATTATACAGTGGTTGCTTATTGCGAGACCGTTGATTTTCAACGGGTATTCGGCTAGTATATACTAATTGCCAAGTGTCCGTCTGTCTGTCCGTCTGTCTGTCACGCCTTTTTTAGGCACTTCCCGAATAGATAGAGACTTGCAATTTGGTACACGGCTCGGTCGTTCGATAAAACCCCCTGGAAAAATCGAATTTTTCGAAAACGTTCTATAGAGGGTGTGCCCCACACCAAAACGTTCGAAAAGTGAAATGACGGGAAAGCATTCTTTGCGATGAGATAGCGACTTCAAATTTGGTGTATGGGTAAATCACTCGAAAGGAAGAAAGTGTGCAATTTCAGATTTCCAATATTTTCTACTTAAGGGGGGTTGCAGCACACCAAAACGTTCGAAAAGTGATATGATAGGAGAGCATGCTTTGCGATGAGATAGAGACTTCAAGTTTGGAGTATGGGTAAACCGTTTGAAACAAAGAAAGTGTGGAATTTCAGATTTCCAATATTTTCTACTTAAGGGGGTGCTGCACACCAAAACGTTCGAAAAGTGAAATGATAGGAAAGCATGCTTTGCGATGAGATATAGACTTCAAATTCGGTGTATGGGTAAATCGTTCGAAAGGAAGAAAGTGTGCAATTTCAGATTTCCAATATTTTCTACTTAAGGGGGTGTCGCACACCAAAACGTTCGATTTACCGAATAAATGAGAAAATACGCCTTTAAAATTTGATAGAGGCTTAAAATTTGGTATATGGGCTAATAATTTGACGAAAACGCCCAAGACGAATACAGTTTTGCAAAAATGTTCGTTTAAGGGGGTGCTCCAGAGTAAAACGTTCGAAAAGTCAATTGATAAAAAAAAAACCATGCTTTGGAATGAGATAGAGATATCAGATTTGGTGGAAGGATAGATAGTTTGAAAGGGCGAAAGTGTACAATTTCAGTTTACCAATATTTTCTACTTTAGGGGGTGCCGCACACCAAAATGTTTGATTTTCGGAATAAAGGAGAAACGCTCCTTTAAAAACGTGATAGAGGCTTTATATTTGGTATATGGACGAAACATCTCATAGAAATCACAAAAAGAATAGAGTTTTTAAAAAATGTATAGTTAAATGGGTGGGTACTCCACACAAAAGCATTCGAAATATGAAATGCTAGAAAAGCATGCTTCACGATGAGATAGAGACTTCAAATTTGGTGTACGGGTAAAAAGTTGGAAAGGAAGAAAGTGTGCAATTTCAGTCTTCCAACATTTGCTATTGTAGGGGGTGCCGATGTCTCTCTATCTATTCGTTCGAAACGTTCGAAAAGAGAATTGATAAAAAACCATGCTTCGAAATGAGATAGAGATATCAAATTTGGTGTAAGGGTAGATAGTTTGAAAGGAAGAAAGTGTGAAATTTCAGATTTCCAATATTTGCTACTTTAAGGGGTGCGCACACTAATATGTTCGATTTTCTGAATAAATGAGGCACGCTTCCTTTTAAATGTGATGGAGGCTTGATATTTGGTATATGGGCCAATCATCTGATAAAAAACACAATACAAACAGAGGAAGAAGTGCGAAAATTTAGTTTTTCAATATTTTCTCTTTTAGGGGGTTCTGCACACCAAAATATTCGATTTGTCGAATAAATGTGAAATGCGAATTATTATAAAATTTACATTATTCAGGGATTGCTTATTGCGAGACCGTTGATTTTTAACGGGTATTCGGCTAGTATATACTAATTGCCAAGTGTCCGTCTGTCTGTCTGTCCGTCTGTCACGCTTTTTTCAGGCACTTCCCGAATAGATTGAGACTTGCAATTTGGTACACGGCTCGGTCGTTCGATAAAACCCCCTGGAAAAATCGAATTTTCCGAAAACGTTCTATAGAGGGGCTGCCCCACACCAAAACGTTCGAACAGTGAAAAGAAGGGAAAGCATACTTTGCGATGAGATAGAGACTTCAAATTTGGTGTATAGGTAAATCATTCGAAAGGAAGAAAGTGTGCAATTTCAGAATTCCAATATTTTCTACTTAAGGGGGGTGCCGCATACCAAAACTTTCGAAAAGTGAAATGATAGGAAAGCATGCTTTGCGAAGAGATAGAAACTTCAAATTCGGTGTATGGGTAAATCGTTCTAAAAGAAGAAAATGTACAATTTCAGATTTCCAATATTTTGTATTTAAGGGGGTGCCGCACACCAAAACGTTCGAAAAGTGAAATGATAGGAAAGCAAGTTTTGCGATGAGATAGAGACTTCAAATTCGGTGTATCATTAAATCGTTCGAAAGGAAGAAAGTGTGCAATTTCAGATTTCCAATATTTTCTACTTAAGGGGGTGTCGCACACTAAAACGTTCGATTTACCGCATAAAGGGAAAAAAGGTGCCTTTAAAATTTGATAGAGGCTTAAAATTTGGTATATGGGCTAATAATTTGACGAAAACACCCAAGACGAATACAGTTTTTCAAAAATGTTCATTTAAGAGGGGTGCTCCAGAGTAAAACGTTCGAAAAGTCAATAGATAAAAAAACCATCCTTTGGAATGAGATAGAGATATCAAATTTGGTGTAAAGGTAGATAGTTTGGAAGGAAGAAAGTGCACAATTTCAGTTTACCAATATTTTCTACTTTAGGGGGTGCCGCACACCAAAACGCTCGATTTTCGGAATGAAGGAGAAATGCTCCTTTAAAAACGTGATAGAGGCTTTATATTTGGTATATGGGCGAATCATCTCATAGAAATCACAAAAAGAATAGAGTTTTTAAAAAATGTATAGTTAAGGGGGTGGGTACTCCACACAAAAGCATGCGAAAGATGAAATGCTAGAAAAGCATGCTTCACGATGAGATAGAGACTTCAAATTTGGTGTACGGGTAAAAAGGTGGAAAGGAAGAAAGTGTGCAATTTCAGTCTTCCAACATTTGCTATTGTAGGGGGATGCCGATCACTAAAATGTTAGATTTGCCGAACAAATGAAAAACGCCTCCTTTGCAATGTGATAGAAGCTTGAAATTTAGTATATGGGCTAACCATTTGACAAAAAAACCATACGTGAATACAGTTTGACAAAAATGTTCATTAACGGGGTGCTATACAGAAAAACGTTCGAAAGGTGAAGTGATAGAAAACACATGCTTCTCGATAGAATAGAGACTTCAAATTTGGTGTACGGGTAGATAGTTTGAAAGGAAGAAAGCCTGAAATTTCAGATTTCCAATATTTGCTACATTAAGGGGTGCCGCACACTAATATGTTCGATTTTTCGAATAAATGAGGCAAGCTTCTTTTTAAATGTTACACAGGCTTGATATTCGGTATATGGGCCAATCATCTGATAAAAAACCCAAAACAAAGAAAGTTTTTCAAAAATGTTCATTTATGGGTGTGCTTCACAGAAAAACATTCCAAATGAGAAATACTAATATAGGGATGCCTCGGGATGAGATAGACTTTAATGTGGTGTACCGGTAAATAATTCGAAAGGAAGAAATGCGGAAATTTAGTTTTCCAATATTTTCTTCTTTAGGGGGTTCTGCATACCAAAATATTCGATTTGTCGAATAAATGTGAAACGCGAATTATTAAAAAATTTACATTATTCAGGGGTTGCTTATTGCGAGACCGTTGATTTTCAACGGGTATTCGGCTAGTTATATATACTAATTACCAAGTGTCCGTCTGTCTGTCACGCTTTTTTTAAGCACTTCCCGAATAGATAGATAGAGACTTGCAGTTTGGTACACGGCTCGGTCGTTCAATAAAACCCCCTGGAAAAATCGAATTTTTCGAAAACAGTATTTAGAAGAAAGGGGTGCTGCGCACTAAAACGTTCGAAAAGTGAAATAATAGGAAAGCATGCTTTGCGATAAGATAGGGACTTTACATTTGGTATATGGGTAAACCGTTCGAAAGGAAGAAAGTGTGCAATTTCAGATTTCCAATATTTCCCACTTAAGGGGGTGCCGCACACCAAAATGTTCGATTTTCAGAATAAATGAGAAACGGCTCCTTTAAAGTTTGATAAAGGCTTGAAATTTGGTATATGAACTAATCATTTGATGAAGACACCCAAGATGAATATAGTTTTTCAAAAGTGTTCTTTCATTTAAGGAAGTGCTCCAGAGGGAAACGTTCTGAAGGTGAATTGATAAAAAAAAAAACATGCTTTGGAATGAGATAGATATTTCAAATTTGGTGTACGGGTAGATAGTTTGGAAGGAAGAAAGTATACAATTTCAGATTTCCAATATTTTCGACTTAAGGGGCTGCCGCATACCAAAATATTCGTTTTTTCGTATAAATAAGAAACGCAAATTATTTAAAAATTACCTTATTCGGTGGTTGCTTAATGTGGGACCGTTGATTTTCAACGGGTATTCGGCTAGTATATACTAATTGCCAAGTGTCCGTCCGTCTGTCTGTCTGTCACGCTTTTTTTAGGCACTTCCCAAATAGATAGAGACTTGCAATTTGGTACACGGCTCGGTCGTTCGATAAAAAAAACCTGGAAAAATCGAATTTTTCGGAAACGTTCTATAGAGGAAGGTGCTCCATACCAAAACGTTCGAAAAGTGAAGTGATAGGAAAGCATACTTTGCTATAAGATAGAGACTTCAAATTTCGTGTATGGCTAAATCGTACGAAAGAAAGAATGTGTGTAATTTCAGATTTCCAATATTTTCTAATTAAGGGGTTGCGGCACACCAAAATGTTCGATGTACCGAATAAATGAGAAACGGCTCCTTTAAAATTTGATAAAGGCTTGAAATTAGGTATATGGACTAATCATTTGATGAAAACACCCAAGACGAATATAGTAGTTTTTCAAAAATGTTCGTTTAAGGGGGTACTCCAGAGGAAAATGTTCGAAAGGTGAATTGATAAGAAAAAATACTTCGGGATGAGATAGAGATTTGAAATTTGGTATACGAGTATATAGTTTGGAAGGAAGAAAGTGTACAATTTCAGTTTTCCAATATTTTCTACTTAAGGGGGTATCGCACACAAAAATGTTCGATTTTCGGAATGAAGTAGAAACACCCCTTTTAGAACGTGATAGAGGCTTGATATTTGGTACATGGACGAATCATTTATCAAAAACCCCAAGAAGAATGGAGTTTTTCAATAATGTATGTTTAAGGGGGTGGGTACTCCACAAAAAACATTCGAAAGGTGAAATGATAGAAAAATCATGCTTCGCGATGAGATAGAGACTTCAAATTTGGTATACGTGTAGATAGTTAGAAAGGAAGAAAGTGTGCAATTTCAGTTTTCCAACATTTTCTATTGTAGGGGGTGCCGCACACTAAATTGTTCGATTTGACGAACAAATGAAAAACACCTCCTTTACAATGTGATAGAGGCTTGAAATTCAGTATATGGGGTAATCACTTAATAAAAAAACCCTAAGATTATTACGGTTTTTGAAAAATGATCATTTAAGGGGGTGCAACACAGAAAAACGTTCGAAATATATATTGATAGAAAAACATGCTTCACGATAGGATAGAAACATCGAATTTGGTATACTGGTAGGTAGTTTGAAAGGAATAAAATGTGCAATTTCAGATTTCCAATATTTGCATCTTTAGGGGGTGCCGAACACCAATATGTTCGATTTTCGGAATAAATGAGACACGCTTCCTTTTAAATGTGATAGAGGCTTGATATTTGGTATATGGACTAATCATTTGATAAGGAACTCAAGGTGAACAGAGTTTTTCAAAAATGTTTATTTATGGATGTGCTCCACAGAAAAACGTTCGAAAGGGGTGATGATAAAATAGTATGCTTCGGGATGAGACTTTAATTTGGTGTACTGGTAGATAGTTCGAAAGGACGACGTGCGCAACTTAAAATTTACAATATTTTCTTCTTTAGGCGGTTCCGCACACTAAAATATTCGATTTGGCGAATAAATGTGAAACGCGAATTATTAAAAAAAGGACAATATTCAGGGGTTGCTTATTGCGAAAACTGTTGATTTTCAACGGGTATTCGGCTAGTATATATCTATTCACAGACACTTACAAAGTAATTGCAATATAATGATCGCACGTATGAAGTGAATTCCGAGTTTAACTGAAAATCATAAATTACGTCGTATGGAATGGGCTCGGGAACATATGAACTGGGACGACCAATGGATAACTGGTATATTTAGTGATGAAAAGAAAGGGAATATTGATGGCCCAGATGAATGGGTATCATACTGGCATGACCTGCACAAAGAACCGAGAGTTTTTTTCAGTAAAAACAAGGTCGTTCCTTGATGGTGTGGGGAGCGTTTTGCTTTAATGGTACGTTATCCTTAACCTTTCTTAACGGTAAGCAAAATGCTCTAAATTATCAACAAACGTTAAAGGATCACATATTACCAGAAGCTGCGAATCTAGCAGGACCAAACTTCTGTTTTCAGCACGATCATGCTCCCATTCATGCGGCAAAGTCAACGATACTTTGGTTGCAGTGTAATAATATTATGGTTATGAATTGGCCGGTCAAAAGTTCCGACTTTTCTGGATAGGAATCCCATAGAAAACCTTTGGGGGTTCCTATCCAGAAGAGTTTGTGCGAATATGCGACAGTTTTCGTCTTTGGCCGAATTAAACTGTGAAATTGAAAACTGCTGGCTGGTATAATTTAGTCCCAGAAATTCTTCATTCTCTTATTCTGTCAATGCCAGATCGTGTTTTTCAAGTTATAAAACGAAATGGACGTCATATTCGTTAAATAACTTCATTTTTTGTTACTTCTGCATAAACTTTTGAAACAAGTTTTTTGGTGCTTTTTTTTGTGTGTGTGTTTACTTCGTTTATTGAAACCTGCAAATTAAACAGGTATGTCCATGGTCTTATATTGTTTATTAGTCGTTATTAAATATATAGCGATGAAATTGCATTTCTTATTTTCTTCTTCTTCTGATATCTATTGCTTATACTAAAGTTCATAAACTTTTGAGACACACCTTATTATTGAAAGCGTTAAATTCCATTTACCCATAAAGATGTTTGGAATGCAAGAATCCACGCAACTTTCTCATGCTTCTGTCAGCATACTAGAGTGCACATTAGACGTGCTGTGCTTGAGCTATCGCTAGATTGCACTAGCATTCCAATAGCTATAGCGATTTCCATATTACAACCCTCTCCCATATCACCATATTCTCCTCCATAAATTTCAATTCTACTTTTCCTGCAAAGTTTAACATGACAAAAATCGTAGTTCTTGGACAGAATGATTTCTTATTTGTTCAACCTTTTCTAACCTCACAGCAAAGAGATGAGGCAGCTTCTAATAAAATATTGCAAGCTGCGGAATATTTTTCAATAATCACTTCGTACCGTTCTTCGTAATCTATCTTGGCTGTCGAAAAAGTTTTCAAAGATTTATTTAGGGATCGATAAAGGTTTGAAGGTTTTATTAAACGCTCTTTTGTTCATTGTTCTTCAAGTTAAGACTTTTCATTTTATGCCAATATGTACGAATACAGAGGTTTTTAATCTTGAAATAATTTCGTGAGGTTTTACATCCGATTCCATATTTACACTGCGAAATGTTTTGCTTATTCCATATTCATAATGTATTCAAATATTTTACTATGATTCCGTATCAGACTTTCCGGTGATTCCACATTTATATAGTACTCAAATACTTTATTCTAATTCCACATCAGATTTTCTGGCGATTCTACATTTATACTGTACTCAAACATTTTGCTCTGATTCAACATCAGATTTTTTTCCTGATTCCACATTTATACGGTACTCAAATATTTTACTCTGATTTCACATAATATTTTGTGATGCGACATTTATACTGGACTCAAATATTTTTCTCCGATTTCATATCAGATTTTTATGTGATTCCATATTTATACCGTATTCATATATTGTACTCTAATTCCACATATATATATATGATATGTTCTTATAATTCCACATTTTTACGGTACTCGAACATTTTACTCTGATTTCACAAAATATTTTCCTGCGATTCCACATTTATACGGTACTGAAATATTTTATTCTAATTCCACATCAAATTTTCTTGTGATTGCACATCTATACATACACAAATATTGTACCCTGATTCATTCCACATCAGATTTTCCTATGATTCCATATTTATACGGTACTCAAATATTTTATTCTAATTCCACATCAAATTTTCTTGTGATTGTACATCTATACGTACACAAATATTGTACCCTGATTCATTCCACATCAGATTTTCCTATGATTCCATATTTATACGGTACTCAAATATTTTATTCTAATTCCACATCAAATTTTCTTGTGATTGTACATCTATACGTACACAAATATTGTACCCTGATTCATTCCACATCAGATTTTCCTATGATTCCATATTTATACGGTACTCAAATATTTTATTCTAATTCCACATCAAATTTTCTTGTGATTGCACATCTATACGTACACAAATATTGTACTCTGATTCATTCCACATCAGATTTTCCTATGATTCCATATTTATACGGTACTCAAATATTTTATTCTAATTCCACATCAGATTCTCCCGTGCCTCCCCATTTTAAATATTTTACTCTGACTCCACGGAACATTTTCCTATGATTCCACATTTATTACGGTGCTATATTTCACTCTGATTTCACATCAGATTTTCTTATGATTCCCCATTTTTACGATACTCAAATGCTTTTCTCTGATTCCAAATCAGAATTTCCTGTGATTCCAGATTTATACGGTACTCAAATATTTCATTCTAATTCTGCAATAGATTTTTCTATGATCCCCCATTTATACTGTACTTAAATATATTACTCTAATTCCACATAACATTTTCCTGTGATTCCACATTTATACGGTGCTCAAATATTTTCTTCTAATTCCACATCAGTCTTTTTATGATTCCACATTTATAGAGTACTCACATATTCTGTTCTGATTCCAAATCAGATTTTCCTATGATTTCAGATGTATACGATACTCAAATATTTTATTGTAATTCCACATCAAATTTTCCTATGATTCTCCATTCATACGGTACTGTGTTACTTTGATTCTACATAACATTTTCCTATTATTTCACATAAAATTTTTCTATTATTCCACATCACATTTTCCTATTATTCCACATAGCATTTTCCTATTATTCCACATAACATTTTCCTATTATTCCACATAACATTTTCCTATTATTCCACATAACATTTTCCTAATATTCCACATATATACGGCACTCAAATATTTTACTCTTATTTCAGGTAACATTTTTCTGTGATTCCACATAATATTTTGTTTGATTCCACATTTATTTATAAGTCGGGTTAAAATCCGTGGAAGGAAGAGGAAGGTGGGGGTGTCCTAATCCAAGGAACAATGAGGTTTCGAGTATGCCAGAAAATATCCTGTATGGCTATTTAAAGGAACAACCCCGTCAAAAGCAATATAAGTTCACCGTGTTATTTATTCAATGGTAAATTTACTATTTTCTTTTTCTTTCTTTTTCGCATACCTTGCATTTTTTATCACAATTCTTTGATTTCTTACAGTGTTTATTTACAAATATTTAAATGATAAGTTTTGGGAAGAAATTTTTATTATTTAATTATATATTTTAAACAAAATCCTTCATATTCAATCTGCCAACAATCTACGTGTATTGCACTGGTATTTAAAGTACTTTTTTTGTCATATCTTGCATTTTCTTTTTTCTTTTTTTTTATCGCCATATTTTGATTTCTTATAATTTGAAGATTTGTTACTGATATGGATTTTAGAGAAAAATATTTATCTTATTTATTTACATCCCAACAGGAACAACAAGCCCAATTACAAAGAAGGATAAAAAAACAACACATATACCTACAAACACACATAAAAAGTATACATATAAAAAAACTTATACATTAAAACAGAATGAATATTTACATCAAACAAGATCTAAAAAACTTTCGCGGATCACTAAATATGTCAAAACTGAAAGGGAACCCATTGATAGCTCTGGCGAACTGCGCTATAGGTTGAGTTTAAAAAAAAAATTACCATGAAACAAGGGGGTAACAAATGTTTGATCTTTAATTATATTTTCATCAACCATAAATCTTTATAATCAGTTTGTTGTCCAGGAACGCGATTTCAATAATTTTTGGGGGAGGGAGGGGTAAAACTTGATGTGCTAAAGTTCTAATGACGAAAATCTGATTTGGCAAGGAAAATTATATAATAAATATAATAACTTGGAATTCCTTAGGGGAGGGCGTGAGCAAGCCGCCCTATATGTCGTCCATGCTGATATCAGAGTTTTTGTATTCTGATGCTGATGGTTATAAAAGTTGATCTTAAACAATGCGGAATTTGAAAACTCATAATGCAGATATTTTTGTATAGAATAAAATTTACTTGTTCTATATATAAATACCTTATTCTATATCTAAACAGTTACTTATTCTATATCTAAACAATTACTTACTCTATATCTAAATATCTATCTTATCACCAAAATATCTTATCTAAATACTCGTATCTATCTTGATAAATGTTCTGAATATCAAAAACCCTTTAAAATTTAAACAAAAAAATGATGCACATTTGATAATTCTATTAACACTGAAATTGTTGTATGTAAAAAAAATATTTCCTCTCGATCACTGTAAGTAGACCTATCTACATAAATAAAATTAAAAATCTGTCTGTATGTGTGTTTGTGTATGTGTGTGTGTGTTTGTGTATATGTCATCATTATGAACAGTCTTTTACTTCAATAGATTATACATTATACAGGTATGTTGATGATCTGATTTGCTTAGTACATACTGAAAATTATATCATAGATATACATTTCTATCCAGACAATTTGGAATTAATTCCTAATGAAACTACTATTAGTAATAATATTAATTTTTTAGATTTAAATCTTATTATTGAACCTTCCAATTGAATTGTTACTAATTTATATGATAAAAAAGACCATTTTAATTTTAACATTAATAAAATCTTACCATTAAATTCCTGTAACTCGATTCTATTGTTTAGAAATATTATACTTAATCAGCTTTTTAGACTTTATAGATTATCTGATAAAAAATGTCATGCTATACATATAAATAATCTAAAAATTACCAGAAATTTATATAAATATCCCTCTTATTTATTAAATGGTATAGTTAAAAAATTTAAATTAGCTGAAATTTCATGAATTCTATTCATAGCTTTTATATTAGCCTGACATCTCCATTCTCTTGTATTAATAATATTTTTATTTTTAGATCCTCTTAAACATCAGCCTTTCTATTATTGGCCCCACTTTTTAGTAGCTCTGATTGTATATTATCACTTTTTCTTGCCTTTTCGCTTTACTGTTATTTATTTCTTTATTCGTGACAGGTTCGTGCATTTGTAGTGTTTTTCTCCAGGTATTCTTGTTTCCTTTTATTTTTTTCTTCTTTATGTATGTTGTCTAAATAGAAATAGTTTATAGATATAATCTATCTATTTCTTCTGAAACATACATTTTTTATGTTTGCTTCGACAAAATACTTGGACCCGATGAAAAGTTTTGAAGTGAACAAATCCATTATTTAGACCTAGCCTTTGTCTACGTGTATAGCATTAATACTTGGATTTCATTTGTTTTTCTTTTATCGATTCCATACCATTGATTTTTGGTGATTTTCTTTAACCTGATGATTCGAAATTTGTATTTTTTTCCAATTGATTGAAGATTTGCTGATTTATATATTTATTTTGTAGGCTAGTTAGAATGTTAGGTTTTTCGAGTTACAGCTTCTCACTTTTCTTTCATTGGACTTTCAAACTATTATTATTATTGAAATCATTTTATTTATAAGCTGCATTTGCGCAATAAATTAAATGTATTTTGCATTGTCATCCCTATTTAATCAATACCTTAATTTTTTTACATTTGCATATTTGCAAAGTATCCTTAATTTGATATATATATATATAAATATATATATATATATATATATATATATATATATATTATATATATATATATATATATATATGTTGTATATATATATATGTATGCATATATATATATATATATATACAACATATATATATACATATATATATATACGCTCATTGCCATAAAAATTTGCGCACCAAGAAAGAAAGAGTTGTCAGAATCGAACGAAATTTTATACATGTGAATGCAACTTTGATGTAAGTGATACAAATATCAAAGCAAAAAGATCATTTATTACAGGAAAAACTACAAATGAATGGAGATTCTGGTACCCTGTTGGGCCACCTCTAGCGTGAATACACGATGCTATACGGGCGCGCATTGAGGCATGCAGTCCCGTACGGTGTCCTGCGTCATCTCATCCCACAGTTGTTGTAAGCGCGTCTCAATTTCGGCCAAACTCGTAGGCTGTCCAACTTGCCCTCAAATGATCCCAGACATGCTCAATCGGTAACAAATCTGGGGATCGGACAGGCCAGGGAAGGGTGTAATGTAGCGAAGGCATTCCTGGAACACCCTTGCTATGTGTGGCCGAGTATTGTCCTGTTGAAAAATGCCTTCTGGGGACCCTGTCGTGGGGGGCAATACGTGTGGCTGAAGGATGTCACGAAAGTACCGCTGGGCTGTCATGATTCCGTGGATCAATATTAGAGATGACTGGGTGTCGTATGCGACGGCACTCCATACCATTACACCAGCTGTGGGAGCGGTGTGCCGCTGTAAAGCAAAGATACGATTGGGGCGCTCACCATGGGGTCTCCACACACGTACACGGTTGTCATCACTGCTCAAATTGAATCTCGATTCGTCGCTGAAGACGGCCTGGTTCCATTCGGTGTCGGTCTAATCCCGTCAAGCGCGACACTGCTCCAAAAGGAGGTGACGGTGGATGTATGTCATTGGTAGCACACATAATTTTCACCGCAATAACAAATGTACTTCAACGAGGCACCTCGCGATGGTACGGACAGACACGGGGGTCCGTAGTGAAGGTGCTGCCTATGTCCGGATGGCGGACAATGATGCAGTTGTCGCTGTGCGTGCGTGTCGGATGATGTGACGTTCTTATCAGCTATTGGTCTACCGACGGCATCCTAAGCCTGGCCGCCTTGTATACGACCTCTCTCTCGTCCACTAGTCCCAACACCTCCTCAAAGTAAAGTCAGAGCTGGCCGGCTTCTATTATCCCTATGATTCTTCCCCACTCGAACTCTGTCAGCTGATCATATTGTCTTCGATGGCGGTGCAACGGCATTCCTAATGAAAAAGCGTCCCTCTGTAACAGATTATGTACAGGCAAAAAGCCTCTGCGTACCTTTTTTCTGCACTAGCGAGAACGAAGTTCAACGCCCTCTGGTGGCATTACTCAATGCGCAATCACGCTATATTTCTAATCATCTGCCTGACACGTACCTTCATGCCAAGTTTCGTTACGATCCCACAATTACTTCTTGGGGCGCAAATTTGTATGGCAATGAGTGCATATATATATATATATGGCCGTGGTTTTGCTTCTATGGTGATGTCAATATTACTTGAATTTTTATTATTACATTTTTCTAATATATATATATATATATATATATATATATATATATATATATATATATATATATATATATATATATATATATATATAGGAATTGCATTATTGACTGGATTATATCAATTGTGGCCTTCGGGTTTAAAGATTCCGAGAATAATTTTCAATATCTTACGTCCTCTGATTTGACAAAAAAATCTTCAAACCTATGTATTGTGTTTAGCCAATTGTTGAAAAGGAATAAAAATTACACAAGTATATCTTTTAATATAATTTTAACGCTTTCATTTTAGCATACATTAATTTAATTTCATATTTTTTCTGTAAATTTGTCCATGAACGGGGCCAGATAGTTTTATTATTCAGATCAGCCTGTGAAGATAATTTTGTATATCGAGAACAGAGATTCTTTACTTCTTTTTAGTAAAATTAAATTTTCTATTTAATAGAATGTTTTGGATAACATTGTCATTAGAGAAGTTGTCATTACAAGAATTTGAACATAATTGCAAATTTTATGTTTCTCTATATTATATATCCCTTGTAAAGAACAGGTATGCAGCTAATTTTCAATATTCTTAGGCATTTAAATCAAATAATCAATTAATTACAACTTTATTTTTCAGTTGTTCAAGAATAGCAAGCAGACGATTTAGGCATCTGAAACGCACCTCAGTCACCATAGTTACCACGATGGAATTAAAAACTATAAATACATTCATTGATTAATCATATTAAAAAGAACCATCTGCTGTAATTACTTTACTTACAAATGGAATTAAAAACAGTCAGAATGGACAAAAAGACAGACAGAAGAACAGAAGTCATCAAAATTTCATGAAATTCGGAGCAGATGTTCTTCCGTGATGATGAGACAAGCAGAAGAAACAAGAAGACAAATTTTCAATTGTATTTATATTGACTTTAATTCTAATTTTCCTTTAAAACAGCTAAAATTTTGCAAAATAAAAATGGCAACTTTTTTGCGCAAACGATTTCTATCTCACTTGACGTATCATATCCTCTTTTGGACTTCGCTATAAAAAGATGCGGAAGTTATGATAGCCTTTTATAGAATATTACTTACAGGAAGCTTTTGAAAGTCTAGCATGTATGGAAGTATATTTTAATAATTCCGTCTTATCTTTCTTTGTCATTCACAGTTGATGTCAAAGAACTTTCTAATATTTATTTATTGATAGACAAATATATAAAGGTTTTATTAATTTTTAATGTATTTTTAATGTACGTTGCATTCTTGATATTTTGGATCCGGTATCTCAAGAACAATTAAGCGTTTTGAAAATAATTTGATACTATTATTGCAGTAGGTGAATTTTGGAGCCCAGTTGATTTTAAACGTGACTGTTTTTCAGTATAAAACGAATTGTACAGACTTTAGAATATGAACCGTTCTCCCAATATTGCACAATTTTTGAATGAATTTTTGAAAAAAAAAACTAAGAAATCAAAACAGTCAATACCGTTCAGTAAATAATAATATCATTCATAGTTTTTCATTACGAAACGGATACCACAAATTTTAAAACGCTAGCATGATCCGTTCTCGAGATATTCAAATTAATTTCGTCATACAAATTAAAAAAAATTTAAAAAATTAGTAAATATCAAATATGCTCATTTCTCGGATGCAATATTATGCAACAAATCCGTTAACATCATTCTCGTGGATCCAGTTCGTTTCATTCACGAGAGAAGATACTTTATGTAATAGTTTTACATTTTGACGCCCAAGAATTCGCTAATAGTCATTTCTTTCACGGGATATTAATAAACTACCCATTGTGTTTTGATGAGGACTTTGCACGTGAGTATGAATAAGGTATTCTGCTTAGACTCATAATTCTGTTCAGCCAAAAGCGCCCAATTTCAATCCACGTGATGTTAATTCAATTCCAAAATTATTGTACTGTGGATATTGTACACCATCCTTTCGCTGTAAAATAAATAAAGGCATTGCATTATGTAGGGAAAGTCATTTGCTGTCCTCATCAGATTTTATATATATATATATATATATATATATATATATATATTAGTTGTGTCCAAAATCTGCAAAGCTATATGACGTATATATTGTTACAAACTTGCAAAATGCTCTGAAGTCTCTTCGCCCCCCCCCCTTCTCATTTTCGTCCTCTTTCGATTACCAGACAGAGAGAACACCCGTACAGGTAACCTTTCCACAGATTATGACAAACACAAACATTATGATGTTTCACAAACATTATATTTTCACAAACATTATGATGTGAATCTAAGGTTGCCAGATGCTAAATTTCAGCGAAATATTACCAGATTTGCTAATTTATCGTCAATTTGACGACTTTTTGTTTCGAAGGTCCGAGAAACCCCTCGAAATAACCGATATTCTACGAGATATGAGAGATTTCTAGAAGTTTCTACAGAGAGTCTATAAAAGGAGTCGTCACTCAATTAGACACAGTTGAGGCGATACGAGATACATTGAACTATTCGTCAATATTTTTAGAATAGCATCTGCTGTTTTGTGAAATGAGTGGATTAAATGCTGTTTTACTGTATATTGTTCCTGTTTACGCTGTGCTTGTAAACAAACGTGCTAGTTATCCAGAAATTTGGACTCATTCTTGTATCCTAAACGTGCACCCACGATTTCCGAGGATACGTCGTAACAATATTTTTAGATTTCAACTGCCCATTATTCAATATTCTGAAAATTCCTAAATTTCTCACAGAATAAAAAATTCTACTCTTTTCCCATTTCTAAATCTTTCAAAGAACTTTTCACGTTTAGATTGATACTAAGAGACATATTTATATTATCTATATTATTTTGTCATGCTATGCAGTATGCACAGAAAAAGTAATATTTTCTTGCAAAATTTTGATCAGAGTATTTTCACGAAAAAATGCATATTTTGAGACCAGAATACATTTCAAACACTTTTGGAATAATGCCCGTCTAAGTGTGCATATTGTCTCCCATACATATTGCCTCAAACATATTTCCCTCCGTATTTAATTATCCTCTTTGTGTGATTTTTTCCAGGTCTTCTGCAACCTCAAAACAAATTAACTGGATTTTAGTTCAACTCTCTCTCATACTTTATCATACCATAATACATTTTTAAGTAGATTGTGTATGTGTGTGTGTGTGTGTATGTGTGTGTGTGTGTTTTCCAAATTTTACAAATAAAACTTGGAAAAATCGTTATCGTTAATCCAAATAATTACAATTATAGCGTGTTACCCTTCACTTTAAAGGGCTTGACAAAATCTTTCAATTGATATCATACTTGACAATGTACACTATTGCGGCTTATTTTTGGCAACACTGACTGAAACTATTAAGTCTCGTGATCATTAAGCCATAAATAATCCCTTTTATGCATGATATGTCAAATAAATTCTGTCTTATGCTGCAATGCTAAAAAAATATATAATTTCGAAGTTTACACTCAAATTAAAAAAAAAATATATTCTAACTAGTTCTAGATTTTTTGATAAAAAAGCAGGATATCAAATTTTGTGGAAATCCAATAATATTTGTGGCCGATATCATTTACATAAGATATCGACCACAGACAGACAGACATCACTCCAAAAATAGTCAAAACGTGTTCAGAAGGTATTAAAACATATATTGGCATCATAATCTCGAAATCGAAAATTTTAGTGAAAACAATACTTTCTCAATACTACATATGAGATAGTAAATATTGACATTTCGACACCCCCCCCCCCTAAGGGCCAACGGCCGTACCGTGCTGAAAACACCGGTTCTCGTTAGATCACCGAAGTCAAGCAGCATCGGGCGCGGTTAGTACTTGGTGGGTGGCCACCTCGGAACGCCGCGTGCTGTTGGCCATCTCGGGTGCGGTATCCCCGTGGTTTGCGCGCTAGATTTGCACGCTGCCACAAATGCCGCCGTGTTCATGCGGAGTACGATCACGTTAAACATGTGGGTCCGTAAGTCCTTCCGAGAGGTTGGTGGTAGGGGAAGGAGGGTACGGTCCCTGTGGATGCCTCCCCCACTGGGTTCCGGTCTAAATTGGGTGGCACTTCCCGGCCGTCCATACAGTTACCTTACACCTTTCTGGTAGGTCGGACGGTCTGGGTCTCAACAACAACAACAACAACCCCCCCCCCCCCCTACACACACCACTGGAGCTCACCTCCCTCCTCACTCTAATGATGCCTGCTCCTCCATATGAGCAACCCTGTGTTCATGCGTCTTATTTTAGCACGCTAACGCAAGAGATAATGATTTTATCACAATCAGTCTTGTGTTTATACAAATCATTTAACAAACTACAGCTATAGACTTATATTGTAATTTGCATTCTTCCAGCAAACTGCATTCAAAATTTAAGATTATGCGGCTAGAACTCGGTTAGAACTTGCTTCATACTTGTCATTCAGCGCTTTTTATTAATATTTCCATTAATAATATATCTGAATGTTCGTTTATTAGTAATTAGTTATTAATATTTATTAATATTTAATTTCAATTCCTATATCATACAGCTGCGTGTGACCGACTGCGACTGATTAGTGATGAATTACACTGCTGAAGGTAGAAACTTCAACCATTGTATACATGTGGAGCTGGATAAATCAGTAATGAGAAAAATTGTAAATCTTTATTTTATTACGAAAAATTTATAAATCTCAGAATTTTTTGTTACAACAGTCTTCTAGATATAAATCGAAAACGTCTAGACTCTAAACACACAAAATTAGTTTTTATACTGTTAAGATCAATCATGCATAAAGCATTGATTATAAAACACTTTCCAACTGAAATGCAATTTATTTAAACATCTCTAAAATGCGATACATTCAACGGTGATATTTTTTTAATTATCACAGTACTACAATAATTTATTTCATTTGTAAACTTAAAACTTCATAAAAAAATGAACTTTATTCAAATGACATCATCGAAATATAAATCGTCTGGCTCTCTATCTAAAAGTAGTGAATGTTTCATTCAAATCACTTTTATTCCACACTCCAGAGCTAAATAATTTTGCGTGAAAAAAATTCAGCAATTCTTATATAAGTACAACTCATCTTACAATCACTTGTTTACATTCTGCATCCATTAAAATTAGGCTTCGTTGTAGAAATAATCAAAGTTTGACGATCATTTAAACTCAAAAATATTGTAATTGCATTCGCGCAGAATACAGATACACAGAAAATACGCAAAAATAAAGCGGTTTTAAGACGGATGCAACACTAAATATTAATTTAAAGGAACTTTAAAAATCATGATTTTTACACTGGGAAAAAAAGATGGATACTCCACCTATGATTTTGAAGTTGGTCAAGTGATCTCTTTATATAATATGGGTTGTTGTTGAAACCCAGACCGTCCGACTTACCAGAAAGGTGTAAGGTAACAGTTTGGACGGTCGGGAAGTGCCACCCAATTTAGACCGGAACACAGTGGGGGAGGCATCCACAGGGACCGTACCCTCCTTCCCCTACCACCAACCTCTCGGAAGGACTTTCGGACCCACATGTTTAACGTGATCGTACTCCGCGTGAACACGGCGGCAGTTTTGGCAGTGGCTGGAATCGAACCCGGGCCTACCGAGTGCAACTCCAGCGCGCTAACCAATGGGCTACCGCGCCCCTATATAATATGGGTGTAATTAATATTTTAATTTTTATTTAAAAAAAACTACCGAACATATTTTGCTAAATTTTTTTTTATATATATTAATTTAAATATTTCCTTAATATTTTAGAATCAATTTGTAAATTTTAACTTCGCTTAAAAAATGCTTGAAAAAATAGGTCGCATGGGGTTCAATTTATCTCACTTTTTCAACCGGAGTTCAATTAAAAATTAATTGGGTGATATTATTCACTTACATTCCCATATCTTCCATAGACCGTCTCAACAACATACTAAAATTTCATTTTGATAAAGTCATTTTTACGGCAGTTATCATTCGAACGGACAGGCAGACAGACCGACAGAATGAACAAAGTCATAAACACTTTTCAACTGTGAAAAGTGTTAAAAATAGCCTACATTTTCTTACATAACTCTATTGGTATATAACTAGCCGTTCTTTGAAATATTGTAATTTATAGTTACATCTGACGATTTTTACTTTCACATACGTAGTATTGAAAAAGCATTGTTTTCACGAAAATTTTCGATTTCGAGATTTTGATGCCAATATCTGTCTTAAGACCTCCTGATCCCGTTTTGACTATTTTTGGAAGGATGTCCGTCTGTCTGTCTGATGTCTGAGGTCGATTTCTTGTGTGCACGATAACGGCCATAAATAATAATGAATTTTTACGAAACTTTATATCTGGCTTCATTATTAAAACATCTAGAGAGATTTTTTTTTTAAATTCGAGCGAAAACTTCATTAGAAATTTTATTTTGTTTAAACATGGCAGCATAAGACAAAATTTGATATAATCATGCATAAAAGGGTTTATGTATGGCTGGATGATTACAAAACTTAATAGTTTCAGTCATTGTTGTGAAAAATAGCCTCTATACAATTTTTTGGTCGTGGCGTTATTACCCCCCCTTGGAGGCCAGTTACTCCCCCCCCCCGTGGTACATTGTCAAGTATGGTATCAATCGAAATATTTTTTCAACCCCTTTAAAGTGAAAGGTAAAACGCAATAGTTGTAATAATCCGGACCCACAATAACGATTTTTCAAATTTTTTCCTGTAAAATAAAAAAAAAATGAATTCTGATATGAGAAAGTCGAGTGGAGCTAAGCTCCAGTTAATTTTTATTATGTTTCATCATTGACATTATTACTTTCCTTATATACAATAATGTATAAGGACAGTATTGTGACGGGGTTGAAAATTCGAATTCGAGTTTTCGTCGAGAGAGCACGTTTCAAGTATCCCTGATCATGAATCGACCATTTTTGAAGTGATATCTGCGTGCGAGTGTGTGTGTGTGTGTGTGTGTGTGTATGTGTGCCAGTGAGTCTGTGGAGACGATAACTGACGAACGAATGGACCGATTCGAACGACATTTGGTTCAAACATTACAATATCCGTAAACACTGGAAGCCTATTGTTTTTATACGCAATCGAATGTTCAGAATCCCCCTAAATTTTCGAGTGAAATTTTGAAAAAATCGTCAAAAAATCAAAACCGCTAATAAAGTTACGCAAATAGACATTTCTTATGTAATTTTTCATTAGAAAACGATTGACATAAATTTTAGAACGCTAACATGAACCGTTCTCGACATATTGCACATTTTTCAAAAAAAATTATCAAAAAGTCATGTGAAATAAAAAAAAAATTCCTATTGAGAAACATGTTTACTTTTCATATGTAATACCATGCGACAAATTGGGTGACATCATTCTCGTGGATCTAGCTCATTCCATTCATGAGAAAAGATACTTTGAGTAATACTTTTGTATTTAAACGCCAATAATCATTTATCTGCTGTAAGAATAACTTATTTCTCCGTCCATAACGCTTGGCGAGATTTTGGAGACAAATTTGGTGGAATGTCGCCAACTTGGCGACTTTTGTAACTGTTGCTAAATTAACGAAAAACTCGCCAAGTGGATAAAAATGACGCTAAATCAATGATGACTCATTGATGATGACGACATGGAAAATGACGACTCATTGACGAAAATTCAATATCTTGGAAAGAATATAAATAACAACTATAAAAATAATCTATTTTTTTTTACTGTAAAAGTAGTATATTCATTGAGTTATATAAGGAAAGTCATGTACTGCCCACATCAGATTTTTTATAGTTTTGGATTCCCTTGTGGTAAATATGATACCCAAGTTGCGTTTCCAATACCGAAACCGTTCATCGGCTATGCTTCAAACGAACTATTGAAAATAATGTTATATTATAATTAATTAACTTTCATCTTCGATTGTTACAAATAAGAAGGAAAAATATTTCAATAAGCGAAGTTCATTTCAAAAATAAAAATATTTCAGTAAGCGAAGATAAAATACTGTTTTACATACTGCAAATTTCCATGTTAACAGAGCTATAAAAATGTGCGTCATTTTTTTAACACTTTACAACAAAATTGAAAAGTGTTTATGACATAGTTCATTCTGTCTGTCTGTCTGTCTGTCCGTTAGCACGATAACTGCCGAAAAAATGACTTTATCAAAATGAAATTTTAGTATGTTGTTCAAACGTTCTGTGGGACCTGTGGGAATATAAATGAATAATATCACCCAATTAGTTTTGGATTGAACCCGGGGTGAAAAAATGAAATACATTGAACCCTATGGGACCTAATTTTTCAAACATTTTTTAAACGGATTTAAAATTCACAAATTGCTTTAGGAAATATTCAAATTATCCCATAAAATGTATATAAAAAATTTCAGCAAAATGTATTCAATAGTTTTTAAATAAAAATTAAAATAATAATTACACATTTTATATGAAGCGATCTCGTGACCATTATATGAAGAGATCACGTGACCAATTCAAAATAAAATATGGCATCTATCTTGTGTCAAAATTGTGATTTTTAAAGTTCTTTTTAATTCATATTGAGTGTTGCATCTGTCCTAAAACCGCTTTATTTTTGCTTAAATTCTGTGCATCTACATACTGAAACAACGCAATTACAATATATTTGAGTTTAAATGATCATCCAAATTTGATTATTTCTACAACGAAGCCTACTTTTCACTTATGGAAAATGTAAACAGCAAGATATGTAGAATGAGTTGTATAAGAATTGCTGCATTTATTTAACGCAAAATCACTTAGCTCATGGAGTCTGCAATACAGCTGATATGAATGAAATATTCATTGGTTTTACAGAGAGAAGGACGATTTTTTCAATGAAGTTTTAAGCATAGAGTTTAATTACTTGTACCTTCATGGTCTTAAAGTTTTTAAATAAAATAAATTATTATAGTATTGTGATGAATGAAATGAGTGAGAAAATGTTTATGAATGAAATGCTGCTTTTATAGAGAGAGCCAGGCGTGTTATATTTCGATGACGTCATTTGAAGGAATTTCAGTTGTTTTCGATGAAGTTTTCAAATATAATAAATTATTGTAGTATTATGATAATTTTAAAAATATTACCGAAGAATGTATCGCATTTTAGAGATGTTCAAACCAGGCAATTTATATTTCAATGCCGTCATTTGAATGAAGTTCATTTTTTTCGATGAAGTTTCAAGTTTTCAAATATAATAAATTAATGTAGTATTATGATAATTTCTAAAATATTACCGAGGAATGTATCGCATTTTAGAGATGTTTAAATAAAATTGCATTGAAGCTGGAAAGTGTTTCATAATCAATTCTTTATGCATCATTGATCTTCCTTGTTATTCGTTGATTTGAAACTCTTTTTGATATCCAAAACTTTTATTAAGCATGTAGATGTCATATTTAGTGACCACTAATCACTTCGCCAGTCCGAAGGGTGGATGGTGGCTAGTTAAAATTAACTTAAATGTGGCTCAACTGGACTTTCTCATGCCAAAATTCCTTTTATTACCAAATTTTACAAGAAAAATTTTATAAAATCATCGGTGACGAGGTTCTAGTGATTACAACTATAGCGAGAAAATACATGTTTTGAAACCAGAATTCGTTTCAAACACTTTTGGAATAATGTCCGTCTATGTGTGCAAACATATTGTCTCTCATACATATTGTCCCACACATATCTCCCTCCATATTTAATTATCCTCTTTGTCTGATTTTTTCCAGGTCTTCTCCAACCTCAAAACAAATTAACTGGATTTTAGTTCAACTCTCTCTCATACTTTATCATACCATAATCCATTTTTAAGTAGATTGTGTATGTGTGTGTGTGTGCTCAATCCTGTTTCCAAATTTTACAAGTAAAATTTGGAAAAATCGATATCAGTAATCCAAATAATTACAATTATAGCGTGTTACCCTTCACTTTAAAGGGCTTGAAAAAAAATTTCGTCCGATGCCATACTTGACAATGTATCCCGGGGGGGCTAAGGGGGGGGCTAATGACGTCACGAACAAAAAAAATTGTATCGCGGCTATTTTTCACAACATTGATTGAAACTATGAAGTCTTATGATCAATGACTCATAAATAAACCCTTTTATGCATGATGATGTCAAATTTTGTCTTATGCTGCCATGTTACAAATAGATAAATATTCGAGTAAATTTCGAAGTTTTCGCTCGAATTAAAGAAAAAAAATATCTAGTTCTAGATCTTTTGATAAAGAAAAATCCGGATATGAAGTTTCGTGAAAATCCATTAATATTCGTGTACACCACATCGACCACAAACGTCAGGCAGACGGGCATCACTTCAAAAATAGTCAAACCGTGTTCAGGATGACATATATTGGCATCAAAATCTCGAAATCGAAAATTTTCATGAAAGCAATACTTTCTCAATACTACGCATGAAAAAATAAATATTCATGAATTTATCAATTTCGATTAATCGTTAATCGCCATGACTAATTAACGATTACTTATTATAATTGTTATTTTATAAAAAATATTTTGAACTCTCTGTGAAGTGTTTAGGTATTGTCTGTCTCTGAAACCGATGATGAAATCTATACCTTTACTCATATACGGAAAATCCTGATAGACGTGACGTCTCATGTGGTAGCTTAGCTAACTGTTGCCTTGGCAACCAGCCCTTATCGACAGTAGAAATATATTGTCAAATTTAAGGATATATATTTCGGTTAAAATAAATCTGTTGTCTTTTCCAAAGTAGATCTTTCTATGGTATCAGGAATGAAGGTTTGGTAATAGCAATGTAAGACTTTTGAAAAAGATTTGTGGTTTAAGGGGGAGAGATTACTTTAAAACTTAAAAATAATCTGTCATTTTTTTTGCCTTTATTGTTAAAAATAAAGCATTCTGAATCATTCAAGGAATAAATTATCTAAACATTCCGTTTAGTACAGATTTTAGAGCGAAAATGAGGAAACATCGCATTCATCATTTATTGAAAAGTTTGAATGAATAAAACTGTATTTAACTGAATTTTAACAAAATTATATTTTTTTCACACTCTAGTTTAAAAAGTAATGTGTGTAGAATCCTAAAATTTTGAAAGGCATTATACAATGATATGCAATACCTACCTAAATTTAGGTGTAAAATGTGAACACAAACTTCTATAAAAAAATCTGATGTGGGCAGCACATGACTTTCCTTATATAATGCAATGAATTTACTACTTTTACAGTTAAAAAAAGTGTTATTCTTATAGTAGATACTTATATTCTTTCCAAGATATTAAATTTTCTTCAATTAGTCGGCATTTTCATTGATTTAGCGTCATTTTTATTCATTTGGCGAGATTTTCGTTAATTTGGCAACATTTAAAAATATCGCCGAGTTGGCGACATTCCGTAAATTCGTCGCCGAAATCTCGCCAAGTGTTATGGATGGACAAATAAGTTATTCTTACAGCGGATAAATGACTATTGGCGTTCAAATACAGAAGTATTACGCAAAAGTATCTTTTCTCCTGAGTGGAACGAGTTAGATCCCCGAGAATGATGTCACCAAATCTATCGTATGATATTACATATGAAACGTGAACATGTTTCTTAACAGTTAATATTTTTTTTCGTTTATGGGATTTTTTGATAAATTTATTTGAAAAATGTGCAATATCTCGAGAACGGTTTGTGCTAGCGTTCTAAAGTTTATGTCAATCGTTTTCTAAGGAAGAATTACATAAGAAATGTCTATCTGCGTAACTTTATTAAAAATTTTGGTTCTTTGATGATTTTTTCAAAATTTTACTCGAAAATTTAGAGGGGTTCTGAACATTCGATTGTGTTTTAAAAGAATGGGCTTCCAGTATTCACAGATTGTGATTTTTGTACCAAATTTCATTCGAATCGCTCCATTCGTTTGTGAGATATCATCTCTACAGTCTCACTGACACACACACACACACACACACACACACACATACTTTCACACACACATACTTTCACACACACACACACACACACACACATACTTTCACCCACACACGCATACTTTCACAAACACACACACACACACACGCAGACATCACTTCAAAAATGTTCGATTCGTGATCAGTGATGCTTGAAACGTGCTCTCCCGTCGAAAACTCGAATTCGAATTTTCGACCCCGTCACAATACTTTCCTTATATGCATATAAGGAAAGTAATAAAATTATTATTATTTTGGTAATTGTTTCAATTTTTTACAGTATAAATTTCAAAACATCATTTTTTTTTTAAATATTTGTAAATTTAGGAGTTAAATGATACCTCACCGTGATTATGTGTGTAACATATTCTGAGCATATGTACTCTAATTTAGCCAGTGGTATGCGTGTAATACATGAATATGTTTATTTTATTTACAAAACCTGCATTAATAATGATGCAAGAAAAATTTTCCTAATTGGTATTTTTTTGTCTATCTCGCTTTGTTGCCAAGTCTATTATCCTAACTTTTTAAATTATCTGCTCTGGGTGGAGAGGTCGATCGGGCATGATAACTTTTCTAAAGATAGACCTAATGTGCACACTTTTCTTTAGAAAGTTAATGTTCTGTCATTATGCACATATAACCAGTGGTCGCCATACACAGGTCTCAATGTATATACTGATTTACTTATCCTCCCTGATGTTATTTCTGCTTAATACTTTCCCTACCATACATAGGAATTCAAAGAAAAAGCATTGTAATGGGGTCAAATACCTAACCCTCCCATCTACAAATTGCAAAGCTGTAGATTAAGGCATTGTATAATTAGTAGGAATCGACAACAAGAACACACGAAACGCGTATATAGAAGGCGGTAAATATCTATTATACTTCACTGGTTTCTAGATGCGAGATTAAAATGATTAATTTGCTCAGATATATTAAGTTGCTTCAATTATGTATCTTACTAAAATATCTTGTTGTAATTACGAAAGTATCTTATTGTAATTACTGTAAGTATCTTACTAAAATACCTATCGTCTGCTGTAACTATAAATTGAAATATCTCAAAAACTGCCATAGGTCCATATTATGTATCTTATTAAAATATCTTACAGTAATTACTGTATCTTACTCAAAGATCGTCTGCTATAACTATAAAATATCTCAACTGCCATAGGTCCAAATTATGTATCTTATTAAAATATCTTGCTGTAATTACTGTATCTTACTGAAATATCGTCTGCTATAACTATAAAATATCTCAACTGCCATAGGTCCATATTATGCATCTTATTAAAATATCTTACTGTAATTACTAAAGTATCTTGCTGTAATTACTGTAAGTATCTTACTAAAATATCGTCTGTTATAACTATAAAATATATCAAGAACTGCCATAAGTCCAAATTATGTATCTTATTAAAATATCTTACTATAATCATTGTATCTTACTAAAATATCGTCTGCTATAACTATATCTCAACTGCTATTGGTCTATATTATGCATCTTATTAAAATATTTTACTGTAATTACTAAAATATCTTACTGTAATTACTGTAAGTACCTTACTGAAATATCGTCTGCTATAACTATAAAATATCTCAAGAACTGCCATAGGTCCAAATTATGTATCTTATTAAAATATCTTACTGTAATTACTGTAAGTATCTTACTAAAATATCGTCTGCTATAACTGTAAAAAATCTCAAAAATTAGCATAGGTCCAAATTATCTGTTGCACACAAAACAAATGAGACTGAAAACAACGAATGAACTTATTGAATTTTATTAAAGTTTTATTTTACAAGACATTATTCACACAAATCCATTTCGTCTCCATCAGAGAAGGGCTACCGCTGATTTTTTCATTTTTCTAAAAAAGCAAGCCAGTGCGTGGTTTTACATATAGGGGAAATGCTTAATAGATCTGATGCGTCCTGTAGATGCCTCGCTCACTGTTGCCAAGGCAACTTCCCCACAATCGAATTATATTTGACTTCAATACAGAACGCGATTTAAATCCATTATCTTTCGGCGAGTGCGCATGTGTGCATGAAAAGATTCAGAGGTCGTCTTTTATAAAGGATTTATAGTTTGAATATATTCCCAAACCTTTATTACTTTCCTTATATACATATAATGTATAAGAAATGTATTGTGGCGGGGTCGAAAATTCGAATTCGAGTTTTCGACGGGAGGTCACGTTTCAAGCATCCCTCCACACGAATCAGACGTTTTGAGGTGATGGCTGTGTGTGTGTGTGTGTGTGTGTGTGTGTGTGTGTGTGTGTGTGTGTGTGTGTGTGTGTGTGTGTGTGTGTGTGTATGTCAGTGAGTCTGTGGAGACGATAACTGACGAACGAATGGATCGATTTGAACGAAATTTTGTACAAAAATTACAATCCATAAATACTGAAAGCCTATTGTTTTCAAACGCAATCGAATGTTCAGAACCCTCCTAAATTTTCGAGTGAAATTTTGAAAAAATCTTCAAAAAATTAAAACCTTTAATAAAGTTACGCAAATAGACTTATCTTATGTAATTTTTCCTTAGAAAACGATTAACATATACTTTAGAACGCTATCATAAACCGTTCTCGAGATATTGCACATTTTTCAAATAAATTTATCAAAATATCCCATAAATTAAAAAAAAAATATTAGCAAATGAGAAACATGTTCACTTTTCATATGTAATATCATGCAATAAATAGGGTGACATCATTCTCGTGGATCTAGCTCGTTCCATTCATGAGAAAAGATACTTTGAGTAATACTTTTGTATTTGAGCGCGAATAATCATTTTTCTGCTATAAGAATAACTTATTTCTCCGTCCATAATGCTTGATGATATTGGCGACCAATTTGGCGGAATGTCGCCAACATGATGACTTTTTTCAATGTTGCCAAATTAATGAATTTCTCGCCAAATGGATAAAAATGACGCTAAATCAATGAAAATGACGACTCATTGAAGAAAATTCAATATCTTGGAAAGAATATAAGTATCTACTATAAGAATAACCTATTTTTTTTTCACTGCAAAAGTAGTAAATACATTGCATTATATAAGGAAAGTCATGTGCTGCCCACATAAGATTTTTTGTAAGATTTTATTTACAAAGTTAGGACGCCCGATAAACTTTTAAATTGAATTCCAAAAAGTGACTACATTTTCAAACCATTGAACTAACTTTTAAGTCAAACATATTAGAAAGGAACATTCTAAAGCTATTTTATTTCTAACAAAACTCATTAAAAGTTTATTTTTACTTTCTCTGCAATACATGGTAATGTATAGGGAAAGTATTGGAATCATGCCGAAAATCACAACTCGAGATTTCGACGCATCTACATGTTTTGGGACCTCTAGAACAATTTTGTACCTATTGGAACCTCTAGAACTATTGGGACCTCTAGAACTATTTTTAGCATGACGTCTGTATGTGTATCTGTGTGTGTGTCTGTGTGTATGTCTGTCTGCGCAATGTATCAATCCACTCTAACTCAATAATACTAACTAATTGACCGAATTTGATAACATTTTATAGGCACGTCACGTGTAGGTGACCCTGGTGCTGATTAGATTTTGGTACGATTCGGAGAAAAATAACCTGCCTTTTTTTATGAAATGGCTCGCAAAAATTGTCAAAATATAAAAAAATCTGGTGTGGGCAGCACATGACTTTCCATATATAATGCAATGCAATGGATTTACTACTGTTACAGTAAAAAAAATCTGATGTGGACAACACATGACTTTCATTATATAATGCAATAAATTTACTACTTTTACAGTTAAAAAAATGTTATTCTTATAGTAGATACTTATATTCTTTTCAAAATATTGAATTTTATTCAATTAGTCGTCATTTTCATTGATGTATCGTCATTTTTATCCATTTGGCGAGATTTTCGTTAATTTGGCAACATTTAATAAAATGCCAAATTCGTTGCCAAAATCTCACCAAGCGTTATGGATGGAGAAATAAGTTGTTCTTACAGCAGATAAATAGCTATTGGCGTTCAAATACAAAAGTATTACTCTAAGTATCTTTTCTCATGAATGGAACGAGCTAGATCCACGAGAGTGGTGTCACCCAATTTATCGCATGATATTACATATGAAAAGTGAACATGTTTCTCAACAGTTAATATTTTTTATTTATTTATGGGATTTTTTGATAAATTTATTTGAAAAATGTGCAATATCTGGAGAACGGTTCATGCTAGTTCTAAAATTTATGTCATTCCTTTTCTAATGAAAAATTACATAAGAAATGACTATTTACGTAAATTTATTAAAGGTTTTAATTGTTTCACGATTTTTTCAAAATTTTACTCGAAAATTTAGGGGGGTTTTGAACATTCGATTGTGTTTTAAAACAATAGGCTTCCAGTATTCATAGATTGTAATTTTTCTACCAAATTTTGTTGGAATCGCTCCATTCGTTCGTCAGTTATCGTCTCCACAGTCTCACTGACACACAAACACACATACTTTCACACACACACACACACACATATCATCTCCCGGCCGTCCAAATAGTTGCTCTTAGTCCTCTGGACGAGTCGGACGGTCTGGGTCTTCAACACATATCATCTCAAAAACGTCTTATTGGTGTTCAGGGATGCTTGAAACGCGCTCTCTCGTCGAAAACTCGAATTCGAATTTTAGACTCCGTCACAATACTCAATGCTACTTATGCTCATTGCTACTTATGCTCAAATGTATCAATTAAACGCTCTTTTTATACGTAATTTTTGACAATGAAAAGAATAAGTCCAATCCCATCACTCTAGGACTAACCGTCCTCAAGATATTTTAGTTTTTTTTTTAATATTTTTGACTTTAACATAAAACGCGATTTAAATCTATTATTTTTCGGAAAGTGCATGCTTTCTTCTATATTGATGAAACTACCCGCAGAAGAAACAAGAAAGATCAATCATGCTTAAAGCATTGATTATGAAACACTTTCCAACTTCAATGCAATTTTATTTAAACAAGTCTAAAATGCAATACATTCCTCGGTAATATTTTGAAACTTATCACAATACTGCATTAATTTATTATATTTGAAAACTTAAACCTTCATCGAAAAAAATGAACTTCATTCAAATGACGGCATTGAAATATAAATTGCCTGGTTTAAACATCTCTAAAATGTTATACATTCCTCGGTAATAGTTTTAGAATTATCATAATACTACGATAATTTATTATATTTGAAAACTTCATCGAAAACAACTGAAATTAATTCAAATGACGTCATAGAAAAAATAACACGCCTGGATCTCTCTATAAAAACAGGATTTCATTCATAACTTTCTCCCATTCATTTCATTCATCACAATACTATAATAATTTATTTTATTTAAACATTTAAACATTAATTTATTTTATCTATAATTTTCGAAGCAATTTGTGTATTTTAAATCCGCTTAAAAAATGTTTGAAAAATTAGGTACCATAGGGCTCAATGTATTTCATTTTTTCAACCCGGGTTCAATCCAAAACTAATTGGGTGATAATATTCATTTATTCCCATAGGTCCTACAGACCGTCTGAACAACATACTAAAATTTCATTTTGATTAAGTCATTTTTACGGCAGTTATCGTGCTAACGGACAGACAGACAGACAGACAAACAGAATGAACAAAGTCATAAACACTTTTCAACTTTGTTGTAAAGTGTTAACAAAACTCATGAAAAGTTTATTTTTGTAAGTTTACAACATATTTGTGGTATCGATGAATACGATGCATTTTGCTTATATGTGTTAATATAAACAATTTTAATATCATACATAGCATACAATTTCCCCCATATACTATATACTACCAGCATTGTTTCTAAAATTATCATTGTTTTTCATAGGAATCTTAAAATCGAAAATTTTAAAATTCAAATCATTCGAATTCGTATCTTGAGAATACATTAAAAATCCCATCTTTTTAACACTTTACAACAAAGTTGAAAAGTGTTTATGACTTTGTTCATTCTGTCTGTCTGTCTGTCTGTCTGTCCGTTAGCACGATAACTGCCGTAAAAACGACTTAATCAAAATGAAATTTTAGTATGTTGTTCAGACGGTCTGTAGGACCTATGGGAATATAAATGAATAATATCACACAATTAGTTTTGGATTGAACCCGGGTTGAAAAAATGAAATACATTGAGCCCTATGGGACCTAATTTTTCTAACATTTTTTAAGCGGATTTAAAATTCACAAATTGCTTCGAAAATTTTAGGTAACAGTCAAATTGTTCCATAAAATATATAAAAAAAAATTCAGCTAAATATATTCAGTAGTTTTTTAAATAAAAATTAAAATAATAATTACACATTTTATATGAAACGATCACGTGACCATGATATGAAACGATCACATGACCCACTTCAAAATGAGATATGGCATCCATCTTGTTTCAAATTCGTGATTTTTTAAAGTTCTTTTTAATTCACATTGAGTGTTGTATCCATCCTAAAACTACTTTATTTCTGCTTAAATTCTGTGCATCTACATACTAAAACAACACAATGACAATATATTTGAGTTTAAATTCTCATTCAAATTTGATTATTTCTACAATTAAGCCTATTTTTCACCTATGTAAAATGTAAACAGCAAAATATGTAGAATGAGTTGTATTAGAATTACTGTATTTCTTTAACACAAAATAATTCAGTCCATGGAGTCTGCATGGCTGACATGAATGAAATATTAATTGATTTTAGAAGGACGATATTTTTCGATGAAGTTTTAAGCATAAAGTTTATGAATTGTAGCTCCATGGTCTTAATTTTTAAATAATATAAATTATTATAGTATTGTGATGAATGAAATGGAGAAAGTTATGAATGAAATCCTGCTTTTATAGAGAGATCCAGGCGTGTTATTTTTTCTATGACGTCATTTGAATTAATTTCAGTTGTTTTCGATGAAGTTTTCAAATATAATAAATTATCGTAGTATTATGATAGATTTAAAAATATTACCGTGGAATGTATTGCATTTTAGAGATATTTAAACCACGCAATTTATATTTCAATGCCGTCTTTTGAATGAAGTTCATTTTTTTCAATGAAGGTTTAAGTTTTCAAATATAATAAATCAATGTAGTATCGTGATAAGTTTTAAAATATTACCGAGGAATGTATTGCATTTTCGACTTTTTTAAATAAAATTGCATTGAAGTTGGAAAGTGTTTCATAATCAATGCTTTAAGCATGATTGATCTTTCTTGTTTTAGCTTTCACATAATGTATCTACGCATAAAATTCGATAACGGTAGAAACGCTCGTTTTTAACATTTTTCAACAAAGTTGAAAAGTATTTATGACTTCTGTCTGTCTGTCCTTTAGCACGATAACTGCCGTAAAAATTACTTTATCAAAATGAAATTTTAGTATGTTGTTCAGACGGTGTGTGGAACCTATGGGAATATAAATTAATAATGTCACCCAATTAGTTTTGGATTGAAGCCGGGTTAAATATATGAAATACATTGAACCCTATGGGACCTAATTTTTCAAACATTTTTTAAACAGATTTAAAATTCATAAATTGCATCGAAAATTTTACAACGTATTCAAATTATCCCATAAGATATATAAAAACAATTTCAGCGAAATATATTCAGAAGTTTTTTAAATAAAAATTAAAATAATAATTACACCTTTTATATGAAGCGATCACGTGACCACTATATGAAGAGATCACGTAACCAACTTCAAAATAAAATATGGCATCCATCTTGTATCAAAATCGTGATTTTTAAAGTTCTTTTTAATTCATATTTAGTATTGTGTCCGTTCTAAAAGCGCTTTATTTTTGCCTAAATTCTGTGCATCTACATACTGAATCAAAGCAATTACAATATATTTGAGTTTGAATGATCATCCAATTCTGATTATTTCTACAACGAAGCCTACTTTTCACTTATGGAAAATGCAAACAGCAAAATATATAGAATGAGTTGTATAAGAATTGCTGCATTTCTTTAACGCAAAATTATTTAGCTCATGGAGTCTGCAATATAGCTGATATGAATGAAATATTCATTGATTTTACAGAGAGAAGGACGATTTTATCGATGAAGTTTTAAGCATTGAGTTTAATTACTTGTACCTCCATGGTCTTAAGTTTTTAAATAAAATAAATTATTATAGTATTGTGATGAATGAAATGAATGGAAAAATGTTTATGAATGAAATGCTGTTTTCACAGAGAGAGCCAGGCGTGTTATATTTCGATGACGTCATTTGAATAAATTTCATTTGTTTTCGATGAAGTTTTCAAATATAATAAATTATTGTAGTATTAGGATAATTTTAAAAATATTACAGAGAAATGTATCGCATTTTAGAGATGTTTAAACCAGGCAATTTATATTTCAATGCAGTCATTTGAATGAAGTTCATTTTTTTCGATGAAGTTTTAAGTTTTCAAATATAATAATTTAATGTAGTATTGTGATAAAATATTATCGAGGAATGTATCGCATTTTAGAGATGTTTAAATAAAATTGTATTGAAGTTGGAAAGTGTTTCATAATCAATGATTTATGCATGATTGATCTTTCGTGTTATGTTATCGTGTTGTAGCACACAGTGAGAGAGAGAGAGAGAGAGAGATGGAAGACATATTTCCAAACGATTATAAATGGATTCCAAATGTCTTAAAACGTGCTTTTCTGTTAAAATCTTGAATTATTTCTTTCTTTCGACCCAGGTGCAAAGACCGGAACCCAGTGGTGAGCGACATTCACAAGAACCGTACCCTCCTTCGCCTGCCACCACTCTCTAGGGAGGACTTTCGAACCCACAGACTTAACGCGCCCGTACTACGCGTATACACGTATACACGCGTATACACGTAGGTCGCGGTAGCCCAGTGGTTAGCGAGCATGAATTGTACTCGGTAGCCCCGGGTTCGATTCACGCCACTGCCAAAACTGCCGCCGTGTTCACGCGGCGTACGATCACGTTAAACATGTGGGTCCGTAAGTCCTTCCGAGAGGTTGGTGGTAGGGGAAGGAGGGTACGGTCCCTGTGGATGCCTCCCCCATTGGGTTCCGGTCTAAATTGGGTGGCACTTCCCGGCCGTCCAAACAGTTACCTTACACTTTTCTGGTAGGTCGGACGGCCTGGGTCCCAACATCAACAACTTCAACTCAACTACGCGTATACACGGGGATAGTTTCAGCAGAGCCGGGAATCGAACTCAGTGGGGCAGGGGGCGACATTCACAGAGACCGTACCCTCCTTCCCCTGCCCGAAATTATAGAAAAAAAATAATTAACTTGGGATCCTTTCTGTTGAGTACGCTGATTTATTTGCATTCTGTATGGCGCGTCTTCACTTATGTAAGACATATTTTTATTTCTTTTCTACCTTACTATTGAGTTAGTTAACGATTGATATCGGTTTCTCCAGTTCAGAAAGATTTTCTCTCCTCCCGTACCTAACCATGCATTGACTAATAGTCCTTATTTTAATTCAATTCAACTATTTTGTACTAGGAGAGATTTATGATAAATTTTTGAGTTTCACTTTTATCTATTAATCATCATTTGCAATGTGAAATTAAATAGTGTGCTAAAAACCGTTTTCGGAGATGAGTTGTAAAGCGCCTCGCTGCCGCAACAGGAAATCGAACCCTGGATCTTCGTGCAGGCTAGCTGATGCTCTACCATTGAGCTACTGGGACAGAATTGCAAGCTCTTATCGTCGGCGCGCCAGTGGTTAGCGCGTGTGGATTTCACTCGGACGACCCGAGTTCGATTCCCGTCTCTTCCCAAACTCTCGCCGTGTTCACGCGGAATACGATCACATTAAACATGTGAGTCCGTAAGTCCTTCCGAGAGGTTGGCAGTAGAGGAAAGTGGGTACGGTCCCTGTGGAAACCTCCCCCACAGGATTCCGGTTAAAATTGGGTGGCACTGCCCGGCCGTCCAAACAGATACCTTCCACCTTCGGGTAGGTCGGGCGGTTTGAGTCGATGAAGAAGAAGCTCTTATCGTTGAAGTCTCTGCATTCATCACCCTCTAATTTCAGATTAGCGGGTAACTGACAATCTGACTGACCACCTCCTGCTTTTTTTATCTCAGGTTAGCCTCTGAAGGCTATTGTTCCCCCCCGGGGCGGGCCACCCAAGATGGTGGTTTCGGATGTTGGCTCTGTAGCCTTGATCCTCCAAACTGGGGTGTAAATTAATCCGGGGGTTTCTCAACCTCGCTGCTGATGACTCACGGATGCAATCGCGGAAGTGACGAGGCAGTCCCCGGACTCTTCCAGGTGGCCGGATCACGGGACTGTGGCTATTTATGCCCTGAGCCCAGGTCTGGCCGGTGACCGGAGTCGGGCCCGCCAGGTGCCTTCGGCCCCTGCCCGGTGAATGATTCCGCCGTGTTTCGCGACCGAGGTTGCGGCTTTGCTGGAAAAGAGATGTAGCGGTTGCGCCTCGATGTCCCACTGAAAGCTATAAACCCTAGTTGGTTAGCTGGGCTCGCAGGTATGTACTCTGAAGGCTATTGTAATCATCCAGGTTAGCTTCCTACGTGGTCATTGTCCTCCCAATTTGAAGTCGACGCTCAATATACCAGAGTCCACAGAACCCGTGTTAGTCGTACTAGGGTCCCTTTCAGATCGCCGACATCTTTGCACTAACCTACGGGTTGATTTGTTCGGGAGCCATTGTAAAGTACATTGCCGGCCCAACCGAAAATCGAACCCTGGACCTTTGTACCGGCCAGCCAACGGTCTGCCGTTGAGCTACTAGGGCGGAATTACAAGTTCTTATAGTCGAAGCGAACTCTGCAAAGTGCCTTAAGTTTAACGATATCAAGTAGACATTAAGGCAGAACTGGAATGATCATATACTGCTTGATAAATGGTATTTAAAATTCATGTATATTCGTAATGAAACAATTAAACTGTACTTCAAAGCAAGCTTTCACTATTTACACTTATCGAAAACAGGAAGAATATGCAAATGAGGTATTGAAGACCCAAACCGTCCGACTCGTCCTGAGGGCTTGAGTATCTATTTGGACGGATTTCCAAAAAAATATACAATAATTGACTTCATTTTAGATTTAAAAAAAAATGATCAGATCGCAATATTATGTTCACTTGGGTAGTTATTATGATGACGAAAGTTCGCTTTGTTTCTGGATTGTGAATGACTGTAGCCAATAAGGCATTTATGACTTTTATGACTGCAGCCTATAAGACATTTATGACTGCAGCCTTAAGGCATTTATGACACAACAAATACCTGAAGGTGGCAATAAACGTTGTAAATGTCAAACAACGAACGCAGAAAGACGGTCGCCAGTGGTTAACGTTTAGTTCCAATAAATTTATGTGTGTGTAATAAAGAATTCCCACACACAGCATAAGGTCACGTGGCCTTTAGAACCTCAAGCAGTTACGTCCGAGGGCGCGGTAGCCCTGTGGTTAGCGCGCTGGAGTTGCACTCGGTAGGCCCGGGTTCGATTCCAGCCACTGCCCAAACTGCCGCCGTGTTCACGCGGAGTACGATCACGCTAAACATGTGGGTCCGTAAGTCCTTCCGAGAGGTTGGTGGTAGGGGAAGGAGGGTACGGTCCCTGTGGATGCCTCCCCCACTGGGTTCCGGTCTAAATTGGGTGGCACTTCCCGGCCGTCCAAACAGATACCTTACACCTTTCTGGTAGGTCGGACGGTCTGGGTCGAAGAAGAAGAAGCAGTTACGTCCAATGTATCTTCAACCAGTGAAAATTTCCTTTCTCAAGCTCAGCAGCCAGTGGTCCCAAAGGGGAGAAATGAAGGGGGAACCAGCAGAGCAAGTCAGATTTTCGTACAAGAAATGAAAAGAGAATTGGGAATGATTTGATGAAAAGTTGGTGAACCGAAGTGGTTGTCCGTGAGTATAAAGTTGATGGTGAGCGTCAAAGAGAAGTCTTAATAAAAAAAAAGTCGATACAGACGAAGATAAACCCCAAAGATAACCCCATCCAAGATTATTCCCACAGAAGATCCTACAATACGTATATGGCATCCACAAAAGGTACTCCTTTTGCTCTCATGAGGAATTATCGTTTGCTAAAAATCAGTTTATTGTAAACTACACTTCGTCATTACACTGTCCAAGTTAAATTGAAAATGAATGCAAATTGAAAAATTATTAATTGAAGATGTGAGTGAAAAGTATATGTTTGTTGAAATAAATAATTATGTAAGGAAAATCAAAGGTGCCTTCAATAAGTAGTCTATAATTAATGTTTATCTTTATAAACTGTTATAGGTGGACGCCGGGCTGCAGAAAAAGTGGGTTCAACGGCGCCGACTTCGTGGGTTCCAGATACTTTTTGAACCCCAATAATTTTGTTGTGGGTTCCTCAAACCCCTAATGTTTTTTATGCCTATTTAGTCGGGAAAATGCACACATATTACATGCATATCTTTTGTTTTTCGTTATTTATTCCATGTTTACTATATATTCAGTCGTATATATAGAAATTTCCCCCTCAGACTATATATTGTATTCTGAATACAAGATTTTAACTCAGAAATAATTTTAAAGAGAAATTCGTTGACATCTTTTAACATTGGTAAAAATACCTAAAAATAAATTTTACATTTTTTGTTATTTTTACAAAGATAATTGAGTTGAAAATTCACACAATATCTGTCTATTGTATATAATAATGTTACGCCCACAAAATCAAAACAAATGAAATAAATAATTATCTAGAGAAAAACAAATATTTTTCTATACTTAACTATAATTTGCTTCATTTTAGCATTTCAGACGTCTTATTGTGCCAGATAATCTGACTGAATGAAATCTAAATTAGACTTACATCCTTTGAAAAAATGCTTGGGTCATTTAATTTAAAATTTCTGGAACCCCAATAATTTTTCAAGACGTCGCCTATGAGTGGGTTATATGTTGGACGCATATGATATTTTACACATTATTACCATTGCGTGGCCAAATTACGTTAATTTAACAAATAAAATAAATATTAAAATGAAATCTCTCATCAATAAATTAATTAGACTTATTTAATTTAATCTAAATATTTAAATAACTATTTTGTATGTTTATTTTATTGGATTATATTTTTTATAGTTGCTCACCGGATGTAATTAAATAAATTGTTTTTTCACCACGGTTATCATATAAAATATGTTGAGAATCACCAATGCTTTATAAGGAATATGTATCATCATGAGTATCATATTCGTAAAGGTAACCATCAGTGGAATGTTAATAATTTTAACCTCCTATACATACATAATTATATGTGTAGAAAGTATATTATGACGAGGTCAAAAGTTATAATGTGAGAATTTAGCCATTAAACGTTTTGAGCAAACCTGAATACAAATCGAATATTTTTGAGGTGATATGTGTATGTAGGTGAATATGTGAACAATAATATTTTTGGAACAAATTAAGATATTCAACAGATTTTTACTTTCCTTATATACATAATGTATAAGGAAAGTATTGTGACGGGGTCGAATATTCGATTCCGAGTTTTCGACGAGAGAGCACGTTTCAAGCATCCCTGATCACGAATCAAACATTTTTGAGGTGGTGTGTGTGTGTGTGTGTGTGTGTGTGTGTGTGTGTGTGTCAGTGAGTCTGTTCAGAAGATAACTGACGAATGAATGGACCGATTCGAATGAAATTTGGAACAAAAATCACAATTCATGAATACTGGAAACCTATTGTTTTCATACGCAATCGAATGTTCAGAACCGCCCTAAATATTCGAGTGAAATTTTGAAAAAATCATTAAAAAATCAAAACCTTTAATAAAGTTACGCAAATAGACTTTTCTTATGTAATTTTTCATTAGAAAACGATTGACATAAATTATAGAACGCTAGCATCAACCGTTCTCGAGACATTGCACGTTTTTTAAAAAAATTATCAAAAATCAAGTAAAATAAAAAGAAAAGTATTACCTATTGCGAAACATGTTCACTTTTCATATGTAATATCATGCAATAAATTTGGTGACATCATTCTCGTGGATCTAGCTCGTTCCATTCATGAAAAAAGATACTTTGAGTTATACTTTTGTATTTGAACGCCAATAGTCATTCATCTGCTGTAAGAATAACTTATTTCTCCATCCATAACGCTTGGCGAGATTTTGGCGACGAATTTGGTGGAATGTCGCCAACTTGGCGACTTGTTTAAATGTTGCTAAATTAACAAAAAACTCGCCAAATGGATAAAAATGAGGCTAAATCAATGAAAATGATGACTCATTGACGAAAATTCAATATCTTGGAAAGAATATATCTACTATAAGAATAACCTATTGTTTTTACTGTTAAAGTAGTAAATTCATTGCATTATATAAGGAAAGTCATGCGTTGCCCACATCAGATTTTTTATTTGGTTATTACAGTTAGTGTAAGTGTAATATTAGTGGTTAGTGTAAGTGTAATATTGGGTGGGATTGGTTTTCATGTCCCACAGTATAGAACTAGAAGCTTGAATTTATTTGCCATTAGGAAGTTTGGGTCGAGTATTGGCAATAATTGTGCTATAAATTGCTTTTCTAAATTATACAATGGTTTCCCGGATTATCTTGATATTTTTTATTCTTCTGAGAAGGATTTTAAAGAGCATTTGTTGTGAACATCTTGTGTTTTATTACATGTATTCTTGTGAAGTGTTTTTTAATTTTAATGTTTTAACTTTTTAATGTATCTTAACTTTTTTAATGTATGTCATGGTATTTTGAATGTAGTTTTGCTCCTGCATGCTGTAACTGGGACTACGTCCTGTTGCTTGCAGTCTTTGTAAATAAATAAATAAATAAAAAATAAATATTTAAGAACCACCATTTTTGTTACTTTTTGTTAATTTGGGGTCTCTTGCATTGCTGATGACCTGACCACATTCATAGTGGACCTATTGACACTGATTAAGCTGATTTGAAAAATATTTGGCCACTTTCAAGAGAATGAAGGGGAAACCTTAATGTGAATCAGCAAGAAAAGTCGTTGCGCCCATGTCGAAATTTTATGATCATGATTATGCTCACTTTGTCAAAATAAAAAATAAAAATCTCATGTGAGCAGCACATCACTTTCCCTGCATAATGCAATGGCATTGTTTCTTCCACAGCGAAATTATGGTGCACAAAATACACAGAACAATATTTTTTGAATTAAATAGCACCGTGTAAATTGAAATTGGGTGCTTTTGGCAACTTATTACTCCTAACAGAATGAATTATTCACCCTCAAAAAATCCTCATCAAAATGCCGTTGATAATTACTTAATGTCCCATAAAATAAATAACTATTGGCGAATTCTTGGACGTCAAAATACAATATTACAAAAACTATCTTCTTTCGTGAATGAAACTAACTAGATCCACGAGAATTATGTTACAGATTTATCGCATATTGCATATGGAAAATGAACATATTTGATGATATTTACTACTTTTTAATGTCATATAATTTTTTAATTAATTTATTATAAAAGCATGGAATGTCAGGAGAACGCATAATGTCAGCGTTGTAAAGTTTGTATCATTCTTTTCCTAACAAAAGAAATAAGTCTGTAATGATTACTTTTTATCATTATTAAGGGTTCTAAATTTTTAATGATTATTTCAAAAATTCATTCGATAATCGGTGTGGTGTTCCGAACATCGGATCCCGCTTGAAATCTACAGGATTCCAGTATTCACTGACTGATATAACCGTATCAGACTATCTTCCAAACACTTCCCTCATTCGTGAGATAACACACCCAGACTCAAACAAAATAACACACATGCACACACAGATATTACGTCTGAAACATTCGATTCAAGTTCATAGATGATTAAAACCTGCTCTTCCATCGAAAACTCGAATTCGAATTTTCGACCCCGCTACAATACTTCCTACACATTATACTATATATAGGAAAATTAATAATTAGCCTTCCAGATCTCTGAGCTAAGCCTAATTGCACTAACCAGGAATGTTTTCTCTACAAAGAGATATGCAACAAGCATATTTGTAAAACAATTCTCGCCCCCCCCCCTTATTTCCCAGCCTACCTACATCGGCTATTTATAACCATAGAAATGCCATAGAAGAGGAGAGGGAATTATTGATTGACTTCTGAAGAATTCTAAATATAAACTAAATGCAAACAATCCATTGCGGTGGTTTAAGTTACATCGCTAAAAATGTCTTTGAGATTTCGTTGCAGCAAAAGAATGGTTGTGAAAAGTCAAGTGTTGGTAGCAATCAAATTTGCCGTCTATAATTTTACCAAAAGAATTTAAACATTTATTTCTCGGGATCTACCACAGATAGAGCTTAGGTGGTGACTGATATGGGTTTATCATCAAATTTCGAAGGAGTTGGGGGTTTAATATGGATATCCATTTCCGCTTCAAAAAATGTCTGCGAAACACCTATTTCTCAGGATTGGCTATCAACAGAGTTTAGATAACTTTTATGGATTCAGCATTAAACTTTGGAGGGAGTGGGTTGACTCACTAAGGACTCCCTTTCCCGGTTCTGGAGATGTCACTCTCAATTCAAAAATTTACATTTTCCTTGCAACATATATTTTTTCAGGATCGGCTAAAAAAAGAACTTAGATTGCAACTGATATGGGTTTAGCATTAAATTTCGGAAAAGGTGTAATTCATTGAATATTTCCTCTTCCGGATAAAAAAGATGTTTTAAAACACCTATTTCTTAGTATTGGCTATAGATCGAGCTTAGATGATAACTGATATGGAATCAGAATAAAGTTTCTGGAGAAGCAGAGGAAACCTAAAAATTGCAAGTTTCTTTTTTTTTTTACTTTCCAGCTTAAAAATTTTCCTTTAGAAGCATCTATTTTTTTTTTCATTTCAAATTGGCTATAGAACTCCAGTGACAACTGATATATATTCAGCATTAAATTCTAGTGGAAATAGGGGTCTCACTAAGAATTTCCGCTTCGGGTTCTAGAGATGTCAGTTCCGATTAAAAAAATTACCTTTTCCTTACATCTATTTCTCAGGACTGAGATTAGACTTGAATAATGACATTTTGGAAAGGGTCCACTAAGAATCTCCGGTTCTGAAGGTGTCACTTCCGGTTTTTCTGAAAATTTTCATGATAAAACTAAATAAGTGTGCAGAAACGTATAAAAATTCTTAATATTTTCCCCGAAAATGAAGTGCACACAGCACTTGCCATCCTGTGAAGGCTCCTGCATAAATTTCTTGTTTTCTTTAAGACACAAGTCTTTACAACTTAAGAAATTTCTTTATAAAAGATTTACTAAAGTTATTAATACAGACATTCTACCCACCGGGGCTTTCCACAAGCTGCAAGGTGCACTTCTGGCCGAAGGGTGCACTTACACTCCTTCAAATATATAGAAGCTGTATATAATTCCGGATACGGCTAAAAGAGATCTGTTTATAGATATCTGCTCATAATGAGTCGAAATCCACTTTAAACTGTAGCTCCCAGTCAAAGTTACTCTCTTTTGTATGAAAAAGCTCCAAAATAATTCAATCGATCGTATATTTCCGATTTTACCGGCACCCGGATATACCCTTTCGATAATTTAGAAATTTTTTGCATATCATAAAATATCCGTTTGTCAGTAGACAGCCAAAATAACCCAATTTTCCGTAAAGTTGCAGTAATCTGAATTTTCGACGATTTTTTGTGTTCTATAAAATTTTTGTTTTAAACTCTCGACACCCCCCCCCCTCCTCCAGACAAGTGAACCAAGTTTCAAAGAAATCCCTTAATTCATTTCAGAAGAGATATGCACGTTTAACAATATTGTAGCGTTGCTGCATATCTAACAACCGACTAAGTATGAGTGATATTTATCTATATACGCGTTTTGTAAGTATTATTTTGTACGTGTATTTATCCGTATACGCGTTTTGTCGATTCATATTAATAGATGAGTTTCATGTGACGTCACGTTCGCGATTCCACTGCACAGCGGCCATGTTCTTTATAACATCGGTCTATCCGTACGTAAAATGATAACGTTCAAATTACTTGACAAATTTATTTCCTCATAATATATTGCATAGAAACATTCAGAATTAAAGTGTACTTTACTTGTGAAATAGATAAAAGAGAATAGTTAGGACAATTTAAGGTGATAAGAATATCAACACACCCAAACGAATAAAAATTTTTATAGATTTTCAATGTTAAACATCAAATAGTGAGCCTTATTATCTACCAAATAAATAATATGAACTGATTATTTCGCAAATTAGTTAGTTTATTCAATTAAATAAACTAAGATTTACACATTAACCTTCGGGTTGGTCGTGTGGTCTGGGTCTTCCACACTATTGCATTAAAATAAATTAAATAAATAAACATCAAAAATACCTTGACTTCTTGTTTTGTAGCCTGACTTGGAGTAACTGTAAAATATAGCGTTACATCAGACCATTTGACGGATGGTATCAGAACAGGCGATCAAGAAAAACTTTGTATTGGAATAACATATGGATCGTCAGATAAACCCGTAATAATTAATCTTTCTCTATACCTCTATTGGCTTTCTAAGGGCAATTTCTCGACGTAATAAGATAATTTCATATTGTAAACCTATCTATATTAAGAAAAAATCGCTACACTATTTTAACAACTAACACAACAACTAACTTGAAATACAGTGATGGCGGACAGCGTCTACAAAGAGTATGGCGGTCAATGTGACGTCGGTGCAACTCATCTATTAGAAAATGTTTAACAACTGGGCAACTAGCTTTTTTCTTCTGTCTCTCTTTGATGCCAGGTTCGTTATCCTATATTTTTACATTTTCCGCCAAGGGCTGCTAAAATCCCTTTTATTCGATCGAGCATAGTCACTTTACTATAGAAAAGCCCAACGTGTACACTCATGCACTTTTCCTTACAAAATTATTGGGGTGCTTAACACTCCGGTTGCTCGTGTATCTGACAAATACATGCACCTGAATTTTTTTTTAAATTCTTCTGACAACGAAGAGGGATGACACCGAGCTTTAAAATTTAATATCTGCTGCTGTTACATAGGAATAGGACATATCTGCTATATAGAAATGACGCTCAGTTGATTTTTAACACTTTACAACACCGTTGAAAAGTCTTTGAATGACTTTGTTCATTCTGTCTGTCTGTCTGTCTGTCTATCTGTCCGTTAGCACGATAACTGCCGTAAAAATGACTTAATCAAAATGAAATTTTAGTATGTTGTTCAGACGGTCTGTAGGACCTATGGGAATATAAATGAATAATATCACCCAATTAGTTTTGGATTGAACCCGGGTTGAAAAAATGAAATACATTGAGCCCTACGGGACCTCATTTTTCAAACATTTTTTAAGCGGATTTGAAATTCACAAATTGCTTCGAAAATTTTAGGTAATATTTAAAGTGTTCCATAAAATATATAAAAAAAATTTAGCGAAATATATTCAGTAGTTTTTTAAATAAAAATTAAAATAATAATAACACCTCTTATATGAAGCGATCACGTGACCATGATATGAAAAGATCACGTGACCCACTTCAAAATGATATATGACATCCATCTTGTCTCAAAATCGTGATTTTTAAAGTTCTTTTTAATTCATATTGAGTGTTGTATCCGTCCTAAAACCACTTTATTTTTGCATAAATTCTGTGCATCTACATACTGAAACAACGAAATTACAATATATTTGAGTTTAAATGCTCATCCAAAATTGCTTATTTCTACAACGAAGGCTATTTTTCAACTATGTAAAATGTAAACAGCAAAATATGCAGAATGAGTTGTATTAGAAGTGCTGTATTTCTTTAACACAAAATCATTTAGTTCATGGAGTCTGCATAGCTGATATGAATGAAATATTCATTGATTTTACAAAGAGAAGGACGATTTTCTTTCGATGAAGTTTTACGCATAGAGTTTAATTACGTGTAGCTACATGGTCTTAATTTTTAAATAAAATAAATTATTATGGTATTCTGATAAATGACATGAATGGGAAATTATTTATGAATGAAATGCTGCTTTTATAGAGAGAGCCAGGCGTGTTATTTTTTTCTATGACGTCATTTGAATGAATTTTAGTTGATTTCGATGAAGTTTTCAAATATAATAAATTATCGTAGTATTCTGATAATTTTAAAATTATTACCGAGGAATGTATTACATTTTAGAGATGTTTAAACCAGGCAATTTATATGTCAATGAATGAAGTTTATTGTTTTCGATGAAGGTTTAAGTTTTCAAATATAAGAAATTGATGTAGTAGTATTGTGATAAGTTTTAAACTATTACCGAGGATTGTATGAATGCATTTTAGAGATGTTTAAATAAAATTGCATTGAAGTTGGAAAGTGTTTCATAATCAATGTTTTAAGCATGATTGATCTTTCTTGTTGTTCTTGAAATAGAGTCTAATTGAGTAGTTTGTGTCATGATGTATCTTTGAAATACACGCGCCCGATTGAATTGCTCTTTTCGACTGTTATATTCTCTTCTCGATAGTTAAATTCCTAAATTTTGCTCTATTTAAAACTTCACAAACATGAATCCACAATAATATTTTCATCTAAGCAACTCAAAAGACTTGCATATATTATTGATAATGAATAATATATAATATGAGTATCTGATGATGGACATAAAGAATCAGAAAGTGAAGATCTTGATGATATGGATGATGAAATTAATTAAATAATTCAAATCAAGGTTCTGGCGATAGTAGTCTTTAAAATCCTACTTTTTTTAAAAAAATTAATTTTTTTATCAAATTGACATAATTTTTGTTTTACATATGCCAAATTTATCATACATTCACCAAATATAATTTAAAAAATTCGATTTAGTTTAATTTTTTATTTTGAAAAATAAAAAAAAAATATTTTTTAATAAAAGTTTAAAATGCTCCTTGCGCGCCAATTTTAATTTTTATCTCCTAATTTCACATTAGATTTATTTAACAGATTAATAAGAAAAAATTTGTATATTTCTGAATTCATCTTCAGGTTATTTAAAAATATATATTTTTGATTTGGAAAATCGATTTTTATCAAAATTTTATGTTTGGCTAAGCTTTTCTACGCATTTATGCCACTTAAAGTATTCGGATTCGAAAATACATGCAAAATTTGTTAAAATATATATGTAGAATATGTCCTACAAATTTCATATAATTAGGTCAAAAATTAGAACACATGGAACATTTAAAAACTATAAAAATTTTGAAAATCTCATTCTGGGAAAAACACATTTAGGTACAATTTTCAGCAAAATTTTGGTGGATTACAATCTTCATCTGTTCATAATTTAGGAACTAAACATTCTATTTAAATGCGCTTATTAGCAATCGATATAAAATAAAATGAATAATAATATTGTGGCAATAAAACAAAATTTGCTATTTTTTGTCGTATTTTGCTTATTGGAAATCACTGAACAGTCAACCCTGCAACAAATCAAAAAGTTGTCAGCTTGACGTGATGAAGTTTATCCTCATTCGTGACGTCACGGACCAGGGAGGACTTTGAGATGTGTTGTAACAAGTTTTCGCATTGTTACAATTAAAAAATCGTTTAATTTTGTAGTGACAATATCCAGGCGTAATCAACTTGCGCAGACATTTTAAATTGCGCTGTACACACAAGACCCAGTGACTTCCAATAATATTTTAGACTCCCTATAACGCAGACTGACCTATGGCCGCCATGACTATGACGCCGACTGACCTATCAGACACTGAGAAACACTTTGGCGACAATGAGTAAAAACCAGAACTACTCTTCTGGCCAATCTTTGTGGAACGCACCAGTTTTGGCGCACTTATCGCAGACTGCGGCAATAAAAACGATATTCTTACATTCATCTCTTCTACAATTTATCCATCTTTCCCCTCATTTGTTCTTCATTCAGAAATCTAAACATTCGTTTCCTTTTTCGGGAATTGTTAGGGCAATTTAAGGTTGAACATTCTCCCATTTTATTGCGAATATATGCCACAATACACGATATCGATTCACTGCCCAATAGAAACCAATGGGCAAGTATCATATGAAGTAGCGCATTCACCAGCTCGCAAGCTAGGAAACTTAGATTTACTGACGTCAGTGGGGTAGGATGACAGTCGGGGTTTACAAGTTCGGTCCTTATTGTGAGCCCTAAAACAAAATACGCGTTTTCTTCCCTCATGACATCATATGCGCAGAGTCAGGTAAAAGAAATTAAGTTAGTCATGCCCGAGACGTGCATCCCCTGACTCAAACATATTATTACGACGTATCCTCTGAAATAGTGGGCGTACTCTTAGGATACAAAAATGAGTCCAAATTTCTGGAAAAACTAACTCTTTTATTTGAAAGCACTGATTAGCGTAAACCGGAATAATATACAGCTAAAAGTTCAATAACTAACAGGAAAAATCATTAAACTGTCATACCCAATACATGAACAATTAAATGCATATCTAATACTAGTCAAATAATCAAATCTAATCGCATACTATTTTCAAAACACATGACGTATCTCATAATTCAATTTAGCCTCTTCAACTGAGCGATGACTTCTTTTTATACCCTCCGTAGAAACTTCCCGAACGGGCTCGTATCTCACAGAATATTCGCTATTTTTAGAAGTTCTAATACATTCAAAAAGTCGCAGAGTTGGTGATAAATCATCAAATCTGTCAAACCCGCCCCGATATTCAAACTATGGCAACCCTACATTCTTTTAATAAAAATGGGTGCCTGTATAGGTGTTTTCTCCTTGAATGGAGGAAATACATTTAATCGAAGCAAAAGTCTGCTATGTTGAATAGAGGCAAAAGCACAGTGAAAGTTTTTCTTTTTTCGCATTCATAAATATGTACAATTAGGAATGAAACAGACAAAGATAGCTCGGATGGTAATATTTTATTCCGTGGAAAAAAAAGTGGTGAATATTTCAAAACATTGGTTTAACTTTAACTGCTGATAAAGTTACAAGCTTAATATGAAACATGCATAAATTGTTTCCTCTGATAAGGTCTACTTTCAGAATCAGATGTAATGAAAATAAATTGTACATAAATTGTGATTGTACTAATTCTATCTCTTTTATTATTTCTTTCCTTATGTACATAATGTATAAGGAAAGTATTGTGACGGGGTCGAAAATTCGAATTCGAGTTTTCGACAGGAGAGCACGTTTCAAGCATCCCTGATCACGAATCAAACATTTTTGAGGTGATGTCTGTGTGTGTGTGTGTGTATGTGTGTGTGTGTGTCAGTGAGTCTGTGGAGACGATATTTCACGAACGAATGGAGCGATTCGAATGAAATTTGGTACAAAAATCACAATCCGTGAATACTGGAAGTCTATTGTTTTTAAACGTAATCGAATATTCAGAACCACCCTGAATTTTCGAGTGAAATTTTGAAAAAATCATGAAAAAATCAAAACGTTTAATAAAATTTCACAAATAGACATTTTTAATATAATTTTTCCCTAGGAAACGATTGACATAAACTTTAGAACGCTAGCATGAACCGTTCTCGAGATATTGCACATTTTTCAAGTAAATTTATAAAAAAATCCCATAAATTAAAAAATATATATTAACTGTTAAGAAACATGTTCACTTTTCATATGTAATATCATGCAATAAATTGGGTTATATTATTCTCGTGGACCTAACTTGTTCCATTCATGAGAAAAGATACTTTGAGTAATACTTTTGTATTTGAACGCCAATAGCCAATAGGAACGCTGCTATAAAAATAACTTATTTCTCCGTCCATAACGGTTAACGATATTTTGGCGACGAATTTGGTGGAATGTCGCCAACTTGGCGACTTTTTGAAATGTGTTGCAAAATTAACGAAAATCTCGCCAAATGGATACAAATGACGGTTAATCAATGAAAATGACGACTCACTGAAGAAAATTCAATATCTTAGAAAGAATATAAGTATCTACTATAAGAATAACCTATTTTTTTATTTTTTTATTTTTTTTGCTGTAAAAGTAGTACATCCATTGTATTATATAAGGAAAGTCATGTGCTGCCCACATCATATTTTTTGTAATACTTATATTTGTAATCAAAATTTTTCATTAAAATTGACAAAAAAAATGGTGTGGAAAGGTTTATGTATAGGGAGGTGGAACCTGGTATAACAAATATGTATATAAATTATCATAATTTAAGGGAAATTAATGAAGATATATGATACAAAACGATCATGTATCTGAGAGATACAGCGCGCCTTATGGCGTTACATTCCGTGGCGCACAAACCCTATATATAAATAGGGAAGGAAAAAGGTCAAAAATAAAAAAAAATCTGATAAAAAAAAGAAAGTAGAATACGTAAATGTTTGTTTGAGGAAGAGAAACGCTGTTCTCTTTTTATCACAGAGCAATTCCAAAATGCACTAACGAGCAATAATACACATCCTCAGAACAATTATACAGCAATCTTAAACATATATGAGAAACAACCCTTGTGATCCACCTTTATTGGCTATTTATAGCCATAGGAATGTCATAAGAGGGAAGAAGGGAATATTGATTATTTCTTCAAGAATTCTCAATATCAAATAAAAAACTTTGTTGATGCCGCACATGCGCAAGTGGCGTCGTATGTAAAATATCTCTATAGAATTTACGTTCTCTGCGCACAATATGTGAAATTTCTAGCCGCATCAGTTAGTAATTTATTTCGTTCGATTCCAGCTCATGTGATTCTGATAATAATTACATGAGTTAGGATTTTATTAAACGAGAAATTTTCCATTTTATTTTGTTGAATACTTGGAAGAATATTTTTAAAGGATTGAATTAGAAACAGGATAACTCGATTTATTTTAGTCGCGGACTATTATATAGTGGTACTATACGGGAAGTTTATCTACTGCTACGGGTGCTACGGGATTACCTACACTGTCCACAGCTATTACACTAGAGATACAGCAGTACAATACAGACAATATGATATACAGTCTATTATATTTTTTTTCGAATTTTATGTACAATTGCCCTGTTCACTTTAACTTTATAATGTACTATATCCTTAATTAAGCTAATTAGTAGTACATCAATAAGAAATACACTTTGTGCGAAGGATGGGGAAAACTTAACAGCAACGTATATAAGCACAAATAGCACAATAATGCAGCATACAGCTGTGTTAAGGATGTGCTGGATCTCTTACGTCAATGCAGGAGAAGCAACGAATCCGAAGTCCAAAAGAAGAATGGGCGTAAAAAGCAGAAACAGAATTTATTTATACACATAAGTCTTGGATTAAGGGAGAACCAATCAGAAAGCAGCATGAAAAGCAGTCCAGCCAATCAGAAACGAAAAGTAACACCCAAGATTGGCGTGCGCCAAAACATAACAGGGATATCCCGACAAGACAAGTCAAGTACGAACAAGAATAAATGAGACCCACCAAGACGAAAAATATGTTAAAACGATACTTAAAGCCCCCAAAGGAATAGAACGAAGAAAGTGGAAAAATTTACAGGGCATTCCACCAGACCGCGGACAAAAAGGGAGTACTGGACAATTCATCAACTAAATTACTAGAATTTTTCTGAATCTGGAAGGTTTCAAAGAAGTCAAGATCATAGATCGACGTGCATTTCTGTGTGATCTTTGCTGAAAAAAACTCAAAACTGTGGTCAAATTAATAGCAATGTTGAGGAATTGAAGATTTAATAAATTCCTGTTTTTAGCAGTTTTCATATTCCTTAATAAAACTAAATAACAATTTCGCTGTTACTCATAAATTACCGGTCCCTTGTCTTACCACCCCTGTTGAACAAGCTTTCGAATTCAGCGCTTGTCCCTAGGCTTACCACCCCTGTTGAACAAGCTTTCAAATTCAGCCCTTGTTCCCTAGTCTTACAACCCCTGTTGGAAAAGCTTTCAAATTCAGCGTTCTTGATCTACCACCCAAAATGGCGCTATTAGGCATCTAATTATCAACACTGTCAAATTCAATGATAACATTTCTAAATCAAATATTAACAAATCTATGACAAAGACAATTTCAATGCATTACGTAACAATCCTGATTTAGTTATAACTGGGGCTGAGAAGGGTCGTCAGATTGTTGTTTTAAATAAAAATGTGTATGGTATGTTGTAAAAGTTAAAAAGTTAATCAATGAAGGTCCGTATTGTGCTATTCGCAAAGATCCCAGTTATTCTGATCTAAACAAAATTAGACAAGTCATTCAATTTTCACGTGTAATTCTTGAAAATTAAAAAAGTTTCTGATTCCTCCCAGGACAATTGTGCTAGATTGTAAGCTCTCCCCAAAGTTCATAAAGCAGGTGTTCCTTTTATATCCGTTGTATCTAATATTGGTACTGCTCCCTACAAATTAGCCAAATATTTAGTTTCCAGGTTCTCTCCTCTGCTTTGTAATAATATTCATACCTGCCAAAGTTTTACCCAATCTGTGTAGAAAATTCGTAATTTAAACTCTCGTGGTTTGAATTTGAAATTGATGAACTTGTTTCTCTTACCAGCACTTGTTTGTCGCAAAATTTTTTTGTTTTTCATTATATATTCTACAGTACGTCTGATGGCTTGGCTATGGGTAGTCCACTCAGTCCTATTCTCAGTGACATCTATATGCAATATATGTTAATCTTTTTGGAATTATCCAATTTGTTTTTATACCTGTTATGTTGATGGCAGTTTTGCTCTTCTGGATCACACTTTTAATGATATAGTTGGTATTTGGGATATTTTGAATTCCATTGATCCTATCATTCAGTTTACCAACGAAATGGAAAAGAACAATCGTCTTGCGTTTTGATGAATGGCTTGCTTTACATGATAAATGAATGTCAGAATAAAAAGTTTTATATTGTTGCAAACTTGTAAATCTCTTCGGAGTCTATTTTCCTCCTCCTTACACTCGTCCAGACGGAAGAAACACCCGTAAACGCATACTTTCCCATCACGTCAGTCTAGGATTGCCTAGGGAAGCTGAAGCTAGGTGGAGAGTTTCCAGATTTGACGATATTTGGCGATTTCTCGGAGGTTCAAGAAAGACGGCGAAATAACACATATTCTAAAAAATATGAGAGAATTGAATAAGTTTCTATAGAGACTATAAAAGGAGTCATCACTCCTTTGGTGAGCAGTTAGTGTGATACAAACGACATTGAACTGTGATTTTTGTCAATGTTTCGAGAATAATATCGGTTATTTTGTGAAATTAGTAGAGCATTTAAGTGCTGTTTTACTGGATATTGTTCCTTCTTACGCTGTGCTTGTGAATAAACGTGTTAGTTATCCAGAAATTTTTACTCAGTCTTGTATCCTGCGTACACACCAACGATTCCAGAGGATAACAATATATTATAAAAAATCTGATGTGGGCAACACGTGACTTTCCTTATATAATGCAATGAGATTTACTACTTTTACAAAAAAAATGGTATTCTTATAGTAGATACTTATATTCTTTCCAAGATGTTGAATTTTCTTCAATTAGTCATCACTTTCATTGATTTAGCTTCATTTTTATCCATTTGGCGAGATTTTCGTTATTTTGGCAACATTTAAAAATGTCGCCAAGTTGGCAATATTCCGCTAAATTCGTCGCCAAAATCTCGCCAAGACTTATGGACGGAGAAATAAGTTATTCTTACAGCAGATAAATGACTGTTGACATTCAAATGCAAAAGTATTACTCAAAGTATCTTTTCCCGTAAATGGAACGAGTTTGATCCACGAGAATGATGTCACCAAATGTATCGCATGATATTACCTATGAAAAGTAAACATGTTTCTCAAAAGTTAATATTTTTTATAATTTATATTTTTTATAAATTTATTTGTAAAATGTGCAATATCTTGAGAACGGTTCATGTTAGTGTTCTAAAGTTTATGTCAATCGTTTTCTAAGGAAAAATTACATAAGAAATATCTATTTGCGTAACTTTATTAAAGGTTTTGATTTTTTGATGATTTTTTCAAAATTTTACTCAAAAATTTAGGGGAGTTCTGAACATTCGATTGTGTTTTAAAACAATAGGCTTCCAGTATTCATGGATTGTGATTTCTGTACCAAATTTCATTCGAATTGCTCCATTCGTTCGTGAGATATCGTTTCCACAGACTCACTGACACACACACACACACACACACATACTTTCATACACACACACACACATACTTTGACACACACACACACACACAAACATACTTTCATACACACACACACACACAGACATCACCTCAAAAATGTTTGATTCGTGATCAGAGTTGCCTGAAACGTGCTCTCCCGTCGAAAACTCGAATTCGAATTTTCGACCCCGTCACAATACTTTCCTTATACATTATGTATATAAAAAAAGTAAAAAGATGCATTATATTTTCAAATGACAAGAAACTCAACACAGTATATCTATTGGTAATCTTAAAATGTCAAATACATCGGAATTAACCAATATTTTACATGCTATTTGAAAAACCGCACATTTCTGTTACAGTTTTACATTAACTATCACAATACAGTAAACTTCCGATAATTCGACATGTTCGGGCCTTCTGCGGTGACAGAATACCAAATTTGCCGGATTATTGAATGTCAAAATAAAATAAGGTAAAAAATAAGAAATAATAATGTAAAGCAATATATATATATATATATATATATATATATATATATATATATATATATATATATATATATATATATCTGATGTGGGCAGCACATGACTTTCTCTAAAGACTCACATTGATTTTGTCTCTATTCCTTTAATAATTTATTAAATTAAGTTTTTAATTGCACAAAATAACGAGCATAAGTATTTGAAATAACACTGAATTTGTACTTTTGATTCAATTTTCGTTTTCATTTGGAAACGGGGCGTATTTTCAAAGGTCGCGTAGCAAAAATTCGAAAAAACTAAAATATCTCGAGAACGGTTAATCCTAGAGTAACGGGATTGGTCTTATTATTTTCATCGTCAAAAATGACGTATAAAACAATCATTGCGTTCATGCATTTGAGCATACGCCGTAGCCTTTTATTTTAGATTTTGACGATTTTTGCAAGCCATTTCTTAAAACAGGCAGGGATTTTTTTCCGAATCGTACCAAAATCTAATCATCACCAGGGTAGCCTACAAGTGACTTATCTACAAAATTTTGTGAAATTTGGTAGATAAGTCCCTTGTAGGTCATATTATAATATTATAATGAGTGACATTATAAGTCATATTATAATGAGTGGTTGCATTACATATTGTAATGAGTATTATTGTTCGAATTCTATTATTTTTGCATTTAAATGCATTTTTGTTTTCTAATTTCTATTGCAAATAAGCTTTAAACGTCAAATTTTGGAATTATCGTAACCGTTTCTTATATTAAATTTCGTTTTTCTGCTAGTGTCATAAAATATGCTTAATTTTCTGTTTGTAATTTCAAGGAGATGAGTGCATTTTCTACAGTGTTAATAATAATTTTAAATTTTGAAACTGTATAAAAGCCATAATCGCAGAACCCTCCAAAGGGGGAGGGCCGCTACTAGACTAAAACAGAATGCGTTATCCTCCATACAGATGCAAAAAAAAAAAATGCATGTAGCAAATTTTCTTGTTGGCGATGCAAGTTTCAGCTATTCCATGTTGAAGAGTGCTAAAAGGCGTGAAACCGATCCTTGAATACTGTTATCAACAATAGGAGAGCAATACTTTACAAAATACGATCGTTCAATTCAAGGTAGGCACTTTCTTGCGTTTAACAGAGTGGTTGGTCTGTCTTTTAATCCTGAAGAAGGAGGTTGTTTTTGTTTCCAAAACCGGTTGATGCCAATACTAAATTGTTGTTTTCTGTATTTTGAACAAAGTTTTAACTTTACAGTCATTTATAGTTCTTACCGTAGCCTAAAGAACTCAAGGGCTCATGGGAACTTCCAAAGTTGAATGATAATCAACTTTTTTTGACTTACGAGACCGAGATAGCCCAGTGGTTATGTCTAGAGGATTGCGAGTTCGATTCTTACAACCGCCTAACAATTCCCGTGTTTACGCGGAGTATGAGCACAATGAATCTACAGGCCATAAGTTCTACTTAAAGGTGAAGGCATGGGAAGGATGTCCAATTGGATCTGTCCAAATTGGATCGCTATAAGAACAAAATTTAATCCACCCCCTGTGGTGCTTTGGGAAAACGTGGTATGACTGCAAAATGGCTCACGCTTCAACGGTTTTATAGGCGAATGTTTTAATGTTCCAGGTCATTAGGGGAAAATACTTTTATTAGTTTGCGCGTATGCGCTTCGCTTTTTTCCTTCCTGGTGTAAAATAATTTTTAGAAAAAATTGCAGTTCTTTATAGTAACTAATCAAATTTAACATGAGCAAGCAATTAGCACTGCTAAAGAAAAAAAAATTATAATTTCCATCAATATTTATTAGTCGCATATTGTACAATAAAATAAATAACCCCTCACCCCTCACCCCCTTCTGGAGTTCGACCAGACAGTGAAATCTCCATTTCGCGGTCGTGAAAACAAACGAAGTCACGAAAAACAATATTTCATCGTTTATCTTCACCTGTGTTTACTTTCCTTATAAGCATAATGTATAAGGAAAGTATTGTGACGGGATCGAAAATTCGAATTCGAGTTTTCGACGGGAGAGCACGTTTCAAGCATCCCTGATCACGAATAAAACATTTTTGAAGTGATGTCTGTGTGTGTGTGTGAAAGTGTGTGTGTGTGTGTGTGTGTGTGTGTGTGTGTGTGTGTGTGTGTGTGTGTCAGTAAATCTGTGGAGACAATAACTAACGAACGAAAGGACCGATTCGAAGGAAATTTGGTACAAAAATCACAATCCGTAAACACTGGAAGCCTATTGTTTTTATACGCAATCGAATGTTCAGAACCTCCCTAAATTTTCGAGTGAAATTTTGAAAAAATCGTCAAAAAATCAAAACCGTTAATAAAGTTACGCAAGTAGACATTTCTTATGTAATTTTTCATTAGAAAACGATTGACATAAATTTTAGAACGCTAACATGAACCGTTCTCGAGATATTACACATTTTTCAAAAAATTATCAAAAGGTCATATAAAATAAAAAAAAATATTTCCTATTGAGAAACATGTTCACTTTTCATATGTAATACCATGCAGTAAATTTGGTGACATCATTCTCGAGGATCTAGCTCGTTCCATTCATGAAAAAAAAAAATACTTTGAGTAATAATTTTGTATTTGAACGCCAATAGTCATTTATCTGCTGTAAGAATAACTTATTTCTTCGTCCATAACGCTTGGCAAGATTTTGGCGACGAATTTGGTGGAATGTCGCCAACTTGGCGACTTTTTTAAATGTTGCTAAATTAACGAAAACTCGCCAAATGGATAAAAATGACGATAAATCAATGACGACTCATTGATGATGGCGACATGGAAAATGACGACTCATTGATGATGGCGACATGGAAAATGACGACTCATTGATGATGGCGACATGGAAAATGACGACTCATTGATGATGGCGACATGGAAAATGACGACTCATTGACAAAAATTCAATATCTTGGAAAGAATATAAATAACTACTATAAAAATAATCTATTTTTTTTTACTGTAAAAGTAGTAAATTCATTGCATTATATAAGGAAAGTCATGTGCTGCCCATATCAGATTTTTTTTTCTTTCAAACAATTTGTAAAAACAGTTGCCGCTTTTCAAAATTCAGTTTGTTAGTGTTTTGCCAAAAATAGTGAAAACGTCGAACACTACTAGTAATGAAATAATTTATGATATGATTGGTTTACACAATTATACTATAACAATTTATTTTAAAACTTTTCTTCTGGTAATTTGGTTTGAAATTGTGAAAAAGAAATTATTTTTATTTATTAAATTATTCTCGAAACATTTAAAAAATAATAATAATAACTCCTACAGACAATAGTAGTCGAAATATTGATTATATCTGTCAGATTACTCCTAAATAATTGTAAAAACTGACAAAAACACTACTATTATTATTTAATAATTGCGTCAGCAATATATAATCATACTGTTACGATCTATCCTCTGGAATCGTGTGTGTTAGAATACAAGAATGAGTCCAAATTTCTGGTTAACTAACACGTTTATTCACAAACACAGCGTAAACGGGAACATTATACAGTAAAAGAGCACTTAAATACTCCACTCATTTCACAAAACAACCGATACTACTCTCAAAATATTGACGTATTTCATTTCTCAAAACAGCAGCTACTGTTCTCAAAACATTCACGAATATCACAGTTCAATGTAGCTTGAACATTACATTATACAGTAAAAGAGCACTTAACTACAGTATCCCGTCAACCAGGAATCGTGAGGACACCCCACACACACACACTTTTCTTTAATTGCTGAGAGGTTTTGCATTTGTATTAGGGTATATTTGAGGTATGTGTATATTTTTCTTTGTGGTTGGCTTTTGAGGTTGCCTCTTTTATAAGGGGTGGTTTGATTATATTCTCGTCTGGTTTTTCTTGGTTATGGTTTTGTTTAAGGGTGTTTTCCCTCTTTATGGGTAATGGCGGGGCATATTGTCTATTTTTATTAGTTAAATGTATGTGTATATTATCGAGTTGACGTAATGTTGGCCTACTATTTTTGTTATTTACTAATATTTATTGTATATTTGGATTTGGATTCAATTATTACCCGCATACTGTGTGGAAGTTCCTGTAGGCCTCTTGTAAATGCCCTGGCCAGGTACCCTTTGTTAAAGAAAAATAAATTTCTGGGGTTGGGGGTGCGTGGCGGTTTTTGGTGGCGCGTTTTGCCTGGTTGGTTTCCCTTGCCGGCGGGTCTCTGGTCTGCTGGCTGGGGGTTCTGGTCGTCTCCGTCGGCGTTCTCTTCTGGGACTGGCGACGTCTGGCTTCGCTCGGCGGGGCGATGGTCTGGTGTTCCCTTGATGTCTCTGTGAGTTCGCGCGTAGCTTGGTGGAGTCGGCGGTTTTCCCTGTCCGGTGGTTTGGGGTTGCCTGCTGTTCTTCGTTCGTGCTGGGTGACATTTTCTCTTCCCGGCCGAGAATTAATGCCTTATAAACTCTAGGGTTAGGGCCCTCGGTCTGGATTTGCACGTTCCCAGTATCACGTCAACTGGCCTTAACCACTGGACTACTCCACTTCGCTTCCATCGACCTGTTCGACCATAAATAAAACTAGCAGAACGCCAAATGGACTTGCGCATATGAAGTATGCGAGCTGTAAAAGATTTCAAATTTAAACTTCCTTGAACAAATAATTGTGAAATTTGAAGTACAAAGAATCCTAATACAAAAGACATACAAAAATTTTTAGAATTTGAATATTAAATGAAATAAAGAGATGATAATAAATGAGAATTAATTTGTAGTCCTGTGAAAGCCCTATACATATATAATTTGATTTCGAATCTGTTAGTTTTCAAATTTCTAAATTTTGATATTTTGAATTATTTTGAAAAGGTGGTTATCATTCCGATATTTTAACATTTTGACCTGTTTTGAAAACATCTGAAGAAGACAAACCACCCACAAATAAATATGTCATTCACGCAAAACCTTTTCGGCTCCATCGGACTTAAGACACTGCCGATTTCTCAGTTGGGTGGTACTAATGCACCTTCAAAAACATATTAAAAATACCTTCTGCTATCAGACGATCATTGCAGACCTTCTCTTGTCAGTTTTCTCAGAGTCAAAGAATTCTCACTTTAGAGAGATATTTCTCCAGCCATTCTCATAAGAGTGTCAGAGTGAATAAGCGAAAATCAAAGAACTTTTTAACAATACGCTCGGTTGAAAGAAAAATAAAATAAAAACTGTTACTTAGATACCAAACGGCTATGTCACGACCGTTCATCTTAATTCCCGGGCAACGTCGGGTACATTTTCTAGATAATATTGTGGGGGGCAGCAGATCCTCGATGGTGGGAATAAGTTCGAACTCTTAACCTTTAGATTGCTGATCCCGCGCTATGCCTCAGGCCCAAAAGAATTCTTTGAGGGCGAGGGAATAATCTGGAATGTCTTTCGTAGCACTGAGTGACGGAATGCAGTCCCGCCATACACTCCCCTTCCTGGAGAGAACGTATATAAGATATCCACGAACGAGAAGCTCGGTCGAATTTTAGTGAGGACGGGGGCCAGCCGGAAAACCCCTCAACGCGTCCCCAAGCTGAAACTCAATCGGAAACTGAATAGTTGGAAGGCGTTGTTGTTGTTGTTGAGACCCAGACCGTCCGACCTACCAGAAAAGTGTAAGGTAACTGTTTGGACGACTAGGAAGAGCCACCCAATTTAGACCGGAACCCAGTGGGGGAGGCATCCACAGAGACCGTACCCTCCTTCCCCTACCACCAACCTCTCGGAAGGATTTACGGACCTACATGTTTAACGTGATCGTACTCCGCGTGAACACGGCAGCAGTTTTAGCAACGGAAAGAATCGAATCCGTTCCTACCGAGTGCAATTGCCGCGCGCTAAACACTGGGCTATCGCCCCCCTTAGCCGGAAGGCGTCAAAGACCCACACTGTCCGACTCGTCCTAGGACATGAGCAGCAGTTTGGGTGGCCGGTAGCTGTGAGGCGTGTTGAAGGCCCAGACCATCCGACTCATCCTAAGGACTCGAGCAACCATTTGGACGGCCGGAGTAGCTGGGAGGCGTGGAAAACCCAGACCACACGACCAACATGAAGGCTTGTGGTAGCTGTTTGTGTGGCCGGAGCTGGGAGGCGTTGTTGTTGAGACCCAGACCGTCCGACCTACCAGAAAGGTGTGTGAGTGTGAAGACCCAGACCGTCCGACTCATCCAGAGGACTTGAGTATCTAATTGGACGGCCGGGAAGAGATCCGGCGACAACACCAGAATAAACACAACTAAACAAAACAGCAAACAAACAAAGCAGTAATCAAAAACAAAACACAACACCAAAACAACACAGCAAACCAAAATAAAAGGGAAGGCGTCACCACCGGGGAGGAGCAAGCAAAACTTGACTTCGGTGATCTAACGAGAACCGGTGTTTTCAGCACGGTAGGGCCGTTGGCTTGAGCTGGGAGGCGTTGTTGTTGAGACCCAGACCGTGCGACCTACCTGAATGGTGTAAGGTAACTGTTTGGACGGCCGGAAATTGCCACCCAATTTATACCAGAACCCAGTGGGGGAGGCATCCACAGGGACCGTACCGTCCTTCCCCTACCACCAACCACTCGGAAGGACTTACGGACCCACTAACGTGATTGTACTCCGCATGAACACGGCGGCAGTTGTAGCAGCGTGCAAATCCAGTGCGCAAACCACCGAGCTACCGCACCCGAAATGTGCCAACAGCACGCGGTGTTCCCAGGTGGTCACCCACCCAAGTACTAACCGCGCCCGATGCTGCCTGACTTCGGTGATCTAACGAGAATCGGTGTTTTCAGCATGGTACGGCCGTTGACCCGAGCTGGGAGACGTGTTGAAGACCCAGACCGTCCGACTCATCCTGAGGGCTTGAGTATCTATTTGGACGGCCGGTAGCTGAGAGACGTGTTGAAGACCCAGGCCGTTCGACTCATCCAAAGGACTTGAGCAACTATTTGAACGGCCGGGAAGAGCTGGGAGACGTGTGGAAAGCCCAGACCACAAGACCAACCCGAAGGCTTATGGTAACTGTATGGCCGGGAACAGAAGTTAGGGAAAGCCAACTCCCGAGGCCAACGTCCGACGATCTGCAAGCGTTTATTAGAAAGAATAAGAGATTTACAAATATTTACAATCACATGACTGACAGGTTGTCATGGGTTGATTCCCAGAACAGAAGATAAGTTGAGATAATTACAGAATTTTGAATTTTTGTAGTTTTAAATGAGTAAATATTGACCAAAGTAATATTAGTGGTAGGGAGAAAGTAGCAAGACCACAAAAACTTACAAAAAAGAAACATAGAACATAGAAAAAAACACAAACAAAAAGGGGGGGCTGCCGAGCGAGCAAGCCAGGGAGGGGCAGAAAATTTGCTAAGAAATTAATTTGAGTAGATATAATATGGTTAAGTTTAATTTAATTGAGAGGATTAGAGAGAGTTATAAATATATATTATAATTTTATTTATAATAGTACTGATTATTATAATACTGGTTTATTATTAAATTGAATTAAAAGTTGGTATGATGATAAGATGAAGGCTGGTGTCAACCTATTAGTGAAGAATAGGAACAACCTTGATTTCTAGGTTTTAAAGAAAGGTAACATGGATATAGCTTGGGAGAAGTTTTACCAACTCGACACCCCGAACAGAGCAGTTTCTGGGTACAGTTAGGAGATTCACGGATCAGGGGGGGAGGGATCCCAAAAATTGATCAAGAAACTTTATTAGAAATTTCCCTAGCAGCGAGAGCACAGTTTTTGATTTTTTGGATGGAAGATTTGTTATTACATTGCTGGGAGTTATTTGTTATTACATTGCATTTGTTATTGCTGGGAGACGTGTCGAAAGCCCAGGCCACTCGACTCGTCCTAGGACTCGAAAGATTAGCTCGACTTTTGAAGGGAAACCAGAGCATAGGGCTGGGAGACGTGTGTCGTACCTCATCGTGCGGCTGGGAGACGTCGTACCTCATCGTGCGGCGTTGTAACATTTGTCATAGTCAACCAAGAGAGGAGAGGAGAAAGTGTGCGTCATCTGTAGTTCTACCATCTCGTGAGAGAGGTGAGATCGTTGGAGAGAGAAAGAAGGTTGCGTGCTCGTTTTTCATCCAGGGTCACCGACTGCGGGGGGCCACAGATCCCAGATCCCCGATGGTGGGGGATAGGTTCGAACTCGGAACCTTTAGATTGCTGATCCCGTGCTATGCCATTAGGCCTAAAAGTATCCTTCGATGACGAGGGAATAATCTGGGATGTCAGTGAGTGACGCAATGCTGCAGCCCCCCCCCCCCTTGCACACACACACACACACAATAGTATAGATTTCGTTCAAAGTTTATTTTACAAAGAAGTTTTCAATCTTTCTAATGGTGTTTACGTTCGTAGTTCTGGTGAAAACTCATGAAGAAAAACAAGTTAGATAGAAAAGCAACATCAGGAGGTACCCGAGTTAAAAGCGACAATGTTCGACCAGTGGAATACTTAAGTATGAACTTTCCAATCTAGTTCCTTCTATGCTAAACGCTTGATAGAAGTGTTTATTAAAAAGGCAGGTTTAACAAAATATTAGCTTGACATAATTTTTTTGGCTTTTTTTACCCCCTTGGAGAAATTATTTATGACAGTGTTTTTAAAAAAAATTTTAGTGAAATTCAATTTGATGGCGGAAACTCAAAATGAGAGAATATCCAATAGGGTCCAAATTATGCATCCAATTTTTCTAATTTTTAAGAAAATTCACACGAAACTATAACATTGAGGAACCCATCTAATACTGTCGCGGAACCCTTGGAGTTCCGTTGATCACACTTTGAAAAGCGCTGATCTATGACAAGTCTGGGCACACTTTTCCATGCCATGATCTGCTTCTAATTCACTCAAAGTGTCGCGGTGCATTATATATTAATTACAGTGTAGTAAAAATAATAATAATTTCACCAGATGATCGAAAAATGTATTTTTAAACAAGAAATTCAAAGACAACAAAAATACTTTTAAAGTGAATCATAAAAGATTTTTAAGTCATCGATGAAGGCTTGAATTGCATACTATCCACTAATTTTAAATAGTTCGGTATGTAATTACTAACTGCTAATTTGCACATAATTCTAAGTAGTCGTCTGTAGATGACGAAAAGTAGTTAATAATTACGTCAAACTTACGTTAAACTTGAATTTGATGAAGCATATACTTTCATATTTGTTTTTGAAAATTATGATACTTTTCTGTTAATTCAGGTGATCACCCCAAAATTTTGTGAAGGTTCACCGCGATCGACATCTGGCCCAGCAGGGTTTGTTGATTTCAACCAACTTGGTTTAAACCATGATTAAAATGACGATTTAAATGAATTGATTTTTTTAAGTCATTAATTTAAATCAGGTATTATTCAAGAGAAAACAAAACTCTGCCTTATCAAATTATTAGTTTATTCTAATTGATTTAGAGAAATATGTATTCTTAAAAATTCAATTTATTTCTGAATTTAAATAAAGTTAATTTTTTTGATTAACTAAGTTTTATATACATCTAAAGTATATTTCCATTTTTAGAACTAAACACTTTTTACAAATCTTAAAATAAACTCAGTTCTCTTGCTGAAATTTTCCTAAAATGAAACACTAAATTTAATATTAATCTAAGCTTTTTTTCCCCCTTTTACAAAGTAAGTTATTAGATATCGGATCCTTTGCAAAGTGCTTTCATGCAAAAGAAAAAAACTTTAAAAAATCATATCATTTTGAAAGTCTCATCATAAATGCATTTTGAATTATAACAATAATTTTCAACATTACAGGTTATGCCTCGTGTGCAACTAATAAGAACCATTGCGTGAACATTTGAAATTCAAATGTTTATATAATTTAATAAGAGCGAACGGCTCTACCGTGCTGAAAACACCGGTTCTCGTTAGATCACCGAAGTTAAGCAGCATCGGGCGCGGTTAGTATTTGGGTGGATGACCACCTGGAAACACCGCGTACTGTTGGCTCATTTCAGTCGACGTGGTGGCCGAACGGTCAAGGTGAGCGTTTCCAGCGATTGATCAGCCGCCACGTTGTGGGTTCGAGTCCCAAGTAAGACATGGATGTTGTGTGTTGCGGACGCAGTGTGTTCCGCCCCCTCCCCCCCCCCCTCTGGTACGCCTGGGGCATCCTCCCTGGACGACTAAATGGTTCACGATTTCGGCCGTACATAGAGCAAAAAGATGTAAGTCCAGTGCCTGGCCATTGGGAAATATATATATATATATATATATATATATATATATATATATATATATAATTTAATAATGTGAAAAACCCTTTTACTTCATTTCCTAAATTAACTTAAATTTTCAGAAACTATTTACAAAATTGGTATAAAATTAAATTATTTGTAAAATGAAGTCTTTGTGAAATTATTTTTAAAGATTAAAAAACATAAAGAAAAATCCGATTTAAATTAAATAATCTGATTTAAATTTTAAAAATGTGATTTCTTTATTTTTTAAATAAAAAATATCACTAATACTGTTGCTCAGACCCAATCTAGATTTATAGCTTCATATATATGGCTGGGCGTGAATTTCCATAGAAAAATATCCCCAAATATGGCGGGATCAAGCCCCACAATAACTAAATTGGCTGGCATTCACACGATAATCCTGTCTGAACCAAGATTCTCCTGAGAACATGATTTGTTATGAGCTGCGTTCTATTTATTTTAACTTGCTGCTTCCGTATTCTGAGTGACGTTCTTGATACAGAGTTAAAAGAATTCAACTGGGTAGTGTCGTACAAGACAGAGCACCAGGCGCGAAGCGCCTTTAATCTCCAGTTTCAATATGTGGTTCTTATCGTCAAACTGTGACATTAATTCAGTGACCCTAATTGGAGGTTCGAGGTTTTTATTTACTACTTTTTATTATTTGTCCTAGCTCCTAGTGTGGCAGTTTGTTGCACATTTAGAGTTTAAGCAGTTTGGGGGGTTGATGCAGATCTAAGGGTTACCTAGCGTTTTGGCAGTTTAGAATTTAGAATATTTTTTTTTTTTTTATATAAAATAATAGTCGCGAGTTTTACTTAAAAATCAGATGTTTGAGGTGGGATCTTTTAATTCCGATTATCGATGTTTAGAACAGCGCGGGGTCTCTTACGAGATTTGGCCTTGCGATGATCATAGTCATGCAGATTGAATAACAGTTCGTTTGGAACGGATGGCAAATTTCTGTAAAATTTAAGCGCTAGCTTTTTAATTTGGGCTCTAACAGTTTTTATTTTGAAGTCATTCCTAATTACCGAGTTTCTTAAGTACCTGGGAGCTTTCCTGATAATCCGTAGGATTTTGTTTTGTTTTGTCTCTAGGAGGTCTATTGTAGTTTTACAGGCATATCCCCATACGGGTGCTGCATACAGCATTCCCGGGCAAGAGAGAGCGAGGTCATGGGTTTCGTCCAGAAAAGAGCACCAGGCGCGAAGCGCCTTTAATCTCCAATCTCCAGGTGTGGTTCTTATCTTCATACTGTGACATTATTTCATTTGCCCATAGTTGGAGGTTCGAGGTTTTTGGTTTGTTTTTGGCAGTTTGTTGCACATTTAGAGTTTGAGTAATTTTGGGGAGTTGATGCAGTTCTAAGGATTTCCTTTCAATTTGGTAGTTTAAGGTTTAAGAACATTTTTTAGAAAACATTGATCGAGTTTTAATTTAATATCAACTATTTAAGTTGGCACTTACCTAATTCCGATTTTCAATATTAAGTACCGCGCGGGGTCTCTTACGTGATTTGGCTTTGCGATGATCATAGTCATGCAGATTGAATAGTAGTTCATTTGGAACAGATGGCAGATTTTTATAGAATTTAAGCGCTAGCTTTTTAATTTGGGCTCTAACAGTTTTTATTTTGAAGTCTTTCCTAATTACCGAGTTTCTTAAGTATCTAGGAGCTTTCCTTATAATCCTTAGGGTTTTGTTTTGTTTTGTCTCTAGTAAGTCTATAGTAGTTTTACAGGCATATCCCCAAACGGGTGCTGCATACAGCATTCCCGGGCGGATGACCGATTTATAAATTAGGAGTTTATTTTGATAACTTAGATTCCCGTTTCCTATCATTGGGTATAAGGCTCCTGTGGCCATATATGCTTTTTTGATTAAATTCGTTACGTGTTGTTTCCAGGTTAGGTGGGAATCTATCGTTACACCTAGGTATTTAGTAGATTTTTCCGCTTTTAGGGCATGGTTGTTTATGTACAGAGGCGGCGGAGGTTTACGTTTTCTAGAGAAATAAATCCAATGACATTTATTGGGGTTTAATTTTATTCGCCATTTTTCCAGCCATGTTTGGAGTATGTCTACGTGTTGTTGTAGCTGTCTGTGCATTACTGAGACGTGAGGATGTTTTGCAAGTATCGCACTGTCGTCTGCATAGAGTGCCAGCTCCGTGTCTAGGGTCCTGGGGATGTCATTTAGATATATGTTAAAGAGTGTCGGACCCAGGATGGATCCTTCAACTGGGTGCAACGAAATCTCACATTATCTTTCATTTTCTTTTAAATTTCTTATGGTAGATAAGATTTTTTTTTTAAATTTTAGATGCAAACTAATTGGTCGTCTGTGAATCACGAAAAGTAGTTCATTATTTTTCCTCTAAAACATCTTAAATTTCCAATTTTGATAACTTAGATTTAATTAAAAAAAAATTCTGATATTTTATTATAAATTACGATACTCTTATCATAATTTAGGAGATTACCCAAACATTTCTTGGAATTCTAAAAATTTGAAATAAACGTTTAATTTCGGATTTATTGTAATTTTATTACGCATTTTACTTTTATTGTTTTACTTTATTAAGATATTTACGAATAATTAATAAATAATATTTAATAAATAGCAATATTACTCATTAACAATTAAAAATAACTATTCGAATATTTGAAGCATTCGAATATTCGAGATCTGAGTAATTTTTGCTTTCGAGAAAAGTGGTATTCCACCATAGTTTTTGTGCCGATTTTTATTTTTGTTGATTAAAATTAATATTGTCAAAAATGCATTTTACATTAAATTAATTATTTATTAGTATATTAATTATACATGTAATCTGTTCTAACTTACTGCTGTGTACATTGCGTTGGTGGCCGCAAAACCCACCTATTTCTGTGCTTAACGGGATACTAAGTTAACAAAGTAAAAATTAAGGTTAATAGTAAAGGAACAAACATTTATTTATAACATACTCAATTTACACTCTTTAGTTTTACAAATTAAATAAATATCATACATAGTGGAATACATCTCAATGGTAGTTCGGGGGGTGTAATGCCAGATGAATTGATATTTGGTTGGAGCACGTGGTGGGATGCATTAATTAGCTTTTCCTTAAAAACACAAATTTAGACAAAGAGGTTATCCTCATATAGTTTAATTGTACGGTACCTGATCTTCTTTCATATAACTTGGGTAACACCGATGCTTTGTCACACTTTACACTTGCAATACCAGATGAACATGAGCTCTCCTTCGAATTCCTATATCAGAGACGCACACACAACTCTTAACTCTGCTACCGTCGCTTCTTCTTGACTAGTCTCACTCCAACAGCCTGCCTTGACCAATTCTGACTCCCACTTCGAGCAACTCTCACTTATATCCCTTTTTCGGTCGGCGGTCCACGTGCCTGAAATCTAGAGCTGAGGGCTAATCCGTAGACATGGCGTCGCCGTCTCGGTTGCCGCCAAACGGCTTAACGTGGTATGTAAACATGGGCGTGGTATGTAAGATATGGGGCCACCTGTATATTATCGCCCATCTGCTTAGCGTGGGGATAATCCGCCCGCATTCTTGGTTCCATTATTTTTTAATCCTTCCAAATATTTATTACTTTACATTTCTGGCATTACATTCTCACCCCCCCCCCGCGAAAAAAAAAAAGTCCAAAAGTTACTCTCCCACAGTTTCACCCCAGTGGTAAGAAATTAAGTTCACAATGGTTCCTCGCAAACACATAAGTTCATCCATTGTGAGAAAGGCTGAGTTCCACTTTTTAGCCTCGTACAACTCATAGCTTTGATAGTTCTTTGTAGTTTCTTGATAGTTCCCTGTCAAGTTAGTCCATTATTCATAATTGACATAATGTACCATAAATTACATGAGGATTACCAACATTCACATTATTATTAAATTGTAAATTTTGATATATATTATTTGCAATGCATAATTTTCATTTCTCCTTTTACATAATTATTTACATATCATTACATAACAGCATTCATTACTTTATTATTATTATACATTTTCTTGTTATCATTTCATTTTGTAACATATTGTAGTAGTGCAACTATCAACTTCCGATTCTTGGTTATGGTTGAATTCCATACCAACATATTATTTATAAATTACTTTGTTATTTCACTTTTTTTTTTTTTTTTTTTTTTTAACTTGCCATATATGTAATGTCAGAAATACATAACATACTTTTTGAAATATACTTATATCCACAATTTAAAACATAAAAACATATACATATACACTCAATTATCACTTTCTATTTATGACATTAATTACAAACTTTTTACATATTTTTCATATTCTTTGTTTTATGAAATTACTATTTACAACAATTCGAGGGCGAAAATTATACCCTCTGGCATTATAACAAACCTCATCATCATTTCTATTATTTTCACAGTTTAATTGCTTTTCTTTAGTGACCTTCCCTTCCTTAATCTGACTTTGATCATTATTTCTAATCACTTTCTCATTTTGATTTTTTTCTTTGTCCTGTGTGTGTGTGTGGTTTGATTCGCTTTCGTCACTATCTTTCAAATATTGTTTTCGCTCCGCTGCCATGTATAGTTTATTTATGTGCACTTTATAAGTTTTATTTTCATCACTTTTAAGACATATTATAACATTATTATTTCGGACTAATTTCGTAATTCTAAATGGTCCATCATATCGATCCTCTAATACCCTTGGTTTTAGGAACTTTTTTAGGTACACTGTCGCTCCTATAAATATATCGTTTTTTCTCACTATTTTATATTTCTTTATTTGTTTGTCATTTATCAGCTTTTGTTGTTCCGATGCGTCTTTCACGACTTTATCTATATTTTTTAAATGCTGTGCCACATAATTTTTATAATTATTTACATCACTATACATTATATCTATTTCTTCCTTACTTGGTATGTTTGTTTGTTTAATATTTTCAAATGGCAATGATAAATCTCTAAGATAGAACAGGAATGAAGGCTCAAATCCTGTATTACTGTTAATAGTGTTATTCACATAAAACTTAAACCATTTTAAAGATTCATCCCATTCAAACGTAGTCTTTGACAAACACATTATACATTGTTTCATGTCTCTGTGTATTCTTTCACAACGACCTAAAGAACTTGGGAAATAAACCGAACTGTATCGCCTTTCAATATTTAATGCACTTGTAAAATCTATGTATTCTTTACTTTTAAAAATTTGAGCATTATCGCTTTGAATAATAATTGGAACTCCATAAGTTGTCACGAAGTTTGTTAGCTTATTCACTATTGTTTTAGCAGTAATGTCTCTGACTGCATAGGCCTCAAAGTATCGTGAAAACATGTCTACAATTGTAATTACAAAATTATTTCCTCCATTACTGCGCGGTAGTTTTCCTACGCAATCCAGTTGTAAATATATTCCTGGTTTTAATATTTCTGGCATGGCCTGAAGTCTGGCTGGTGGTATATTTTTGTGTTTTACTAATAAGCATTGATTACAAGACTTACAAAAATTTTCCACGTCTTGGAAAGCCCCTATCCAAAAATATTTTCTTGAAAGTAATTGGTATGTCTTTTTTACTCCGAAATGAGGGAAATGTGCTATCTCTATTATCTTTCCCTTTAGCGAGTGCGGTATTACAATCTTATTCTCATTTATTTTCCTATACGTTTGTCTTTTATTTTCCTTCTTTACCATTAACAGTTTATTTTGGCTATCAATATAGTATACCTTGTTATTGTGATATCGGTTTCTTCCTTTTTGTAATTCCTCTCTAATTTTACTTAATTTTTCATCTACCATTTGTTGCTCTAATATTTTCTCCACATTTATCTCATCATTTTTAATTAAAGTATTTACATATTTGATTTGGTTATCATTGTCAAATACATATCTCGAGCAATAATCACTTGCGTTATTTTCACCTTTTTGATATTTGAATTTAAAATCATACTGACTTATGTCAATTAGCCACCTCGATATGATATTTGGCATTTTATCTAATTTTATGTGGTACATAAGGGATTTTGCGTCACTCAGCAAGGTGAAACTCCTTCCGAACAGATATTCTCTGAAGTGTTGTAAGGATGCGTGTATAGCTAGCAATTCTAGCTTTATTGCAGGATAACGCTTCTCTGCCGGGTTCACAGGTCTTGAATAAAATTCGATAACATGATCGACTCCATTTACCCTTTGCATCAAAATACTACTAATTCCCTTACCTGAGCCATCCGTAGTTAAGACAAACGGGTTTACTTCATCAGGCTGTCTTACAACTGGTTCTTTAAAAATTGCATTTTTTAATTTTTCAAAAGCTTTTCTACATTCATTATTCCACTCGAACCTAACATTCTTTTTTGTCAAATTTACCAACGGTTCTGCAATTTGTGCATAATTTTTTATCAGACCTCTAAAATAGTTTGTTGTCCCAAGAAAGCTTTTTACTTGTTTAACCGTTTGGGGTTGTTTGAAATTTTGCACTTTTGCACAGTTTTTTATTGATGGGCTTATACCATTCGCATTTACTTTATATCCTAAAAATTCAATTTGCGATTTGCATATCTGTAACTTCGCCGGGTCGAGTGTTAAATTATTTTCTTTCAATCTTTGGAAAACAATTTTGATTTTCTCTAACATTTCGTCGTTATTTTGTGCGCATATGACTAAGTCATCTAAGTAAAAGTATATTTTTAACTCTGATAGATCTCCTAACACTTTGTTCATTAAAAGTTGAAAATATGCTCCTGAGTTTTTAAGACCAAACGGAATTCTTTTAGGATTAAAATTTCCCATAAAAGTTGTGAACGTTAAGGCCTTTCTATCTTGTTTTCTTAGTTCGATCTGAAAAAACGCCGCCTTCAAATCCATAACTGTATAAATTTTACTACCAGCGATATTTTGTAATATATCCTTCACCTTTGGTAAGTTTATTGGCAAAAGTGGTAAATACGCGTTTATGGCCCTATAATCAATAGCAAGTCTATATTTAGGTTCTTCATTTGGTTTACTTGGTTTCTTTACAAGAATAATGGGACTAGCGTACGTGCTTTGTGAACTTTCAATAATGTCATTTTCCAATAATTCCCTAATTTCTTTTTGCGCAATTTCTCGTACTGCTCTCGGAATTGGGTATGGTCGACTCTGAATAGGATAATTGTGCATAAGTTCGATTTTCGGTACTATTGCTGATGTTTTACCTAGGGTAGCATATGACTTTGAAAAAACCTCTGTATTGGTCATCATTAATGCAATAACTTTATTTCTATCTTCCTTATTTAAGTGCTGTACTTGAAAATCGTCTGGAGATATTTCTTTCTTTCTTAATTCCCGAATTTGTTGATAATCTGTTTTATTTAAATTTTGAATATTATTAATTTCCAACGTGGGTTTACTGCTTTTATTTTTTGTATCAACAATTTCGATTTGTTCTGTTATTATACCCACGTTCATATTTTTATTAAGTGTAATTTGGCAATTTTTTTCATTGTATAACAACATTCTAATCTTATTTTTATTTTCTATACTTTGGATCGCTTCATCCGTGATTAATGTTCTTGCCATTTTTATTGGAGAAAATAAAACATCCTGTCCCTCATTTAATTCCTGTGACAAAATCAATTGGACTATTTCTGACTCCCCTGGCTTTAATGTTATTTTTCTTTTCAATTTTGCGAAAATCTGCTTTTCCTCTTTCTTTTTAACATTCTTATTCTTATTACTTTCATTAGAACTTGGTAACCATTTTTCATCATTTACATTATCGCGAGTGCTACAATTTTGCATATTAGAGTTTTTTCTATCGTTATCGCTTTCATTATCCTCGCTTATTCTACCTTCATTCTCATTATTGAATTCATTACAACAATTATTTATTTCCTCATATTCGTCGTCATCATTATCATCGCTTATTCTATCTTCATTCTCATTATTGGATTCATTATAACAACTATTTATTTCCTCATATTCGTCGTCATCAGTATTATAATTTTCATAATTACTATTATATCTATTTTCATCGCGAATTCCCTGGCTTTGTGGTTTTTGTTTTGAATTCTGTATTGGGTTTGTATTTTCACTTTTATACAATTTAATCGCAGTATTCCCAAATTGTACTTCGTTATCTTTTGTATTTAAAATTGCTTTATGTGAGGATAAAAAGTCGTAGCCTAAAAGCATTTTATATTGCCCCTGAAAGTTCTGTTTTGTCACGAAAAAATAATTTTTGCATGCCTTTTCCCCAATTCTAAATGAAAATTGAATGCAATTTAAAAATTCTATATTTTCTTTAGTAAACGTCTGAAGTATTACTCTTCTGGTTATGTATTTTATTTTTACATTTCTATTCTGTTTTAGTTTTTGAAATGTTTCCAAATCTATAATACTAACTTGAGCCCCACTATCAATTACACTTATTATTTTTATTCCTTTGCAATCTATTTCTACCATCGGTAATTGTGGGCTAGATACGTTCTCACATTCGCTTGAAAGGATACTTTTGGTATCATATTTTGCTTTATCATTATTTTCATAATATTGTCCTCTCTCCAAATTTGTATAGTTTTGCCAGTCATCTCCATTTTTGTTATTTCTATATGTTTGTGAACCGAATTTATTTATTTCTCTGGAATTTGTACGATTCGTTCCTTGGTCCCAAATTCCAGCTCTTAGTTTAAATTACTATTATTATTGTTTCTCTCATATGTGTTTGATCTTATATTTCTTCCGTTGCGCCCCCTAAAATTTCCTCTTATACTTTGCCTCTCTCTATTTTCTACGTTGGTTTCTAATTGATCGTAATAATTTCTTTGATCATTATTATTTCCTTGATATTCCCTATTATTTCTATTATATCCTCCTCGTTCAAAATTTCTGAGATTTTCGTTTCTGTTTCCTCTGATATAATTTGTTTGCTCCAACCCATATTGCTGATAATTCATTCGTTTGGGATTCCTTGCAAATGCAGTATTACACTCATTGTACCAGCAATCTGAGAAATAATGTCCATTTTTTCCGCACCCTATGCAAAAAACAGCTCGTTCCATGGATTGATTTGGTATATTTTGCAATTTTAATTTATTAATTTCTAAAGTCAAATCTTGAACCTGTGTTGTAAGTAACATTTCTTTCAGTTCGTTATGTGATTCTTCTGGAGTCCTATCATTAAGAATTATTTCAAACAGTTCGGCATCTTTTATGGCATCTTCAAACCGCTGCGGATCTTTTTTCTTCACTTCAATTGCCAAATCAGGGCGTAATGCGCTAATGAATTTTCCCAACATTATTTTATTGGTTATTTTCTCTACCTCTCCATCTGTTGTATCCTTAAGGTTCAAAAATTTACGCGCTGCGTTTTTTATTTTTAGCACCAGCTCGTCCACTGACATATCAGGCGTTTGTTTTATTTTATTGAAAGCGTCCTGTTCTTGCGTTATCGTTATTCTGTTTGAAAATTTTTTTATTAGTAATATTTTTATTTTATCAAACTCCTTTTCGTTTTGTAATTCAGGGTTTTGAATTAAAAACTGCATAGCCTTATCTTTTAATCTGGTTTTAATGATAGCCACTTTATGCTCTTCCTTCCAACTTGCTAACTCCGCTAATTCATCAAATTGTTTTATAAAGAAATTTATATCTTCCTCCTTACTCCCACTAAATAATGGCAGGATCTGCATTACTGGAATATCCATATTTTTATTATTTCTATCCAATTTACTATAATTTTTATTTGATATTTTTGAATCTTCTTTCAAACTTGAACTCCTTGTTATAATTGAACTTTTCACCACTTTTTTAACTGGTCCCATTCCTATATCCCATTTTTCTAATTATACCTTCGATCTCATTTAGAAGAACCATTTTTTCCATTTCATTGATAAAACTTTACATAATCATACATATAACATAAGGAGAAATGAGAATTGTGCACAATATTTTCACAATCATCTATGTCGCCACCAGTTGTCCAACCTTATCAATATTTATTTTTTATTATTATTATTCCTTTTATTTTTATTAATTTCATAAATTGTTATTTTATTCCCGTTACTGCTAAAGTCACGAGCACCAAATGTGCCGATTTTTATTTTTGTTGATTAAAATTAATATTGTCAAAAATGCATTTTACATTAAATTAATTATTTATTAGTATATTAATTATACATGTAATCTGTTCTAACTTACTGCTGTGTACATTGCGTTGGTGGCCGCAAAACCCACCTATTTCTATGCTTAACGGGATACTAAGTTAACAAAGTAAAAATTAAGGTTAATAGTAAAGGAACAAACATTTATTTATAACATACTCAATTTACACTCTTTAGTTTTACAAATTAAATAAATATCATACATAGTGGAATACATCTCAATGGTAGTTCGGGGGGTGTAATGCCAGATGAATTGATATTTGGTTGGAGCACGTGGTGGGATGCATTAATTAGCTTTTCCTTAAAAACACAAATTTAGACAAAGAGGTTATCCTCATATAGTTTAATTGTACGGTACCTGATCTTCTTTCATATAACTTGGGTAACACCGATGCTTTGTCACACTTTACACTTGCAATACCAGATGAACATGAGCTCTCCTTCGAATTCCTATATCAGAGACGCACACACAACTCTTAACTCTGCTACCGTCGCTTCTTCTTGACTAGTCTCACTCCAACAGCCTGCCTTGACCAATTCTGACTCCCACTTCGAGCAACTCTCACTTATATCCCTTTTTCGGTCGGCGGTCCACGTGCCTGAAATCTAGAGCTGAGGGCTAATCCGTAGACATGGCGTCGCCGTCTCGGTTGCCGCCAAACGGCTTAACGTGGTATGTAAACATGGGCGTGGTATGTAAGATATGGGGCCACCTGTATATTATCGCCCATCTGCTTAGCGTGGGGATAATCCGCCCGCATTCTTGGTTCCATTATTTTTTAATCCTTCCAAATATTTATTACTTTACATTTCTGGCATTACAGTTTTACTAAAAACTTTTCTTTGAAACATCTATTTCTCAAAATCTACTATAGAGATTTGATGATGAGTGATATAGAATCAGCATCAAATTCCGGAGGAGTTGGGGAATTCAACTAATTGGGGAGTTCAACTAATTGGGCATCAAATTCCAGAGGAGTTGGGGAATTCAACAATGATCAGCATCAAATTCCAGATGAGTTGCCATACAGTTCATTCATTCATAAAGGCATTCATTATAGATTTCCACTTCTGGTTCTTTTCCATTTCCTTTTCAAAAATGTTCATATTTGCTTGAAGCATATTTCTCAAGATTGGCTATAGATAGATCTTAGATAATAACTGATATGAATTAAGCATCAAATTCTTAAAAAGTTGAAGTTGTTTACTAAGCATTTCCACCTCCCCCTTCCCGGTCGTCCATCCTGTTGCTCCAAGTCCTCTGGACGAGCCGGACGGCCTGGGGCTTTCACTAAGCATTTCCACTCACTCGTCGGTTCAAAAAAATGTCTTTGAAACATCTATTTCTCATGATTGGCTATTCTCATGATTGGAAAACTTTAATGACTGATATGGATTCGCATCAATTTCCAAAGAGGATAGGGGTTCACTAACGATTCTTCCGGTTCTGAGCATGTCACTTCCGGTTTTCTCGAAAATTCGCAGGACTATAAAAATAAGTATACAAAAGAGAATAAAAAGGCAAAAAGTTCAGTCAAAAATTTGCCACCATAAGAAGGCTCCATCATCAATTTTTTGTTGTTTATATGGTCCTACTTTTAATTCAATATTTTCTCTATAATTTACTTTATTAATTTAACTTTATTTATGTCAAAAGTTCAATAAACCATAGTTGCCATACAGTTTTGTCATTTTCTGTCTATCTATTGGAAAACCCTAATACGTTTAGGTATTGTGACGTATTAAAGAAACTATAATAAGCGCCACCTATTATCATGTTTTGACTAAGCCGAAATTCAACAGGTGAACAATCAATATATAAATTCATATCCACCAACGCATATCTAAATGCATATTCTATTATCTTGCCAGCAATTTATAGTCTCGGAATTCCTCTAGTGAGGAATGGGATGAAAATTTATTGATTCTTCCCCTTAAGAATTGCTAAATATAAAATCCACGTCTTGGCGCTCTTAATTAACTGCCCATGATAATGGTGCTCTCCTATTGCTCTGTCTGTTTAATTTTTTTATTCATATTCTTCTTTAATTATCCATAGGCGGAGATGTGATGTAGTGTCTTTCAGGTACTGGGTAGGAAAAAACTCTGTTCTTCCAATTGAGTTGAAAAATGATTTTTTGAAAGGAAAATTAAAATGATTTGAATTTTAAAACAGCTCCGGAGCATTTTGGAGTCCCGTGAAAAAATTTGAATAAACGAAAAAGGGTATCAGTTGTTACAAGTAAAAATACCTTCCTAAAATTCAAATAAATTTATTTTTTGGGGAAAATGACTTATTGACTGAACAAGTATGCCGCGAATCCGCAAAAACAGTTTCAGTAACTTCCATTGAAAATGAACTAATGAAAAAAGAATCATTATTTTAAAATAATCCTTCTCTCCGTCCGTCCATTTTTCTTTCTGTCTGTTCGTAACACTTGACGACAAATTTGGTGAAATATCACCAACCTGGCGACTTTCTTTAATTGTTGCTAAATTGGCGAAAATGTCACTACATTATTAAAAATGTAGCGAAATTGATAAAAATAGTTTCAAATTGATTAAAATTCAATATTTTGGAAAGTTAAATTCCATTTCTTTGATAATCCCTGTCGCTTTGTGAAAATTATTAATTTATTATATACTTGATTCAAGTTATATTGAGTTTAACTGTTCGTGGAACAGGTGCATTTTGTTTAGGGTTCATGGGAGCGTAATTCAATTGTGTTTTGTTAGAGGAGGGTATTTGTTTTATATTTTGGTATGGTTTGTCTGTCTGTCTGACCTTCCCACTTAGCGATAAATTCGAAGACTGTGTGAAATATTTAGCCATTTATGGAAAATGTCACCAAATTTACAAAATACCGCCATATTAACGAAAATTCAATGACTCATGAAATCTACACTATTAATTAATCTTAATATCTTTGATAATCCCCATCGCTTTGATAGGATTATTAATTTAATATTCTTGATTCAAAATCAAGAGAATTTCACTATTCGTGAACAAGTACGCTTTTTTCATAGATATTCTATATAAAAGATTGATAACAGAGGCCTCCAAAACGGTCCAAAGATGTTTCTTAGATGGGTTGGGCCTAAAATACTAGGGTTTTTTATTTTCGGATGACCCTGCTTCCGCGAAGTAATTAAGAATATCGGCACTTATGATCTACATCTGTGGTCGGCGTTCAAATCCCATTAACGTAGGAAAAGAAGGCGTGGACATAAAATGATTATCAGTTGAAAAGTAGAATGTCAAGACAAGAAAGATCAATCATGCATAAAGCATTGATTATGAAATACTTTCCAACAGAAATGCAATTTTATTTAAACATTTCTAAAATGCGATACATTCAGAAGAGTTATTTTTTAATTATCACAGAACTACAATAATTTATTTTACTTGAAAACATAAAACTTCATCGAAAAAAATTAACTTTATTCAAATAACGTCATCGAAATATAAATCGTCTGGCTCTCTATGATTAGTGAATATTTCATTCATACACTTTTATTCCAGACTCCAGAGTTAAATAATTTTGCGTGAAGAAAAGTCAGCAATTCTTATGCAACTCATTTTATAATCACTTGTTTACATTCTGCATCCATTAAAATTAGGCTTCGTTGTGGAAATAATCAAAGTTTGATGATCGTTTAAACTCAAAAATATTGCAATTGCATTGGCGCAGAATATAGATGCATGAAAAATATGCAAACATAAAGCTGCTTTAGAGCGGATGCAACACTAAATATAAGTTTAAAAGAACTTTAAAAATCACTCTGGGAAAAAAAATGAATGCCATATTTTATTTGAAGTGGGTCACGATATCTCTTTATATTATATGGGTGTAATTATTATTTTAATTTTTATTTAAAAAAGTACCAAACATATTTTTCTAAAATGTCTTTTATATATTTTATAGAACAATTTGAATATTTCCTAAAATTTTCGAAGCAATTTAGGAATTTTAAATTCGCTAAAAAAAATTAAGTCCCATGGGATTCAGTATATTTCATTTTTTCAACCCGGGTCCAATCCAAAACTAATTGAATTATACTATTCATTTACATTCCCATATGGCTCTCCATTCCGTCTCAACAACATACTAAAATTTCATCTTGATAAAGTCGTTTTTACGGCAGTTATCGTGCGAACGGACGGACAGACAGACATACAGAAAGAAAGAAAAAAGTCATGAACACTTTTCAGCTATGCTGTAAAATGTTAAAAAAGTAGCCAATCAGAGAAGATTTTTGACACGTTCTCGTGAAAACCGCGAGGTCAAAGTGGGAGTTCAGAGTGAGATGTTACTCCCGGATTTCTAATCAGCCGTTTATCACCATAGTTAAACGACTCTCTCTTACATGAGGTTTTTTTGTTTTGTGTCGTACGGCGTGCACGACATTTTGTAATTTCAATTACGGATGCCAGGAAAGTTAATGAACTATCTAAATGCTGCAGACGGAACCAATGACAACACATGCATACATAAACAGTGGTCATCCCCTTCTGCATCAACAACGAATGGTAGATGTGGTAGGAAACCAATGGGGGAAAGAAAAAAGCGCCCCAAAGCCGTATTCCAAAAAGTCCAGTCGACTTCAAATTTTCGAACGAGCTAACATCATGTTTCTTGGTTTTGTGAAAAAAGTATATCGAATGTGAGCGATAAAATGGAAGCTTGTTGCAGTTATGAGATGTGCAACAATTTCGTACATCACTGAGATTGCACGAATAAGTACGTAACACAAAAGAGTAGAGGTAAATCAACTTTCAATTTGTCACTAATTAGCACGGAAGGCACACTTTTATCGATTATTCAAATAATGAACAATCAGTTCGTAAGAGTAGATTATATTAACGAGTTCTTAGATATTGAACTAAAAGAACTATTTTGAGTATCGATTGCTTAAAAGAAACTGTTTTAAAAATATATGTCAATTTTATTATGTGTGTAAATATGTATTAATGAAATATTGTCAGTGTTATATGTCTTATAATAGATTTAATAATAGTATCATTAATCAAGGTACAATGGATATCTATAACTTAAAGTATTAAAATAAATTGATCAATTAAGTCAGGTGTATTTATTTGTATTTTGTGTGTTCGTCTCTCCAGCTTGAGAACCTAGAGCTTACATGCTCCACCCTTAGTGTCGGCATCATAGGTAAGTTCTATAGTATTAATTTTGATAAGGACAATTTTACCTTATGACATTTTGCAAGGTCGACAGGAACTTATAAGTCCTTAGACTGTCTTTTTTATAGTCGATACCAGAGATAAATTCATCAAAAGCCTTTCGCTTTGCTTCTAAGACACTTTTCTTCAACACAGCCACCTGTCTTCTCCAAGATGTAGCATCGTTAGGATTTTTTGTCAGTTCAGCCTTTCTTCTGAGGCGATCACGTTTCTCCTTAATCTCCCCCAGATCTCTCGACCAGAAGCATTTATATGCCTTCACCTTTCCTCTGGGGATGCTCAGTTTTGCACATGCCAAGATTTCCTTATTAATTTCAGAGACAAGTCTACTTGGATGGCTAAGAAGATCAAACCTTCCTTTCTGCAATTTTTCCTCTGTTAAAGCTTCAAACTTCCCCCAATCGGTTTTTTTAAAATTCCATGATTTCATGGGGGGGATGATCAGTCTGTGTTTTATCGTTTACCAATCCAATAGAAGCAATGACCTGTCGGTGTCCTAAACCTGGATCAACCAGGACTCTCCGTTTTGTAAAAGCACTCGGGTCGGAAAACACACAGAGCAGGTCGGTAGTGCTGCAGCTACCATTATAGTGAATAAAAGTAGGCGGATCATGGGAATCATAAATCAGTTCAAAGATACTAGAACCCAGAAGATTCTCGATTTCCATTCCAGCAACATTTATATCTTGATAGCCCCAACGCAAGGAGTGGGCATTCATATCCCCAATGACAATAGTCTTCCGAGATATAGAAAGAATGGACAGATCGGGTTTGCTGGAAGGGGGTATATACAATGCGTAAATCGTGAAGAAAGTTCCCTTTTTCCAAACATTTATTTCAGCAATTTCACTTTTATTCACGGTTTCACCCATTTCTTTACAGATTTTAAAGTCCGTGGTAAGGTTTTACTTAACTCCCACTAAAATTCCACTTGCAACCCTACGATACTTAGGGAGGAGGTACAAATTATATCTTGGAAACGGATAGCACGTGAGAGTATCATTCGTAAGATTTGCCTCCATAATTGCAAAAAACATCAATAACCTGTTTTAAAACTGTTTGAGCTAACTCCAACCTCTTTGCTTGGGACAGGCCTCCAGCATTCCACCGCAATACCTGCAGGACCACTTTCGTCTTTCTTCTCCGACGACCGCCGTAGAATTTTGGACAAATTTGAGAACGCATGACAAAAATGTAGACCAATTAGCCGTATAAGTACGTTGCCCAGGGTACACCACGAGGAGGTAGGTCTACGTTGAACCCCATTATTAGCTCATTGAGTCTGCTCATTATTAGCTTATATTATTTAACTCATGGAGTCTGCAATATAGCTGATATGAATGAAATATTCATTGATTTTACACAGACAGGGACGATTTTTTCGATGACGTTTTAAGCATAGAGTTTAATTACTTGTATCTCCATGGTCTTATGTTTTTAAATAAAATAAATTTTTATAGTATTGTGATGAATGAAATGAATGGAAAAAAGTTTATGAATTAAATGCTGCTTTTATAGAGAGAGCCAGGCGTGTTATATTTCGATGACTTCATTCGAATAAATTTCATTTGTTTTCGATGAAGTATTCAATTATAATAAATTATTGTAGTATTATGATAGTTTTAAAAATATTAACGAGGAATGTATCACATTTTAGAGATGTTTAAACCAGGCAATTTATATTTCAATGCCGTCATTTGAATGAAGGTCATTTCTTTCGGTGAAGTTTTAAGTTTTCAAATATAATAAATTAATGTAGTATTGTGATAATTTTTAAAATATTTCCGAGAAATGTATCGCATTCTAGAGATATTTAAGAAAATTGCATTGAAGTTGGAAAGTGTTTCATAATCAATGCTTTATGCATGATTGATCTTTTTTGTTTCTTTTTTTTTTTGTTGTTGTTTTTGCATTCTTTTGCAAAAAAAGAACTAAGCACCATGAAGAAAGTGGCTGCTTCTATTGAAATTAAATATGCGTACAGCTCATACACAAGTAATGAAATACTAGTGAAAACTAAAAAGGATACAGTTGCTAATATAAAACACTCTTTTGCAAAAAAAGAAGCACTATGAAGAAAGTGGTTGTTTTACTGAAATTAAATATGCGTACGGCTCATACACAAGTAATGAAATGCTTACAAAATCAAGGTCGCAAGACCCATCAATTGTTAGCATTTGCACATTGAATTTTCAAATCAGTAATTGGTGAAATCCCCCTTGGTGGCAATGCATGCTTGTATATACGTCTAGGTAAGGAGTAATAAAATTTCCTACTGTCATCCTGCGATACATTCTGCCAGGCATTCCTCAATTGTTGCTCCAGATCTGCTACATTTCGGGGTGCCCGAATCTGGCGACCTAGCATGTCCCACACATTCTCGATTGGCGAAAGGTCTGGTGACCTTGCTGGTCAAGGAATAGTATCAACAGCACGGAGAAAGTCCACAGATATGCGAACCGTATGTGGCGTGGCGTTATCTTGTTGGGAAATGGCCCCAGGATGTCATGCCATGAAGGGCACCGCAGACAGCCGTAGGATTTCATCAACATATCGTTGAGCTGTTAAAGTTGTACGCAAGATGACTAGGGGCGACCTGCTGTCGTAAGAGATAGCACCCCACACCATCACACCAAGGGTAATGTCTGTGTGCCTGTGTGAAGACGGATTGGGACCGCTGGTCCTGGCGCCTCCACACACGTACCCGATGGTCAACTACTGAAAACCTTAAGAGTGACTCATCGCTGAACAGTATGAGATGCCAGCCTGCTGGCAGCCGTGATGCTCGGCTACGACACCACTCCAAACGACTCTGTCGATGTTGTGGTGTTATGGGCAGACGTCTTAAAGGCCGCCATGAGCGTAACCCCATCTCAGTCAAGCGTCGTGAGATGATGGAAGATACCACGGGTGGTATGGAAGGGGCTGTCCCACGTTGGATGGCGGACAATGATGCCGTTGGGCCAATTCGGGCCTGTGGCACAATCATCCGATCTTGCCTCGCATTCGTGCACCTTGGTCTTCCAGAGTCGTCATTCCGTCTATGAGTTCCTTGCAGCAACCGTTGCTGCCAGCACCTTTGCACAGCAATGTCCGTTCAGTGCAGGTGGCGGCTTATTGCTCGGTATGACCAGCCGGCTTCACGCATCCCGACTATACGACCACGTTCGAACTCATCTAATTGCTTATAAGGTCTTCGGCAACGTCGTAAGGGCATTATTGGTTGTGTCTCCACGGAATTACAACGCCGATAACGAGCAAAGATGAACCGTCCATATTTTTAACCTGTTTTATAGGATGCTAGTTGCGCAGTAGAAACGCGCGGTATAGACCGAAGTTAACACTCATTGGCAAATTTAATCATTGCAAATTTAATCATTTGCATACTTGGTATAGAGGAATTTGCATGCGAAATTTCGAGAGATCGGATTATTTTTTAGGGGTACTTCGTTTTTTTATTTATTTATTTTTTCTTTGCAAAAGAGTGTATTTTCTTCTACAATTGATGTGAACACTACAAATGTAATTTACCGTCCTGTTCAAAATTAGTTAATAACTATATTCAATATATACATATCTATATAATTATCTAACTTGTTACTTTCCTTATATACATAATGTATAAGGAAAGTATTGTGACGGGGTCGAAAATTCGAATTCGAGTTTTCGACGGGAGAGCACGTTTCAAGCATCCCTGATCACGAATCAAACATTTTTGAAGTGATGTCTGTATGTGTGTATGTGTGTGTGTGTGTGTGTGTGTGTGTGTGTGTGTGTGTGTGTGTGAAAGTATGTGTGTGTGTCACTGAGTCTGTGGAGACGATAACTGACGAACGAATGTACCGATTCGAACCAAATTTGGTACAAAAATCACAATCCGTAAACACTGGAAGCCTATTGTTCATATACGCAATCGAATGTTCAGAACCCCCCTAAATTTTCGAATGAAATTTTTAAAAAATCGTCAAAAAATCAAAACCACTAAAAAAGTTACGCAAATAGACATTTCTTATGTAATTTTTCATTAGAAAACGATTGGCATAAATTTTAGAACGTTAACATGAACCGTTCTCGAGATATTGCACATTTTTTAAAAAAAATTATCAAAAAGTCATAAAATAAAAAAAATATTTCCTATTGAGAAACATGTTCACTTTTCATATGTAATACCATACGATAAATTGGGTGACATCATTCTCGTGGATCTAGCTCGTTCCATTCATGAAAAAAGATACTTTGAGTAATACGTTTGTATTTGAACGCCAATAGTCATTTGTCTGTTGTAAGAATAACTTATTTCTTCGTCCATAATTCTTGGCGAGATTTTGGCGACAAATTTGGCGGAATGTCGCCAACTTGGCGACTTTTTGAAATGTTGCCAAATTAACGAAAATCTCTCCAAATGAATGAAAATGACGCTAAATCAATGGAAATGACGACTAATACGCGAAAATTCAATATCTTGGAAAGAATATAAATATCTACTATAAGAAAAACCTATTTTTTGTACTGTAAAAGTAGTAAATTTAGTACATTATATAAGGAAAGTCATGTGTTGCCCACATCAGATTTTTTTATTCTGTTCAGACCCTCCACAAGCTATCCGGTGACCTTGAAAACTTATTCTTTGCACATCTATTGTGATGACCACGGGTGAGAACTTTACAGAGACAAATTTTTAATTCCTCTTCCCTGGGACGCGGTTTTCTCGAAAAGTATTTCTAAAACCTCCAGAATGCCCCCCCCCCCCATTCCGTCAATGATTTAAAAGGTTAAATCTTTGCACAATTATAGTATCGTCCAAGTAACTCTAACAGAGCTGTATGTTCAATTTCTCCCAAAGGGGTTGAAAACATGAGGGGACAAAAAGTCTACAGACCCCCCCCCCTCGAGACCTTGAAGGCTGAGTCTTTACAGAACCTAACTGAGCAAATTTTTAACAAGGGCGACAATTTTCGACTCTAAGCTTCATAACAACAAATAAAATCTAAATATAACTTGAAAAACTATAATAAAACTATATATAAATAAAACGCATAAATCTATAACTACTATAAACTAAATAAAAATATAATTACTAAAATGAAACTTCAAAGAAATTCCAACTTAATTTTATGTGAGTTAGCCATCCTTTGACAGGCCTAATTACTAGTCAAACGATATTTCACTACAGTGAAAATTATCACCAAGGTGAATCACTGTAGTGAGTGCGTACTAAATCAATACTTCACTTCATGCCCCAGGCTAGTTAATATAGTGCTCCTCTGTATGTCTTACGATTACTGAGAAGTATTGGAAGTACTCTTTCTTCCCATCAAGCATCTGTAACCATGGAAACAGAGACACTGCAAAGAAAATTCCTGGTGACTGAGCTCAGACAAAGTTTGGAATGTCCTCATACTCAGAAAAATGGGGGCAATAAATAAAACAAGGAGGTTGCACTATATTAATTTTCTAAAGCTGTAAAGTTTTATTCGAAAGTTCATTGGAAAATTATAAATGTGCTTGTTTACACAAAGGTCTTTATCAACGAACGTCGATTTACCCCCCACCCCCTAAACTTAAAGTACACATTTAACGACATTTCTTCTTATCAGTTTAAATATAAGTACTAGATTAAGATTCAATAAGTTAAATATATATATATATATATTCTACAGGGGTTCCTATTCCATTCCTTAAGCACCATAATAACTTTGTGAGGAAAATTTCATAAGTGTACACGTTAGGTCTATAGTAAAGTGAATGTGCCCGATCAAATAAAAGGGATTGCACTCCCCCTATCGGAGAATTAAAAAGTTTGGAGAACGAAAATGGCAAGTTAAAAAAACAAAATCAAGAAATGATGTAATGAAATTTTGTGCAAATTAAAAATAATAAATTTTCATTAAAGCATTTTTTTTTAGGGTCATTTAACTATACATCTGAAAACGAACATGGTTTCTTCAGAAATATTTTTATTGAAATATAGCTGAAATTTTTTTGAACAAATTAATATTATAAGTTCCGAATTCATGTTACCAATATAAAAAAAAAAATTGCAGTAAAAGCCCATAAATATATTCCCAGAGATTTTTCAGTGCGCCTAATATTTGATGTACAGTCGGTCAAAAACACCGCTCATTATTCTGGCCCCTAGGGTCGTACAGTCAAACCAAAAGTATCATTAGACTCGGAATAATGTCTAATTAACGTGCATCTATTTTGCATAAGGTGTAGTCTTCATAGTTAGTTTTCATTATTTCGAAAAATTCAAATGGCAACACCTTTTTTTTAATTATTCTTATTTTATTTTATTTGTTACTAGCCGCCTTTGGCGACCAGCCTGTTCGCTACCCTTGAAAATTCTGACCGTGGCAAATTCTAACCGTGGCACACTAGCTGGCGCGACCTACCAGAAGGAACGACCTACCAGGAAGTGCCATCCAATTTAGACAGGAACTCAGTGGGGGAGGCATCCACAGGGACCGTACCCTCCTTCCCCTACCACCAACCTCTCGGAAGGACTTACGGTCCCGCATGTTTAACGTGATCGTACTCCGCCTGAACACGGCGGCAGTTTTGGCAGTGGCGGGAATCGAACCCGGACCTACCTAGTGCAAATCCCGCGCGCTAACCACTGGGCTACCGCGCCCTCCGCGACAATCTCCATAACCTTCTTTTTATTCACCCAATTTAGACCGGAACCCAGTAGGGGAGGCATCCACAGGGTCCGTACCCTCCTTCCTCTACCAACAACCTCTCGGAAGGACTTACGGATCCACATGTTTAACGTGATCGTACTCCGCGTGAAAATGGCAGCAGTTTTGGCAGTGGCGGCAATCGAACCCTAGCCTACCGAGTGCAATTCCCGCGCGCCTACCACTGGGCTACCGCGCCCTCCGCGACAATCTCCATAACCTTCTTTTTATTCACCCAATTTAGACCGGAACCCAGTGGGAAAGTCATCCACAGGGTGCGTACCCTCCTTCCTCTACCACCAACCTCTCGGAAGGACTTACGGACCCACATGTTTAACGTGATCGTACTCCGCGTGAACACGGCAGCAGTTTTGTCAGTGGAGGGAATCGAACCCGGGCCTACCGAGTGAAATTCCCGCACGCTAACCACTGGACTACCGCGCCCTCCGCGACAATCTCCATAACTTTCTTTTTATTCACCCAATTTGGACCAGGACCCAGTGGGGGAGGCATCCACAGAGACCGTACCCTCCTTTCCCTGCCACCAACCTCTCGGAAGGAATTATCGACCCATATGTTTAAGGTGATCGTACTCCGCATCAGTGGCGGGAATCGAACCCAGGCCTACCGAGTGCAATTCTCGCGCGCTAACTTCCCGCGCGCTAATTTAAATTTATAACGACCATATGCTAGGCTCTTAATTCCACCATCCTCGTTCCATCGTTCCATCATTTAAAATAGCCATAAAATTAAAATATCCATTTAAAATATCTATAAATTAAAATATCCATAAATTAAAATATCCATTTAAAATAAAAAAATCAACCATATCGTTCCACCAATCCATAAATATAATAATTTCAAATACATCACCACAATTCAAACCACCATAATTCAATCATTTAAATTATTTAAAATATCCATTTAAAAATATCCATTTAAAATATCATATAAATATAATAATTTCGCCCGATGTATACAACACTTATGCTCGTAATTCAGTTAAAACCGAAAGCGCGGTCTCCATGGAGACGGGGAAGAAACTAATGCGGATGGGGGGAAAATGCCGTTGAGAAACTGAGCCGGTAGCCGACAAATTTAAAATCATGGCGTCTTTAAAATTGCCATCCTGAAGGCAATTTTCATTATTTCTGGACCAGATTGGACTTGTAAGAATGCCAGATGTTTGACCTTTCTGAAAATGTAAATTATTAGTCGAAATTATGAGTACTTTTCACGATGCGAGAATTTAAAAACCAAAAATCGTTTTCTTGAGCAAAAAGTGACTTTTGTTTTAAAATCTTTAAAAAATATTAGAAATCGAAATTCAGATTTGAAATTGATATATTTTTACTCGAAATTCTCTGCTCTTTCCGATGGTGTCATTTATTTTTTTCTACGATGTCTGGATCGTGGAGAAAAAAGGGCAAAAAGGCAAAAAACGGTCGAAATCGCATAAAACATTAAATAAATAAAAAAATAATTAAAATTTTAAAAATCGGTTTTCAAGTGTCCCCTTCCCTCCCCCCCGGGTCTCCGATTGCCAAATTTCGTAGCTCTCCGACGCGCGGTCGCGAAACGTATAGTGTATAAGACAGACAGACACACACACACACAGACATTGCCTTTTATTATTTAAGATAAGATTTCTTATGTCAACAATATGCTAAATATAAATTTGTGTAAGATTCCGACCATAAATAAAGAAGATATCCGGAATAAACTATGCGGGGGATCCGTATCCATATTTTAGGTAGTAAAATGAAGATACCGCATACTCTGCAATCATACCTTTTCTATTTCATTAATATAGCACATTCTTAATAAAAACATGCTCTGTGCTTGTGAGGTCACGAACTCGTGAATTTTAGGTGCAGCATTAGGTGCAGAGACATTTTTAATCAGCATAATATGCTAATACTAGAAAATGCACCCGGGGTTTAAGATGCAAACCTATGTTTAAAATCACGCCGGAACTCACATCAAATTCTCGAAAACAAAAGAACGCTTTAACTGCTTCGATGGTGGTAAAATGGAAACTCCTCGAAAGTATCTCGTGGGCTTATTATTATAGATTATTATTATAGATTGTTATAGATTATTATTATAGATTGTTATAGATTATTATAGATTATTATTATAGATTATTATTATAAATAAATTACGTCTTCACTCGAAAATATAGTATGAATTCCGTTCAAAAATTGCTTCGAAAGAGAATTTTTAGATCTTTCCAGTGGTATGAAGATGAAAACCCTGTGATAATATCTTCGGTCGCTAAGGAACCAATTCATGCGAAAATCGCCCAAAATCGTGCTGAAACATAAAACAACTAAAAAACGAATTAAAATTTTAAAATATTCTCCCGGAAGCGCATGGTCCCGGGTCTTGAAGTGCCTGTGTACGAAATTCCATTGTCGTACGACGTTTGCATTTTCCGCTACAGACAACACAGAAAAGCACACACACACACACACAGACAACTTCCTTTATTATTATAAAATACTCCCACATTGTCCGGTATTTAGAGCAGGGATTAATTGAATTCATTCATAAGTGTTTCGAAAGGCTTAGTTGCCCTCTGCACGAGCACATGCTTAAATTGCAAAGCAGACGCGAGCACGTGCTAAATAAGCACCTATTCACACCCTAGACGGTTGCTCTGGCATGCAATACGCCTTCCTTCCGGTGCTGGGGGTACATCGAATGCTACTCCCTAACACGACTGCGTATTACGCTCTAAATACGCCTTTTGCTCCCTGCGCGAGTGTATAAGCTATTTTGATACGTCGTAAATATGCTCTTTTGATACGCCGTAAATAAGCTTTTTTGATACGCCGTAAATAAGCTCTTCTGATACGCCGTAAATAAACTCTTTTGATATGCCTAAATAAGCTCTTTTGATATACACTAAGCTCTTTTGATACATACTAAATAAGCTCTTTGATACGCCCTAAATAAGCTCTTTTGATATGAATAAATAAACTATTTTGGTATACACTAAGCTCTTTTGATACATCCCAAATAAGCTCTTTTGATACGCCCTAAATAAGCTCTTTTGATACGCCCTAAATAAGCTCTTTTGATATGCCTAAATAAACTATTTTGGTATACACTAAATAAGCTCTTTTGATACATCCTAACTAAGTTCTTTTCATATTTACTGAATAAGCCCTTTTGATACGCCAGAAATAAGCTCCTTTGATTCGTTCCAAACATGCAACTTTCACACTCTGTGTGGATGTAATATGCTTTAAATATACGCTTTCGATACACTCCACATAAGCTCCTTGGATTCAGTACGTGAGCTCCTTCGAATAAAATCAACAGTATGTTTCCCAAATGAAAAGGCTTGTAAACTCTAATACTATTTTCGATTCTAGTATCAACTAGCAATCCAAATAAATCACTGCGGATGACGTCAGTTTTTCTGTTGACTTCGCATCGAAATACCAGCTCTTAATCCTAAGGCTCCTAAATATACAGGCTGACGCAACCGCCATTTTCACTCCAACCGACCCCGTCAGTTATCGTCTGCCTGCGCTATTTCAATAGCGCACGCATGATATTTCATACGCAATTCAGCTGTAAAATAGTTGCTTCTGCTTTCAAAAAATTGAACCAATCATTCAAGAAAGTAGTCTGGAATGCTTTAATTTTCTCGAGATCCTAAGAAAAGGAAGAGAAAGTAACCTTTTCGTAATGTACTGGCATCGCTTCAACTGGGAATCAAGATGACCGCTCTTACGCCAAAAGCAGAAATATAATGCAGCAGAAACATAATTTTTCGATTGGAGCAGTGTGTAATATTCAAAGAAACATCTAATAAATTAAGAAGATGAAATTATCAGTCGATTTCTTATATCGCAATATAAAATTCGGAGACGTTTTAAACATGCAAAACGAAAAATAAATATTTTTTTAAAAATTCACGAAAATTTGTCTATTAATCGTATGGATGCCGTTCAAAGTTCTTTTGAAAAAGAGTTTCTCGGTCTGTTGAATGGGGTTAAAATAAAAACTGCAATAACATTTGTAGTCGCTAAGGAACTGATTTGGTTGAAAAGCGCTCAAAATCATGCTAAAACATAAAATAACTCAAAAATTAATTTCAATTTTTTAAAAATCTGTACGAGGCATTTCTTCCTAGGTCCTGAAGTATCTGTGCACAAAAATTCATGTCCGTACGACGTTCAGATTTTCCGCTACAGACGACACAAACAGTCAAACAAGCATACAGACATTTTCCTCCCGGCCACACATTAAACTGCCGTTAACCTCAGGGTTGGCTGTGTGGTCTGGGCTTTCAACAGACATTTTCCTTTATTATTATAGATTAAAAGAAGTTTTAAAAGTCAACAAATTTAGAGCCCTTGGAGCCGCCAATAAATTTTCCTCACGAAGCTGGATGAAAATCATTGTCCTTTTATTCGAACACTTTTAAATATTTTAATATGTCTTTTGTTTAATATGCATGGTCTTTAGCGTGAAAATTGGTCGTCTTAATCAAAAATTAGCTCCGTTAGGTTCCATCCCGTGATCAATACTTAAAATTTGCAAAGTTTCAGCCTTCTTGATCACATAGGAGATTTTGGAGGTCTGTGAGAACTTTTCGCACACACACCCCTCCCTTTTCATTGTATCCAGTCCCTGGCGAAGAGATCAAAATTCCAATACCATTTAGATTCTGTTCCACGGTCGATACAATAAGTAGCCTTCACATCATTTGAGCTTTCTATAGGGCCTTAAAAATCTTTCTGATCCCCACCCCCTTTTCTCAACCCCGGGAGGTAAATTAAAATTCCGATGCCGTTAGGATCTGTTCCATAGTCGATACTGTAAGTATACAATGATTCAGCATTCTAGGCCACCGGGGAGCTTCTTGATAATCCGGAAATACTTTTCGTAAGCGCCCTATTTCTCCGCTCCTGGAGTAGAATCAAAATTCCAGCTCCATTATTATTTATCCCGTGGTCGACATTATAAGTATGCAAAAATTCAGATTTCTAGCTTCTGGATGGTCTGAAATGATAAAAATACGTTGGACAATTATTACGTAGATTTTGAACTCAAAAGAATGAATGCATAGTCAAACCTATTACAGAAATCAATATTCCCTCATCATGCGTCTAATAGTTAATATAATACTCCTCTAACTTACGCTGGCGGAAAAGTAGTCTCCTCTTCAGCAGCACCATCCGTAACCATGGAGACCTGGACAAAACACGGAAAATTCCTAGTAATAGCGCTCAAATTTTGGAATGCTTTATTCTTATAAAAATTAAAGTAATAAATAAATTGGAGGTTGTGCAAAATGCATTTTACAAGCTATAAAGTTTGCTAATATATTTGGTGCCGTTATGGAACTGCTTTTTCAAAAACGGTACATCATATAAGGTACACATCTTTTCCGGAGCAAATATTACAGCCATCTATAGGAGAATCAAGTTTTTACTTTATTTTGTGAGCAATGTCTTACAAAAAAAATCCAGCAGCCATCTAAGAGTGCAACTTCCTTTATTAATTATCACCCCAATTTTTCACACCAACAGTGAAATACATATTTACAAATGAGAACTTGACAAACTTCAGCATACAACAATAATGTGACCTTCTTTTTCTAATTATCATCTCAAATTTTAACAAGTAAGATTGTTTCAAATATAAATTTAACAAACTATGTATAACATACAAAATCTAATAATGCAATGTCCTTTATTATTTTCAACCTCGATTTTATTATGAACAAAATGATTAACATAGAAAAACTATTAATGCAAAATTTAAACAAGCTAGTTTTTGCGAATAGAATAATTACAAATAAAGAGTGACAAACTGCATAGCATACAACATTAATATTCAATAGTATAGTGCAACCTTATTTTTTATTTTACCACCAAGTAAAAGAAATTCAAATGTAAGCTTAGCAATCCATAACCATAACATAGAAAAATGAATTGCCCAACCTTATTTTTTAATTTATTAATTCCATTTATTTTTAATGCAACGATTTTTATACCCAGTTTTCCGAGTAGAAGAATTCCAAATAAAGGCTAACAAACTTAATAGCTTACAGCATCAATAACACAGTGCAACCTCCTTTTTAATTAATCACCCCTATTTAAATTTACCAAGTAAAATAATTTCAAATGTAGACTTGGTAATCCATAACCATAGTATAGAAAAATAAATTGCCCAACCATATTTTTAATTTATTAACCTCAATTATTATTAATGCAACCTTTATTTTACACCCCCAGTTTTCCAAGTAGAAGAATTCCAAATGCGAGATAAACAAACTACATGGCATATACATTATTTTTCATTTATCACCCCAATTTTATCTTTACAATTTTATGCAATTCCTTAAATAAATTTATTTGAAATACGTGCAATATATCTCGAAAACGCTTCACGTTAGCGATAAAATGGCTCTTAATATTTTATATTTCAATGATAAGTCTATTTCAAATTGATATTCAAAATTAATTCTGCTGCTATAGTAACCATCTAATGAATGAATGGATCAATTGACGTATGAAAACAGAAATGAATAATTAGACCGTGATAACGTCCACAATGTATTCAAGTTAGCCTTGCAGCCAGCATATTCATGGTTTTCAAGTGATATCACGATTGATGTAGCCGCCATACTACTGAATAGGAATATATATCTATAATGACAAATTGTGTAATCATGCTTTCTGCAATTATAACTATTATCCCATAATATGTCCGGGGACAGTAACGTAAATGAAAACCCCCTACTTCCATCACCACCTGTAATTTTCTTTGTTTACTTTGTTGAATAGTGTTGTGGCAGAACCACCTCTACAGATAGTATTCATTTGTGCTATAAAATAATAAACATGTCTTCTGGAATCATTCTTCAAAGCAATTCTTCTTCTTCTTCTTCAAGGTTTCGATTGAAACCGACTTTTTACGGCAGCACTGCTCACAGTAGGCATATGGCCGCCTCTATCTACTTCTTGAGTTCCTAGTCAAGTGGCAGGTGTCCTGTCATTATTCAGTTAGCCATTATCTGTTAGTTGTTATGTTGGGAAGTTACCTAGTAGTAATCAGTGCCAAATCTCTGACTCATGCATTTTAAATTTTTTAACCGAGAAAATTTTTTGATCACCTCTGCTATTTTGATGCAGAATGCAAATTAGTTTGGCTATAAAATGCTCACGTTTTCTGACAGCGATCAGTTCGCAGCCAGTCTCTCAGGCACAAGTCATCTTTTTGACAAAAGAAACAATACTCACTACAGCATGAGTGGGTTCCGCATACTTTTCCATGTCTAAGAGTTCAATTAGGTTTGTGACACTTTGTTTTTGAATTTCCTTCCAGAATTTGTTTCTTTCTGTCTTGTATTTTGGGCAATGTATAATAGCATGCTCTAATGTCTCCGGTGTATTGCAGCTGGGGCAGTTTGGGTTTATGCTTTTGTCCCATTTCGCTTTTTGGTAGTTAGTAAGGAGTGTTTGAGTCCGCAATGTCATTAGGATTGTGGCTTCTCTTCGGGATTTTGCAAGTTTAAAATATTGCGCATGGTAAGGGCTCATGTAGGCGAATTTAGGAAAATGTTGGGATTGTTTGCATTGCGTGTTCCAGGTCTCTTTCATTCTAGCTTTTACCAGTTTCTTTATGTCTCCATAAGTGCAAACACTCCAAGTAGGGCAAGTTTTGTTATTGGCAGCGTATTTTGCATTTCTGTCCGCCTTCTCGTTCTGCGCGATTCCTTCATGTCCTGGTACCCATACTATCTTTATCTGGGTTTCTTCTGTATGCGCTATTAGTTTTTCGTATGTGTATTTTATGAGTTCATCTGATTTCCGACTTGCATTTTTGATGGCTTCTAGAACACTTAAGCTGTCTGTAAGTATTGTATACTTCCGGTGACTCTCTATGAGGAAGTCAACCGTGTACGTTAGTGCTGCCAGCTCAGCAGTGAATATTGAGACGAAGTTCGGTAATCTTATACTACGTTCTGTGGTATTATTTTCGTATGTTCCAAATCGCACTCCGTTTTTATTCTTTGATCCATCTATTCCTATCCATATCTCCTCCGGGTTAGTTTCCATGTACTTTCCAAATAGTAGAGGATCTCCTCGGGTAAGGCGTTTTGGAAATCAAGGCCTTTTTCTTTGATCTCGAGTTTGAAGGTTTTCCATGGTGGGGCTTCATTGTAATTCAATTTATGCTGGGCCTCGAGTTTCTCATTCTTAATAACCTTGACGATGTTGGTCACCTTGTTTAGTGCCCAATCAATTTCTTTTCTTCTTATTTTGTTCAGTTTTTCTAGAATTTTTTGGGCGAACCCTTGACCGCCTCTGGCGTAAAAAGGATTTTTTCAAGTTTTTCTATCTTACGCAGCTCGTATTCAGGGATATTGCTCTCTATTCTTATGTTTGGGACCCCTAATGCAAGTCGGATTGCTGCATTTTCGATTATCTTGTATTTATTCATATTTGTGGCAGTTTCTTCTAATCTGGCTGAATTCGCGTAATCGATTTGGGCCGTCACAACTTGTCTAACAATTTGTACAAGGATTTTTGTTTGAAGACCTCTAGTATGACTGGCTAACATTTTTAACGTTCCGATGGCTTTATCTACCTTCTTGGTGGTTTCTTCTTGGTGTCTATTCCATTTCCATTTCTCAGTGATCATGCGGTCCAGAATCTTCATTTCGCAGACCCAGTTGATTGTTTTTCCCGACATAGTTATATTTAGTTTTTGAACTCTCCTCTTTGAGGATATGTTTATCATTTTTGTTTTCTCAGTCGAAAAGGACATTTCCCATTCTGCTCCCCATTTTTCTATTTTCAGGATTGCGCTTTGTAGTTTTGTTAAGCACATGGATTCTTCTATATCCCTTACAATTAAGGTGGTGTCATCCGCATATTGATATAGGCTGCCGTATTCTTTTATTTCTTCTCCAATGTCAGACATGTAGATATTAAATAAAAATGGGGAAAGTACCGATCCCTGGGGAAGTCCAGTATTTATATTCTTCGGATCCGATTCTTCACCTCTCCATCTTACCTTTACCGTTCTTTTTAGCAGGAATTCTTTTAGCCACTGAACTATGCTACTGAACTACTACTTCACATCCTTTTTTGAGTAATTTTCTCAACAGCTTTTCTATGTTGACGTTGTCGTACGCACTTTTTATGTCTATTGAGAGCAGTATAGTGTATTTGTTATTTGCTCTGGAGCTTCGAATTTCCTGGCATATATCAAAAAGGGTTTTCTCGGTGTCTGTTCCTGGTCGAAATCCATAAATATATTTGGGAAAAATTTTCTCTTTGGTATCCCACCATTGAAGCCTTTCTAATAGGATTTTTTCTACCGTTTTCGTTACACAAGAGGTCAGAGCTATTGGTCGATAGCTTCCTATGTTATGTTTTTCTTTATTGTTTTTGTAGATAGGAATGATAGTTGCAGTTTTCCAGATTTTAGGAATGCAGTGTTGCATTATTGATTTGTTGATTATTTTTGTGATCCAGGCTTGTGTCTTTCTGCTACGCTTTTTTAACATTTTCCCACTGATTTCGTCCGGACCTGGGGTTTTTTCTTTGAGTTTCTGAATCGCCTTTGTAACTTCGTCTATAGTCACCTGCGGGAACTGTGTTACATCTGACTCCATTCTGCAGATTTCGTATGTTTTACTTTTTCCTTCGATGAAGTAGCTAGCAAATGCATTCGCTTGATTGGCAGGATCTGTTATTTCTTTTCCTTTATATTCAATGATCCAATTGCTATCTTCTGGTATGTTGTTCTTCCATTTCTTAAAGTTATTAAAGATGTTGTAGTATTCTTTGGGGGTTTGAATCGTTTGGAATTTTTGATTCCAGAATTGTTCTTTTGCAGTTCGTATAGTTTTTCTATATTTTGCCAGGTTCTTCTTGTATTCTATCCATGTCTCATCGCGCAAGTCTCTTATTGCCTTTGCATAAAATCTTCTTACCAGGGCCCTCTGTTTCGCACATTTCTGCGTCCACCATTCTGCCTGTTCTTTTCGCTCAAAATATCTTATCTCCCTCTCACTTTTCTTTAGTGCTAATTTCATGTTCTTATATTCCGTTTCCAGGTCTTCGTCATAAGTTGAGTTTATAGCTATGTCCAACTCGCGAGTATACTTTTCCCAGTTGAGGTAATTTTTCCGATTTGTTTTCCGATTGGTTTTCTTTTCAGGGCTCTCATTGAAGGATCTTATCACTATCGGGAAATGATCGCTCCCGTAAGTGATTTCCAGTGTATTCCAGTCAAATTGGTAAGCTACGTCAGGAGTCATGATGGTTAAGTCGATTCCTGAAGTTGTTCTAAGATTTCTTTGATACGTTTTTTTGTCTTTATTTATAAGAACACAGTTGTTTTCTCGAATCCATTTTTGTAGTCTTTCCCCGCTGATATTAGATTTGTTGTTGCCTTTGCCTACAATTCTGGCATTCATATCACCACATAAAATGGTGTTCAGTTCCATAATGGTTTCCAGCCTCTCCAGCTCTTCTGCCTTTAGGGTTTTCGGTTTCCTGTAAATGTTAATTATTTTGTATTCTTTTCCCTCCATAATCACTTTGATTTTTTGGCATTCCAGAGTACCTTCGTTGTCTTGTCCAATCTCTACCGTTTTGTAACTTAGTTCATTTTTTATTGCTATAAGTAACCCGCCTCCAATAGAGGGGAATTCCCTATTTTTTTGGCAGATCTTGTATCCTTTTAATTGAACTGTTCTTTTGAGCCACGTTTCTTGTAGTGCCACGATATAGGGCTGGTGCTTCTCAACCAGTTTTTGTAGGCTAGCAAGGTTAGCCATAAATCCCCTAACGTTCCATTGCAGGATAATCATATTAGCCAATTGAAGAGAATCAAGTTGAGAGGAATAAAGAAGGGCTTCCAAAGGCAGACTTATGCCCACGGAAGGAGCGAAACTCGCTTCCCCCAAAAATACGAAAGCCGATATGAAAAAGAAGTTCTCGAAAACTTTTCGAGGCACCGACACAAAAAAGAATCCGGGAAATAAAACTACTTGACACCAGAAAAGTCCCCGTCCACAGAAAAGCCGGGATCTAAAGAGACTTGATCCGAAAACGAAGAGCAGCTCGAAGCACTTGAATCAAAAGGACCGGGCTTGTGCCCCCTTTCTGACCTTTTCTTGTGTTCCTTATTATTTGAATCCTTGGTATCTTCTATTGTTTTTAGGGTTTTGTGTAGTTTTTTTGCTGCGGCAATGTGCACCTTTTGTTCTCTGTTAGTGCTTTTTAAAATCCTCACAAATTCCTCGTGCTCTTTATTTTTGGTCTCTATATGGGCGCTTATTCTTTTTATTTCGTTGTCTTGCAGAGCGACAGTAATTTGCAATTGTTCTACTATCTCTATCAGCTGTTCTACCTTCTCCAGTATTCCTTGTGGTTTCTCTTTGACTTCTATTTTCTCCACTTCTTTATCTTGGTTCTGAGGTTGAAGACCCAGACCGTCCGGCTCGTCAACAAGGACTTGAGCATCTTGGTTCTGAGGTTGTAATATTTCAGCGAATGTTTTCTTTCGGGTGATTTCTCTAACTTCTCTGAGGGGAATTTTGTCTCTCTTGGCTATTTCATGTATATTAATCTCCTTTTTATATTCTTCGCCATCCCTTGCTGTTGGCAAGGTGCTCCTCCCCACATCTGAAACACTTCGCAGTAACTGTCACACAGTCTTTTAGTTCATGATTTTCTCCGCACTTGGGACATTTTATTATTCCTCTACATGTCCGCATTAAATGGCCATATTTGAGGCATTTCTTGCAGATTCGAGGATAGTCTATGAAAGGAGAAACTCTAATTCTCATCCAACATATATTCACAGTGTCTCTTTCCTATTTCACTGATTAACACTGTCGTTATTGGCTCTTGGGAGCCTGGTTTCGTGAATCTGGTCACTCTTAAGCAGTGGATATCTTCTTCTTTTAATTCGTCGTATATTTCTTGGTTAGATATTCCAATTGGAACCCCTCTAAGTAATTGTTTAGTACAGATGAAATCTTCAATAAGTTTAGTCTCTGTTTCTGTTCCGCACAATTGAGAAATCTTTAAAGCACTTACTGCACACTCTTTATTTTCTGTTGTTATAATAATGTTTTGGTTTCTTGTTATGCTTAGCTCTTTTACTCTTCTTCCTTCCGTATGGGTTTCCAGTTCTATTTTCAGTTTTCGGGGGTGATTAACCACTATCTTCCCACTTTTCCCCCGTATTATAATTCCAAACAGTTGAACTCCATTTTTTGCCGCAAGATTTACCTTTTCTTCATCAGATAATTCAGCGGTAAAGCTGTCTCTTTTAGGGTAATTCGCCGTTTCCACATCTACAACATTGGCTATATCCATGCTAGTGCTACGTGCTGGTCGCCTCTTCAGCGACGTCATGAGCACAGCTTTCCTCAAGAGGAAAAATTAAAGTAAATACACGACCCTGGTCGTACAAAATATAAACAAATCAACTTCGTAAAACTAAACAGTTGCAAATTCACTAAAACTAAACACCAGCAACACCAGCTTTTATCAAGATAACGCTAACTCGCTAAAGAAAAGAATTCCACGTCCTTGTGGTAGCTCAATGTGTGGCCGACATTAAAGAGTCTGGCAACAACTTCTTCAAAGCAATTGAAGCTTACATTTTTTACACTTTAGCAAAGATGAACAAAAGTAATGACCGAGAGATAGTTTCGGGTGGGTGGGATCTCTACTGCGGAAAACCGACATAATCCCTACCAAAAGTGATAAAAATACAAACAAAAGAGTAACTCGAATTTGTGGTAAGTAATGTGAGATTATTTATTTGAAACTAAACTCATTTTCTGCCAAAATATATCATTTTTTTAATATAAGTTCCTTTTCACCCTACGCTAAAATAAGATCCTAACATTAAGCGCCGTCTATCGGCGTGGCAACGCAAATTTCCGAAACTCTTTCACCTGGTTATCTTACACTGTGGTATAAGAGTATGTGGAATAGACAATCAATTAATAATTATGGTTGTGTGTACAATTTTTGGGTGCAATAAACGCGCAGACCGAGATACTGCTTTATCATTTTACCGATTTCCAAGAATTGTGAATTTGTGAGCAGTAAATGCAGCAAAATTGAAGAACTAACCATAAAACGAAGGAGTGAATGGTTGCTTGCCTCGCGTTCATCGCTTGGAGATCATATAAGAAAATAAATAACAATCGTGTCTGCAGTTTACACTTTATCAAAGGTGAGTAAAGCATTATATTAGCACTTTAAATTTATTCATCTTGTAACATAATTTTCACGGAAAAAGTAATACGGTCATAATATCGGTATATACTTTTAGCGAAGTGCTATTAGTATTTCACCAAATGTATAAAATATAACAGTTCTATAATTTTTTTAGAGAATATCCATTTACTTAAAAGAAATATATCTGTTTGAACTGATTTGCGTTCTTATATTTTATATTGTTTAAATTTATACCATATGCTGTGTTAATTGGTTAAATTATTAGCACATACTATTAAAAATAGATGTAACATTGAAAAATTATGTCCTCATTTGTAAATATATGTATTTTTTTAACAACAAAATAACTTAAACTTTACGTGAAGTTTTGCAATCACACTAGCCATGTCAATGTTCTTAACTAATTTTCGACTATAAATATCAATGATTTTACTACGTTTATGATCTATAGCGAAGAGATTCTCAGCAACGCAAAATATAAGCATTTGCTTGTAATTTTCTCTCATTAGATGAAAACAACATAAATTGTAAATCTTTGCCATAGTAGCCAATGCAACCATTACATTCGCTTGTTCACCGACACGAAGTCACTCGTTGCTAAGAGCAACGTGACATCAGTGAATTCTCCCTACTAGTCTGGTAAGGATAGTTTTGTTTGTGGCCATGCCGTGGTGCTTAAAAATCCACAAGGAGGCGGAGCCATCAGTCATCCATATATTCTTCCTATTTTTCCCTGGTAGGGAATTTTTTAGTTAACATTCGTTGCCATTATTTTTATCAAAATTATATTACAATTGAGCAGACGCTGATCCCTTGATATCGTAGTGTTACAACTCAACAATTATTTTCATATCGGTCGTCGGTAAGGTGAAACATTGTTTTTTAATTTATTTAATTTTTTTTTTCACATTATATTAAAAATATTATGATTCTTACTTGTTAGATTGAAGTGTTACTGATATGAATCTGTTACTAAATTGTGTACTCTTAATTTCATAAATTAACAATTTTCTTGTCCAATTTACTTTCTAGGCTTGAATGGAAGAGGCGACTGCTGGAAAATATTTGTCTTATTGGCATACACTTAGACGATACAAGTGGGTTATTATATTTCCTACAGTATCGACGTATTTGATTTATAAAGATTATACTCGTACCCAAAGATACAAAGCACAAAAAGCTAAAGCAGTTACTTCAACTTAAGGTATTTTTTTAATATTTTATATCTAGGGCCGGGTTAACAGTGTATCGGGCCTTAAGCACAAAGATAAATTCGGACCCCTCACTGGCACGCATCACATTAACTAACCATAACTAAATATTAGATGCAGCAAAAGATATTTCTTTAAATGTATTTTAAGTGTTTCTTACCATTCACAAAATGCTTTCAGGAAAGTTTTGTAAAACAGTATAACTTTTTTTCCCCTTTCCATCTTCCCAGGACCCTATTGTTTTCTGGGTCTTGGGCACGTGCTTAGTTGGCCCAATGGTTAAAACTATGGTCTTGTTTATATAAATTGCTGTTATATCACATCTGTAAATTACTCATTATTATCGAATGTATTGTAACATTCGGTAATAATGAGTAACAATAAATAATTGTATATTTATTCATAACTGTACATAGTAATTAAAGTACATCTTATAAAATATGTTTTGATTGATCGATAGAATAGCCCCCACGGCTCCTTTGGCGCGAAGCACCGGGTTACAATTTTATTCCGTTTTCATCACCAATCTGGTAGCTCATGACTTTCTGACATCCAATCAACACTCAGCTTTTTTTAATTCTGCATTTTAATAGGAAATAGGTCAGGCTTCGGGAAATCTGCAAAATTTAGCCCGTCCGCGAGGACGGCTAGTGAAATTTTTTACTCATCCTCAAAAATTTTTACCCGTCCTCCTAAGAATTTTTTTTTCACTTTATATTCATTAATATATGTGCTTAAATACATCGCACAACAATAATAAATTAGAACTAACTGTCTCACGATGAAGTGCGATAACTGCATATTCATACACCACCCCCACAGCGCTTTATCGCTGCAATCAAACTCGCCGACGAGGAGTCTCCGATAAAGGACCAGACGGGCGGAATTCCGATCTATAGGTGGGGGCAGGGGGGGTAAGATATGTAAGGAATCTCCTATTTCCAATGTTTGGTAACTTGAAGCCGTGGTAAATAAATAATTATATAAATCTGGTCTCTAAGCAGTTTAAACCTCATTGACACTCTTAATTTCTAGGGAATGTAGTCAATCAAGATTAAAATCTTCAGACTGAATAGACGTTTCATACTTGAACTTCAGTTGTCAAACAACTGGAACAAATGCCATGAATGATGAATTTTAACCGTTTTAGTTTTAAAGTTGAAACCAAAGAGGGGAATAAAACACTTCTGGCTGAAACTAGAAGAATCCATTCCAAAAATTCAAACTTGTTACTTACTCCCGTCCATTACAGCAAATGGAAATTTTATAGTTTGGGTTTTAGAGTTAAAAAGGGATTTGGGCTGGGCTTGAGTCTTCTGTTGTTTCAAGCCGGATTGAGTCTTGGTTTGCTGAGACGCAGTTATCTTCAGGTCGAGTTCATTCTACATTTATAAATTTCTTCGAGCGTGGTCCGGCATTGGTATTGTCGGTGTTGTTAAAATCTTAAATTTCAGCACATGCAGACCTCGAAAAGGAGAACAAACAGAACATGTCACTTCAATCGTGAACGTGCCATCGCATTTTCGTTCGGTCATCGGATTCACTGGGTGGAGGATGAGGGGAGAGAAAATAGCTAGCGCCTGTGGTTACAATGCGGATCTGACAGCTTGCCTAGAAAGAAGGCATTAATAATGCACACTAGCTAAGTTTATGGGGGGGGGGACATTTCAAATTTCATTCATGGCATGGTAAATGGTGGCTTTCACCATAATTTTACGATGACAACCATTTGTTATTTATTTTTTTTTTTTTTTTTTTTACGGAATCTAATCCGTCCGGAATTTTTTTTACGGAATAAAGGCCGTCCGAGAGGACGGCAACTTCCGAAAATTGGTCGTCCTCGCCGAATATTAACTCGGCGAGGACGGGCAATTTCCGGAAGCCTGAAATAGGTATTTTATCAGATCGTTTTCAATTGGATTTGTTGAGTATTTTCGCTGTGCATCTATCTTGCATTTTCATTAAACATTTCACACATAATTTTTGTATCTATACATTTATTTAATATTTTCTGTAGATTTAATTGGATTGCAGATTAAGTTTTCCAATGACATCTGGTACGTGGCAAATACATTTGTACGAATATTTTAGAAAACATGTTCCACTGGGGAATGTTAGAAAACATAAGTATCATTTTTCTAATTTCTTTAAAGTCCGGTCGTCCTTTTAATAAATTTCGAAGTTTCCAGTTATAAGTTTTTGAAATTGATTTAAAATCACAAAATATTTTTAAGTATCATGTGTTTTAACCCTTTCGCTACGGCCGCATTCCGGAACTGCTGCGGCCCAAAGGACGGAGCGCTTTGCTTCCGAACTGTTCCCAGAGGCCGGCAATTTTTTTTGCGCTCAGCCTAACTCTAAAAAAAAATTCACTACAAATCACCTATTTAACACAGAAATCTACTTTTTTCTGGAATAAAAGAAATACTTATTTTCTATTTGATGTATATTTTTCATACAAATCTGAATACAAAATACTCATTAGTTGCTCCCATTCTTTTATCCGAAGTAAACGAATAATTTCACTGCTCCAAAACCCAAACAAAAAAAAATACTCTCATATTTCTATGATTCACCAACGAAATCATGGAGCTAAAACCAAAACAAGACCCGAATCTCAATTATAAAATTGTTGATGCTGCGAGAAGTGCTCTATTTGTTTATATTACGAAACCATGTTTCACCGCTCCAAATGAAGAAATTATTCACTGGATCCTCCTTATGCCAAGGTCAATTATCTGCAAAATACATTGAAGTTGTTTCCACGGACATTTAACACCATCTAGTAAGCAAATTAAAACGTTCCATGTGTAAGCACGCATACGTGCCACTCACCGTTTAGGGTAAAGTTTTCTCCGTCACGAATGTGTGCCGTCCGTCATTGAATGCAAGTTCACAGCCAACACGCGGGCGTGCCAACCGTCGCGAAAGGGTTAATGTTTTCTAAAATTTTAAAAGTTTTTTATTCTGCAGTTGCACATGCAAGTCTACGCAATATTTTTAGAATGCCAGGGTTCATACACCTCCTGGAAATCCTTGAAAACTCCTGGATTTAAGATTTTTCTTACAAGGGCCCTTGAAAACTCCTTATTTTATTCATTTTAGCACTAAACTCCTGAAAATCTGATAATACTCCTGGAAAATCGACATCGTGATCTTTTATCTCATACTATGGTGACGATAGGTGGCGCCACCAAACTAATGATAATGCACAAATACTTGGATACAATTGGAAGTACAGAGATGCTAATCATTATGGATTTTTAATAATTCTTATGGATTTCGGAACAAAATTACGGACTACAGAAAAGACCTGTAAAGTTACGGAAAATATCTTTTTTCTTTTTTTCCATTCATCCTGTAATTATTGCACATTAAATTGACAAAACTTGCATATTTCTCTATGTTGGTTTATTATTCATGTAAATATTTTAATTATTTTGACACATTTAGTATGAATACGCAATTCGAGGAATTCTCGTGTAGTCCTGGGCGTCCACAAGTATCCTTTTCCATCCATCTTCATCCTCTAAATATTAGTCATTAGATGAACTGAGTTAGCTTATTTTCACATTTTGCTTAATTATAAAGACTACTTCTTTAATTATTTTCTTATAAATAGAGGGATTGCATAAATCAGATAGTATCGCGTACATTGTTGAGCTTTGACTAGTATCTTTTTCCATCCATCTCCATCCTATAATTATTGCACATTAAATTAACAAAACTTGTTTATCTTTATGATTTGGTTTATTATTCATGTTAATTTTATAATAATTTTGACATATTCAATACGATTACGCAATTTAGGGAATTCTCATGTAGTCCTGTGAGTCCTCAAGTATCTTTTTCAATCCATCTCCATCCTCTATATATTAATCATTAGATTGACAAAACTAGCTTATTTTCACATTTTGGTTATTTATTAAGGTTAATTTTTTAATTATTTTTACATAAATAGTGCGATTGCACAATTCAATTTGCCCAGAGAAATTAAACAATTTATCTAGAAAAATTTAATATTATCTGGTGATGAAAGCAATATTATTTGTTCCCCATAATAATGTTGTGTCAAAATGTATATTCTGTATTGTTAGAAAATATGGTGCTGATTTTAGGCTAAATTTGGGTGCAGAGACATTATATTTTTTTATTATTTAAAAAAATAAGGACCATGTCAAATGTTCTTTATTTTTCATGTTTTAGGTAGAAAATATTGGAGTCTGAGCTAGAGCAGGCTAAAAATAAATAAATAAATAAACAACTACATTTAGTTTCAGCTAAGCATATTATGTTTTCTACTTATTGTTTAGTTTAAGCTAAGCATTAAACTACAATTAAGAATTTTGAAATTTCTTTTTTGTTTAGTAATGAAGACTAATATATATTCATATTTTGTTTGTTTAGTTTATTTGAACATTTCATATAAAAATATATATAAAAAATTTGAAATGTTTGATCAAATATTTTTCTGATTATCATTGCAAACAATTTTTTTATCGCAAATTTAACCACTCTAGTCATTACTGAAAATTTCCTGTCTAGATTACTGAAACTATAAGCAGCCATTATTCATATAAATATTGTGAAAATACAAAGCAACAATATACAGCAATATAAAGCAAATGTGAGCAGTGACATTGCTGATGGAGAAGGATTTGGGGGTCATATCCCCCTCCCCAAGAACCCATTGAGTTTCAAAGAAATTGTATATGCAAAAATGGAAAACAAAATATTTGGTTACCAACCATGCCAGTCAAGTTGATGTTGGATTCATTTAAAAAATTATAAAAGACTTGGTTAAGAAGAAATTTGGTAATGAACCCTGTTTCATTACTGATATTTAATAAATTATGGAGTGTAAATTGGCAAACTTTTCCTTTATTGGTGCATTATAATGTAATTCAAGACAAATTTTGGTATGGCTGGAATGGTGTAGTTGGTATAAAACCAAGTGACGTGGCTGAAAGAGAAACATCTATAGAATCTTGGTTTTGCTTCTACATTTAATGTTTAGAAAAACTCCTGGAAAAAATGCTCGAACCCTCCTGAAAAACTCCTTAAAAACTCCTGGAAATGAGTTCTTATAAAAGAGTATGAACCCTGGAATGCACAAAAATCTTATTTTGAATCTTTTTATGAGTGTTATTCACTTTTATTCAAATTGAATTCCACTATCACTTACATTCACAATTCCAGTTCATAAAACTGTAGAATACAGCACTTTGGTAGGAGAAGCCTATTTTAAAACATGGGGGAAATATGCAACTTGGCGCACTTTAGTGAGGAGGAGTCAATTTCAAAACACGGAGGAACGCACCAACTTGGTGCACTTTTGTACTTAGAATAGCCCTCCACTTGGTTTTTCTCTATCGATCCACTTATGTTTTGTTGGGGTATGACTTGTTCTTTTGGAAAAACGGGTCTGGGTCGTAATCCCGACAGCCGAAATTCCGACAAGCCAGAATCCCGACAGCCGAAATCCCGACATGCTAAAATCCCGACAAGTCAAAATCCCGACAAGCCAAAATCCCGACAAGGTCGAAATTCTGACAAGCCAAAATTCCGACAGCCGAAACCCACTCTTGCACAGACTAATACAACACTAAGGCGGTCATCGCAGTGACGTCACAAGGGTTAGAATTTACTAATCAGCACCCCCCCCCCCCCCCCACACGCACATGCGCTGGACTCATGCTCCCTCTTGTCTCCGTCCGCTTGCTACGACAATGGCCATATGCTATTTGAACGTATGCAGAATGTGTTTTTTTTTTTTTTTTTAATAAAATGAATTTCCTAAATCTTATACCGACCTGTTATATCATTTTAATCTTTGTCATTTCAATTTGCCAAAATTTATTTCAGTAATGGCATAATTGTTATGATTTAGTGATTAAAACTATTAATTTGTAAAATGTAGAGATGTAAAAACGCCGATAATTTTGATCAAGCTATACATATAGGCGTAGAGGGCCATGTGCGTGGGTCCAGCGCATGTGAGTGGGGGGGGGGTGCTGATTAGTAAATTCTAACCCTAGTGACGTCACTGCGATGACCGCCTTAGTGTTGTATTAGTCTGTGCAAGAGTGGGTTTCGGCTGTCGGGATTTTGGCTTGTCGGGATTTCGACCTTGTCGGGATTTTGGCTTGTCGGGATTTCGACTTTGTCGGGATTTCGACCCTGTCGGGATTCTGGCTTGTCGGGATTTCGGCTGTCGGGATTCTGGCTTGTCGGGATTTCGGCTGTCGGGATTATGTCCGGAACCGTGGAAAAACAATTATAATGTAGTTGATAAATAACTATATACTGTGTAATTATTTGTTTCTACAAGTAGGGAGGATTATATGTGTGATCAAATTGCGTAATATAATTAAATTATTTCTATAATATATTATTCATTTTGTAGATTTCTATAAATTCCAAATAATATCTTTTAATCATATATGTATTATGTAGTTCCAACTAAGAAGTTATTTATCGTTCCCTCTAGCAATAAATTATTTCTTATTTAGAAATTATTTATTACTAAACAAAAGAATTTCAAAGGTTTGTCTATGTATACTGCCTGCTAGGCATAAATCAGTGTCAAGTTACCTTTCTACAATATATAGACACTCTAGATAGTCAATCACCTAAATCTCATTTGGCTATAGATCATACATTTATGCATATGCAAATACAATGGTTGGAAGAAATTAAAGTACAGGAAGTTTGAATGTCACTAAGTTACAAACTAAGTGTGCTTAGTAGAATTGCCAACTTTGTCTAAAGGCATTCCAGGAGACCAAATGACCCCCCACTCACCCCCCAAAAATAATATATATATATGTAATAAGGATGAATTAAAGTAGAATATTTGAAGAAAAATAGTAAAGCATCCATAACAAACAAAAGAATTCAATTTCTAACTAGAAAAGACTCAAGAGCATGCTAGTCATCAATATGAAAAATCTAGAAACAACCCTTATAATTTAAAACATTTTTTTTTTTTAATTGAGTGATAAACAAAGGATTGAAGTTAATGTAGCTGTAAAATCTTCAGAGGGTGACTACAATACCTCAGCTTCAAATAGCACATTTCATTTAATAGCCTTGTTACTGTGAACAAAAGGCTATTAGACACCTCAATGTACTATAAATTGAAATAAATTGAGAAAATTGTAAAACTAAAAAGAATTTATTTACACATGTGTAGATGATCATTCACCAAATACCAACTTAACATGCTGTGCAAAGAAGAAGGTATTGCCAATCTTAAAAATTCTGAAAAGAAAATCCATTCTAAAGTGTAAGAAAGGAGATAATAATGATTATTGTTAACCCAGTAATATAACTTAAAAAATGAATCGAATAGATAATCAATTATAAAATTTAGACAAGGCCTACCACAAACACATTGCAAAAGGCACTGGCAAAATGCACTGTTAGATGATGCATGATATGTGTAATAATAGAAACAATAACCATAAGTAGCAGTAAGTTAATAAAAAGTATGGGGAAGTAAATAGATTTCCTATAGAAAATTTGTCATGCTAAAATGCTTTTAACATCACTAAGTTACCATATATATATATATATATATATATATATATATATATATATATATATATATATATATATGCAGTGTTCCAAATTAGCTGTTGTTAGTCGCAATTTGTGACTAGAAATTTTAATATCATGACTAGATTCTTCATCAAATTTGACGCCTAACAATGCTGTTGTTAACAATCAGTCTTCCCTTTCCCTTTAGCTAAATTAAGACTAGATGGCAGTTGAAAAAAGTGACATTTTATATACTAGCCAGACTTTAACCTAACCACCAGCAGTGATAAATCTGCAGGTGGCCATGTTCAAAATCATTATTATGATTTCAGATGTGTGGCTTACTGGGCCTTTGTCCTTCTATGAAAATTGCTAGAACTGACCAACACAGTGGGTTAGTAAAATCCCTCTATGAGAGCATCTGTGTAATCAGCAAAGGACAACATTGGAATCTTTATTGTGCTGCATCCAATCCAAAGAGCACCCACCCCACCCTTCAAGGGAACCCTGAAATTGCACATCATTGTTTACTTTATTGCCACAGACCAGTGACGCAGCGACGGAGGGGGGGAACGAGGCTCGGGGGGGGACCCCCCCCCCCCCCCCCACTAAGTTACAAACTAAGTGTGCTTAGTAGAATTGCCAACTTTGTCTAAAGGCATTCCAGGAGACCAAATGACCCCCCACTCACAGTAGAATATTTGAAGAAAAATAGTAAAGCATCCATAACAAACAAAAGAATTCAATTTCTAACTAGAAAAGACTCAAGAGCATGCTAGTCATCAATATGAAAAATCTAGAAACAACCCTTATAATTTAAAACATTTTTTTTTTTTAATTGAGTGATAAACAAAGGATTGAAGTTAATGTAGCTGTAAAATCTTCAGAGGGTGACTACAATACCTCAGCTTCAAATAGCACATTTCATCTAATAGCCTTGTTACTGTGAACAAAAGGCTATTAGACACCTCAATGTACTATAAATTGAAATAAATTGAGAAAATTGTAAAACTAAAAAGAATTTACTTACACATGTGTAGATGATCATTCACCAAATACCAACTTAACATGCTGTGCAAAGAAGAAGGTATTGCCAATCTTAAAAATTCTGAAAAGAAAATCCATTCTAAAGTGTAAGAAAGGAGATAATAATGATTATTGTTAACCCAGTAATATAACTTAAAAAATGAATCGAATAGATAATCAATTATAAAATTTAGACCCCACCCCCACCCCCCCCACCCCCACCCCCCGAGCCTTAAATAAAAACCAAAAAGTATTGATTACAATAAAAGTAACTACTTTTTTTTCTCATTTTTGGTATTTATATTTTTACTTTTTCTCGTACTTCGTTCAAACAAATTTAATTCCCCTAAAATTTTGTTTTTACTCGACACTTCAATTTTGGCTTAAGGGAAATTCCCTTCAGAAGGGAAATTCCCTTTAGAACGGAAAAGTCCTTCAGAAAGGGAAAAATCCTTCGGATAGGGAAATTTCCTTTCGAAAAGAATTTCCTGCTGTCATATGTCTGGTCTTGTTTTGGAAGCATGTGTTGAAGCTTTAAAAAATAAAACCTATATACGTTTTTCGATCAAAGGCTTTTTAATCTGTTCTTTTATATTAGCAATTGTATAATGAATAGCAGCAAAGATAAGTTATTTGAGAGTAGCATATACAATTTCTTTAAAAGAGAAAAAAAAAGAAGATAGTGAATGTAATGAAAATAAGTTGAAAAATGTTGAATGCTCTGAAGATGACAGTTCAGAAAGAAAAGCTTCAATAGACGTTGAGACATCATTATTTACACCATCTGAAATCGACATGAATCCTAATGATATTGGGTTATTTGTACGAAAAAAGGTAAGGGCTGTTTTTATATAGTTGTCATAATAGATCGTAAATATAATTTGCAAGGCTCGGATTTTCATGCATGAAATTTAGCTCAAATATTATGCAAATATGCTCAAAATTATTACACAATATGCACGAAAGTATGCAGAAATATGCAAGTGCATAGAAATCCGGACCCTACTCGTAAGCATTTTGTACAATGCAAATAACAAGTGTGAATTCGTTATTTCCCTACATATTGTTAAAAAACTATTTTCGTATAGTTTACCTTTGTCGAAATATTTACAATCTGAAAAAATTGATCTTTCCAAAGTCATTGGTTATGCTGAAGATACACGAGAAATTATACAAAGTTTAAGGAACAATTCTGAAAAAGAGTTCTCCGTAATTTTTAAAGATGTTGAAACATTTTGTGAAAATTATGAAATCCCCATATCAGTACCAAGAACTGTAAAATATCACGCTACACGAATTAACGTCGACTATGATACTCCTTAGGTATATTATAGGAGAGCTGCTTTTATACCTTTTATAGATCATTTTCTAATACAGCTCGATGAAAGATTTGTGAAACTTAAAAATATATTAGCTTCTTTTCGAATCCTATTGCCGAGCAAAACAGCTCAAGACCAAGACCTTACAAAAGAAAACAGTGAAGACGCTATGTTCCCGGTATTCAGAAGATATTGGTCATATCACATGTGAAAATTTGTATGGTGAATTAAAAATATGGCACAGCAAACTCGAACGACTTCAGAATCCAGGATATCCAGATTCCAGAATATCCAGATAATGCTTTGGAAGCTTTTCATGAATGTGATGAAATTATGTTTCTAAGTATACGAAAACTTCTGCAGATAATGATTACACTTCCAGTCACAACGTGTAGCGCAGAGAGATCTTTCTCCACCTTACGATATTTAAAAAATTATTTAAGAAATTCAACAGGTGAACACAGATTAAATGGACTGTTTATGTTATATCCCTTTCGCGACGGCGGCATTCCGGAGCTGTCGCGGCCCAAAAATCGGAGCGCTTCGCTTCCAAACAGGTCCCAAAGGACGGCACATTTTTTGTGCTAAGCCTAAGTCTCGAAAAAAATTCACTAAAAATCACCTATTCAACACAGAAATCTACTTTTTTCAGGAATAAAAGAAATATTTAATTTCTAATGTATATTTTTCATACAAATCTGAATACAAAATACTCGTTAGTTGCTCCCATCCTTTTATCCGAAATAAACTAATAATTTCACTGCCTCTAAAGCCCAAACAAAAAAAAATACTCTCTTATATTCCTATGATTCACCAATGAAATCATAACACTGAAATAAAAATAAAAACCGAAACTCAATTATAAAATTGTTGATTCTACGAGAATTGCCCTGTCTGTTTATATTACAAAATGATGTTTACCGCTCCAAATGGAGAAATAATTCATTCGATCCTCTTCTGCCAAGGTCATGCCTCTGCAAAATACATTGAAGTTAGTTCCATAGACATATAACGCCATCTAGTAGACAAATTAAAACGTTCCACGTGGAGGCACGTATAAGTGCCACTCTCCGCTTACGGTAAAGTTTCCTCCGTCACGAGTGTGTGCCGTTCGTCCTTGAATGCAAGTTCGCAGCTGGCACATGGGCGTGCCGATCGTCGCGAAAGGGATATATCAACAAGGACATTAAAGTAAACCCTGAAGAGGTTTTAAATGAAATGGCTAAGAAGCCTAGACAACTTGATATTAAACTTTGAATATTGTATACTTTCATTTATAGAAGTTATCAGTACTGAAATAAATCTATTCGGCGATAAATTGATGTATTTCAATATATTGTCATTTGACATGCGTAATAATATACATTGAGGTTTGACCCTCCCCCCCCCCCCCCCCCCCCCAGAACGAATTTCTGGCTGCGCCACTGCCTCAGACATTCTAATATCCAATACGGGATGCAAGACAAGAACTCGGGATATTTAATGAGTTTCTGTCATTCCTCCCCCCCCTCCCCTTTATCCCCCTTAGAAAGAAAGGGTGAAATCCTGGAGAGTGCTTACATTCTAATTGCTTGCTATTATGGAACACACTGCATTCCAGATAATTGCTCCAGTGTCTTGAAAATTTGGTTAGCTAATATTTTGTTATCAGACATTGAAAGTGACATTCTTTATATCAATCCCTGAAATTAATGACATTTGCCCTTTTTTTTTATTATCCATGCTATCTAGCTCACCCAAAGTATAGAATAGTTATAAGGGTACTATTATTTATACTTTATCAAAGTGACAAGAAAACGAGGAGTATCTATAAAACATAAAAACCTTCGAAAATTGGACTCTAACAATGTGCAACTGTGCAGCCAACTGTGCATTTTCCTTGTGAGCTCAAATATTTACATTTTCTGCCGACTGTTTATCTCTGGGCAAATATGAAAATTCCTTCCTCCCGCTCCTCTTTTTTGAGATTAATGTTGTCTTTTAAAGATTTTAAAATGAAATCCCATATTTTGACAAAATTGGCAAAAAAAAATGTGCTTAAATTTAGCTCAATATTCCCTTATAATATTTTAAATTTAAATGTGCTTATGTCTTATATTTGTAAGTAATATGAGAAAAGCCATTTGGAAATGTCGCTGAAATCTGCATTTATGCAATTTTCGATTTATCCTGTTTTATTGTCAGATATTTTCCATTTTTGCAAATTGTTTTCATCAACTAAAACTTCTATAATAATTTATCTTTCAATTCAGGAAAATTAATTTTTATACCAGTTATTACCAAAATGAAGGGTTAATTTGAGTTTTATGTCCGTTTTGCCAAGTAAAAAAAAAAAATAGCAATTTTTTCTGTTTATATTTTCTCTTGAGTTTCTTTATCAGTTTATTAAAATTTTTAAGAAAATTTAAAACAATTTCTAATGCAAAAATCTGAATTATTCTTTTCTTGTATCTTTAACAAAAGAATTACATTTAAAAAATAGTTGTTGTTAGAGATGTAAAAATGGCAACTATTTATGTCTGTTTGGCACTTAGAGTCAAACTATAGGTGTCAAAAGATGTCTAGTTTAAATTTCTAACTATATATATAATATATATAATAAAAATAATTTGAAAATCCAATGATAGAACAGAGAGAAGTTGCAAATCAAAAAACCCTAACATTAAATGATGCCTACATAATAAAAAGAAGTATTATATAGAGAATCATCAATTGTGTGGAAAATAAAAAGTTCTAGTCATCAAGCCAAAAATAATCAACAAATATCAATAGAGTGGATTAGATAATAGAAAATCAAATAAAATCCTAGCTTTAAAGCTAGGATTTTATTAATTTTCTAAAACGGATAAGCACTAGGCCTGAATGAATTGTTCATTTTGATTAAACTCTTTTTCAAGACCAGGTATTTAATCAAAATGAACACAAATGCATATTTCTGAAATTAGATATCGATTATATCTATAAACACTAATTACCTGGACTACATGTATAAAGATTGAAAAATAATATAGGAAACAAGAATACCTGATAAAAAAAACACTGCATATGTCCTATCCAATGGAGCCTTGAATGATGAGACTAATGTTGCCAATCATAAAAAACAAAAGTAGAGATCTACTGTTGCCAATCGTGAGAATTAAATAACAGTAATGCTAAAAGGCAATAATAGGTGATATTCTACAGTAAGAGCTACAAAATAATGGGACATATAATATAATAGAAATCATAGAGACTAAAGTATGAGGGGATGTAAATACAATTTAATACTTTTTCAAGAGATAATTGATGTATGGCTAATATAAGATGCTAAGATGGGAATTTAAGAATTTTCAGCTAATCCAAACTTTTTAACAATACTATTTACTAAATATGCTGGATATTTAGATTATTAATATTAATATGCATAGCATGAAATTTTTTATCTGATAATCTATAAATTCTAAAAAGTTGATTAAGTATAATATTTCTAAAGAATTGAATCGAGTTACAGGAATTAAATGATAATATTTTATTAATATTGTCTTTTTTATCATATAAACTAGTAACTACCCCTTTAGTAGATTCAATAATTAGATTTAAATCCCCAAAATTAATATTACTTATAGTAGCTTCATTGAGAATTAATTCCAAATTATCCAGATAGAAATCTATATCTATGACATAGTTGTCAGTAAAAACTAAACAAATCAGATCATCAACATATCTGTAAATTTTATAATCTGTTGAAGTAAAAGATTTTTCATAATGATAAAGGTATAAATTAGCTAACATACTGCTACTACAGCCACCTTGTGGAACCCCTGAGACTTGTAAGTATAATTTATTACCTTGAAATATATAATTATTGAAAAGAACAAAGTGAAGAAGTTTGGTAAATATAGTTTGAGTGGATTGATTAGTAATATAAGCATTATATAGAGCTAAAATTACTACATAAAGATCAGAGATTTTAATATTATTGAAAAGGTCTTTAAAATCCAAAGTTTGAAATCCAATTAGTCTAGTGATGTTAATTTATTCTTTAATTCTTTACTATTATTTAAAATAAGGCAATTATTCCTAGAATAACGTAAACTATCATTTATTACATTTAAATAATTTAGTATTAAGTTACCATTATTATTTCTATCTTTTATAATGTATCGGATCTTTTTATGATGTTTCAAGTATGTGGTTGCATCATAATATGAAACACATTTAGAACTTCTGTAGATGTAAAAATCATTGAAAAGTAGCATCTATAGAGGTTCTATGCAATTCCATCTATTCAAATTTACATCTTTTCTTTATTAAATTTTTGTCGTTTTAATATTTTGAGCCTCCAGCATTTACCATTTCTTTGATGCATGGGCTTAGATTGTGTGATCCTTAGATTGTGTAAACCGTATTACTGCACATTAACTCAACTAAACTAGCTTATTTTTAAATTTTGGTTGATTATAAAGGTTAATTTTTAAATTATTTTCGCATAAATAGCACGATTCAGTTGCATGTGCAATTCAATTTTATTTTGCAGGTGTTGCCAAGAATACGGAATTATCCTTTTCCATCCATCTTCATCTCTTAATTATTGCACATTAGCTTGACTAAACTAGCTTGTTTTTATATTTTGGTTGATTATAAATGTTAATTATTTAATTATTTTTGCATAAATAGCATGATTGTGTAATTCGGTTTCTTTTTTAGCGGGCATTGTCAAGAGTGCACAATTGTCCTTTACCATCCATCTCTGTCTCACTATTATTGCATATTAGCTTGACTAAACTAATTTATTTTATATTTGAGTTAATTATAAAGGTTAATTTCTTAATTATTTTCATATGAATAGTGCAATTCAGTTTGAATTATTTCAGTTAAGTTATCAAAACTCAATTTTACAATGTATTCTAAGATGTTAAAATATATATTTTCAATATACGTAAAATCTTACTGATTGTCGATGGGGTTCTACTGAAAACTTCTAATGTTTCTACTAATGGCCTCTTTCAGAGGTTGGCATCTGTATACTGAGAATCATCTATAAATGCAGTTTAGCTGCAAAATAGCCTTTTATTTCATTAATAATCTGTTTGGAAAACAACTTTTATGTATACAACTCGTAATTAGAAAAATTTTAGTGGATGCAAACAGATTGCTTAAGTGGGAGATATTTTCACAATTAAACGAGATATACTGAGAATTGCGTACAATTACCGTTTTTCACGATATACTGCTACAAAGAAGTCCATTTCATGAGTAATATGTTTGAAAAATAGTTTTTGTATATTATACGATAATAATCATTAATCATCTTCCTGAAGTGGAAACAATCACCACGTGCAAGGGCCGATTTCACGGACAGGTTTACAGAGGAACATATTTACAATCGCAGGGAGACAGATTTACAGCTATAAGATTGGAAAAACTCCCATTTCAAAATTCGTGAAATTTTGGACATTCATGACTGATTTTATAACTTTTTCCAGACTTTTGTGCCCTGTGGGCACCCTGCTTAAGGAATAGAAAATTTGGAATTTGCAAGGAAAATATTTTCACCCATGGAAAGAAAAAAAATTCTTGGTCAGTAAATGAGGAAAAAAACGGAAATACTCGGGAAAATAAAAACCAACACCAAAGCGGAAATTCACGGATCCTTAGAAGATTCTCATGCCTGTAATTAAAATGAGAAATTATGGTCCCCAGCTCTGATGTTTTAGTCGCAATGGTGACCTGGCACCCGGTACTTTTCAAATCCTGACTTATAGCACCTTTTAGTATAAAATTAAGATCAATTAATTTCTCTAGTATCAATGTTTTCCTTTTGTTAGATATTGTACACTATGTGACAGCTACGGGCACGGTAGCCCATTGGTTAGCGTGCTGGGGTTGCACTTGGTAGGCCCGGGTTCGATTCCAGCCACTGCCAAAACTGCCGCCGTGTTCATGCGGAGTACGATCACGTTAAACATGTGGGTCCGAAAGTCCTTCCGAGAGGTTGGTGGTAGGGGAAGGAGGGTACGGTCCCTGTGGATGCCTCCCCCACTGGGTTCCGGTCTAAATTGGGTGGCACTTCCCGACCGTCCAAACCGTTACCTTACACCTTTCTGGTAGGTCGGACGGTCTGGGTTTCAACAACAACAACACTATGTGACAGCTAAAATTAGACATCAAGAAGGAGTGGGCAGAAAAATATGCAAATTGCTGGGTAGATGCAGCTCACCGAGTTATGTAAATGATGCAAAATGTGCAGCTTGCTTGAAATTTCCCTAAACTTTTTAAGGCATTGGAGTTATATTTCAATTTGCAGAATCTAAGTGGAAAAAATCTGGAGTCCATTTTTGTTTGAACAAAGTTTTATTAAAACACAAAAATCTTGCAATACAGGCTTGCTGCATCAACAGGTATGCAGCAGAAAAACATATTTACATTTCCTTGAAAGTTGAGTATAAATGGCTAAGAAAGTTCGGCTTGAAGGCAATCATCAATATAAATATGTACGATACCATATGTCCTTCACTTTCAACCATTTAATGGTCACATACTGGAACATTATTTAACTTGGATAAAAATGGTAGATGGCTAGATAGAAGCACGTTTCACACTAACATTTGTAAACTAAACACCGGGAAGAACTTCATATACCTTCCTTTCGTTATTGACTTGATTGAAATCAGTTCACACATCATAATTATAGTAATTATGATGTCAATGCACTACAACTCGGAACTTGATTTCTATCTCTATCACCACGTCTAAACTGAAATCTAACACCACAAGTCTTCCTTATCTGTTCCAACTATCATCATACTGAATTAAATTCAATAGAAATTGAATGAATTGAATTGAATGAAATGAATAATTATTTCTCCAATCTGAACTTCTTATATAGGCCAGGATCAGTACCGCCCGAAATGACTTCCAAGGTATGTTCCTAAAAATATGCAAAAGAGTTTGTGTACACGTCGATATTCAGATTTACGTGAAGACTACTGCTGAGAGAATGTCTTGATTCATTCCCGAGAACGAAGGAAGTAGGCCAAAAATAAATTAGTGTTTTTGAACATCGTTCAGGAGAAGCATGAATTACGATGGTTTGTTTACATTCTTCCAACAATCGGCCCTCTCATACAATCTGTTAAATTCGACGCATACACAAAAATACTCAAAAATTTCTGAGAATCTTGACATGTAAAAACATGTCAAGTTCCCCGTATATTCTTCAAGTCATAATGTTGGATTAATGTTTTTCGATACAACACTATAAAGATACATTTTAATAGGTGAAAATTCATTTGTATTTGTTGTATAAACATGAAATATAAGTTAATGTGTTTGTTTGGTAGAAAAATTTATCTATAAACAATTAACTTTTAAAGATTAGTATAAACATGTCAGAAAGTTAAAGTTTTTAAATTTAAGTATAAGTATGTTTTGGTGTCAGAAAACAAGCACAGTATACAATTTAAATAAATACATTAAGTTTAATTTATGACATCAAAAAGATTTTTTTTTTCATACACAATGAAACACATTAGCAAAAACTGCTTTTGTGAGATTGAAAAATGTATATTATAATGAAAAATATAAAAATATTGACAAAGTGTGTTCCGTTTTAAACACATATTTGCAACTAAACTGCAATTTGTGAGAGTTCTAAAGTGAATATACAATACAAAAAATACATGGTATACTTCAATACCAAATTTCATACTCAATTGACAATTTCATTTGTACAATGAGGTAATAGTAAATCATAATGTATTATATCTTAAAGATTTAAAACACTTTTTGAAAGATTAAGTTTAAGATTTTATATTTTAAATAATTCATTACTAAATTTAAGAATCCTATCCGTGGTCATAGGTTTGGTGAAGTAATCTGCGTCATTATTCTTACTATTAACGAAATTGACTTTAAATGACTCCATTAAAACTACATTTCTTTAAAAAATGATCGGGCATCGGCCGAATGAATCGGGCATCGGCCGAAGCAATCGGCCCGATCCAGATCGGCCCGATTGCTTCGCGACCGCAAATCGCTATCAGTTGCCTCGTTGTTGCGAATCGCGGGCCGATTGCCGAGCGGTCGCGCACCGCGATTTCGTAGCTACGTCTGAATCGCAGTCAATCGCGATTTGGGTACACTAAAGTACTACGTGTTTCTAATTAGAGAGATATTTTATAGAAAACTATCAGGGCCCCCACAAAGGGGGGGTCAGTTGGTACTACAGTACTGGGGCCCGGCGATTGTTAGGGGCCCGTGAACATTGCTGCGGATAAAATTTTTATACATTTGTGTTTGAATATATAATTTTTTTTCTAAATTAATTGAAAGTTTTGAAATTTACGTATTATGTGTAATTATAAAATTACAAATATAAATTATATATAAAGCCTAAACGCAATGTGTAAGTTTGAATGAAAGAAAAGTACAAAACGTTTTGTAAACATCTGTTTGGATTCTGTGTCTCATTTTTAAAATAGTCAAAAGAGTCTCAAAGAAGGGCCCCTTCGTTCAATACAAGCCTTTGAAGAGTAATCAATCATTTGTAGAACCGAAGGGGGACATACTGGCCAGTGGCCATGCTTTTGATAGCTAAAGAAGGGAAAGGCTACCTCTAGTGATTCGAGCTCTTTGATACAAACCGTCTGGGTAAAGATAGCTTCAGTGTCATTGTGTTCAGAATGTGAGGCAATAAAAAACGATCCGGGAGACATTTTCTAGAATTGCACCAAAACAGATACGTTTATGACCCTAGTGGGTAAGTTTCCCCTTGCTCATTCATTCATGTTTACAGCTCATATCAATCACGGCCGGCTAACTACTGACTGAGACGACCCGTCTAGAAGTTTCTTTTGTGAAATTATAAGTTTGGGAAGGGGGCGATCCAAAGAGCTAGCCTGGAAGGGGCGATCTTATCTTCCTGCTCTTTGAGGTCGTAAACCAATTAACGCGACGGGGTGTCGTGACCAATTAACGCGACGTGGTGTCGTACTGAATGATGTAGAAAGAAAAATTCTTGTTTCTCCCTCCTGACATGAACTTGCTTCCCATTTTGATTTCCGAGATAGCCGCTATTAGAAAGCACAAAAAGCAAGTTTATTTTAATTTCTCATGCAATTATATTGCAATCTCATATGCGTTTTCAGTGCTAGTTGCTAGTGCAACTCTCAACACATTATTAAATCTTGTAAAAAAATGATTCGCTGAAACAAACCCCAATGCTACCATCTAAGATTTAAGGTATGTTCAAAATCATTTTCTTATAGTTTTCAAATATTATTTTCAGATTTATTAATCTTAAACAAAGCTAATTTTAGATTTAATTAAAATTTATTTTATCAAATTTCTATGCTGTTTTGTAAAATCAATCGTCTAAAATAACTATAATTAAATATGCACAAAAATCTCTGAGAAAATATTGCATTATGAAAGGAAAATGGATTATTTTGTGTTTATAATGCTTTTTTAAAATTTCACTTATGATTGTATGATTTTATGTTGAACTTGGTAATTACTAGAAATATTCAAAAATTTCCCTTGCGTCATCTATTTTTTGGAATTGTCTAAGGATGGAGCTTAGGCGATGATTTATGCAGTATCAAATTTCGAAGGAGGGGGGGGGGGGTTGAGGAATTCACTAAGAATTTCAACCTCTGGTTGTGGGGAGGTGTTAATTCAATTTAAAAATTTATATTTTCCTTGCAACATCAATTTTTTAACACTTTACAACATAGTTGAAAAGTGTTTATGACTTTGTTCACTATGTCTGTCTGTCTGTCCCTTTAGCACGATAACTGCCGTAAAAATGACTTTATCAAAATGAAATTTTAGTATGTTGTTCAGACGTTCTGTGGGACCTATGGGAATATAAATAAATAATATCACCCAATTAGTTTTGGATTGAAACCGGGCTGAAAAAATGAAATACATTAAACCCTATGGGACCTAATTCTTCAAATATTTTTTAAGCGAATTTAAAATTTACAAATTGCTTCGGAAGTTTTAGGAAATATTTAAATTATCCCATAAAATATATAAAAAAAAATTCAGAAAAATATATTCCGTAGTTTTTAAAATAAAAATTAAAATAATAATTACACCCATTATATAAAGAGATCACGTGACCCACTTCAAAATAAAATATTGCATCCATCTTGTATCAAAATCGTGATTTTTAAAGTTTTTTTTAATTTGTATTTAGTGTTGTGTCTGTCCTAAAACCGCTTTATTTTTGCTTAATTTCTGTTCATCAATGTTCTGAAACAATGCAATCACAATATATTTGGATTTAAATGATCATCAAACTTTGATTATTTCTACAACGAAGCCTAATTTTCACTTATGGAGATTGTAAACACATCAAGCTGTAAGATGAGTTGTATAAGAATTGCTGGATTTTTTTAACGCAAAATTATTTTGCGCTGGAGTCTGCAATATAGTTGATATGAATGAAACAGTCATTGATTTTACATAGAGAACAGACGATTTTATATCAGACTTTTTCGGTGAAGTTTTAAGCACAAAGTTAAATTACTTTTACCTCCATGGTTTTAAGTTTTTAAGTAAAATAAATTATTGTAGTATTGTGATGAATGAAAAGAATTTAATAAAAGTTTATGAATGAAATTTTTACTGATTTTTCATAGAGAGCCAGGCGATTTATATTTCAATGACGTCATTTGATAAAGTTCATTTTCTTTTGACGAAGTTTTCAAATATAATAAATTATTGTAGTATTGTGATAATCACAAAAATATCGTCGCTGAATGTATCGCAATTTAGAGATGTTTAAATAAAATTGCATTGCAGTTGGAAAGTGTTTCATAATCAATGCCTTATGCATGATTGATCTTTCTTATTAAAGATGAGCTTAAATGATGACTGATATAGATTCAGCATCATATTTCAGAGGAAGTAGGGAACCTCCTGCCCCCTCTGGAATTTACTTTTCTAAGGATTTCTACTTGCGGTCTTTCATCTTACGGTCAGAACATTTTCTTGAAACGCGTATTTTGATTGACTATTGAGCTTAGGTGATGACTGATGGGAATTTAGCATCGAATTTCAGTAAGGGTAGGGGGCTGAGGATTTACTAAGAATTTTCACTTCCAGTTCTTTTCCCAATACTGGATAAAAAAAAATCATTTTTCTTCAAACATTTATTTCTCAAAATCGGCTATAGATAGAGCTAAAGGATGACTGATATGGATTCAGTATAATATTGCTTAGGGGTTAGGAGAATTCATTAAGGATTTCCACTTCTGGTTCAACAGATGTCACTTCCGATTAAAATAATTATAATTTTCTTTACAATACCCATTTCTCAAGATTGGCTGTAGGAATAGCTTAGATAATGACTGATATGTATTCAGCAACGAATTTTGCAGAGAGTTGGGATCACTAATGATTTACACTTCCGGTTCTGGAGATGTCACTTCCTATTTTCCCCAAAATTTCTTTGACTATGCGAAATAAGTGTGCAACTGAGTATAAAAATATTTCGTTTAAAATGAAATGTACACACCACTTGCCATTATATGAACGATCTTTCATAAACTGTGTTATATTGTTGTTGTTGAGACCCAGACCGCCCGACCTACCAGAAAGGTGTAAGGTAGCTGTTTGGAAGGCCGGGAAATGCCACCCAATTTAGACCGGAACCCAGAGGGGGAGGCATCCACAGGGACCGTACCCTCCTTCCTCTACCACCAACCTCTCGGAAGGACTTACGGACCCACATGTTTAACGTGATCGTACTCCGCATGAACACGGCGGCAGTTGTGACAGCGTGCAAATTCAGCTCGTAAACCACCGGGCTACCGCGCCCGAAATGTGCCAACAGCACGCGGTGTTCCCAGGTGGTCACCCACCCAAGTATGTCAAACCTTGTACTTAATAAATTTTATTAAATTCAACTCTATCCCTAAATAATACATAAAACAAAAAAAAGGTACCCCCCTCCCCCTTGTTTTTATCTAGGGCCCGCAGCTCGAGTTAGTACCCGGCCCCAAAATTGAATGTGGGGGGCCTGAAAACTATAAGTGTCCCCTCAGCTTGCGCGGGTGGCAAATTCGATCAAATAAAATTTTGCTTTTTTTTGTATAGGATTCTTTCACGGATTTGAATTATGCTCTTTCCGCGTACTTCCCGCATTTTTTGTGTTTTGCTCGAGAAATTTTCTTCTTTCCGCGGACGAAAATCCTTTCCCCCGTACACAGTATGTCTACAGGTTACAAAAATCCCGAAAATGTCGTGAAATTGGCCATATATGCTCAAAAAATGTTACAAAATTTGGACAAAGCAACGAATTTTTTATCAGAGACATTCCTTTCTTACATGATCTGAAAATCTGTTTCTCCGCGATTGCGAAAACGGCGTTCGCATACGGCGATTTCCACATTTTCTGAGGAGAGATGACCAATGAATATCTTTTTGCCATTTTCACAATATATTTGCATCGACTGAATTTTTTTATAATTATGTCGTTTAATATACAAATAATAAAAACCAAACCATTTTTCTACCGTATTATTAATAAAATGAAAGGTTATTTTGCAGCAGCATCACGAAAATCTGCATTTATACGCTATCCTCGGCATACCTCGTTTAATTTGAAAAATATTTCCCACTTTTCCAATCTGTTTGCATCGACTACAGTGTTTGTAATTGTTTCGCGTTTCATACCGAAAAATTATTTTACAAACGTATTATTTATGAAATAAAGGGCTATTTTGAAAACAAAAAGAAAAAGTCGAGTCAAACAAAATGGCTAAAATCACATGACTGGCTTGAGATTCAACAAAAGGATGATGCAATCCGTATGTTCTGCAAGTTTTGTAAAAAAAAAAAAAAAAATCCATTTTCAAACATAAAGTCAAATTTATTACCTAATTCTATTTGCCTAGTGAAATAGTTTTCGGCGATCAAAAATCGTTAAAGTTTTTAATTGCTATTGCTGCATGAAAATTGATCATAAAATGATTTTAAAAATCAAAATATAAAGTAAATACAGTCGGCCCTCGACTTTTGCAGTTTACAGACAAAAAAATCGTAAATTCGCATGTGAGTCATTTTACATAAAATAACCCATGTAGACGTTTTTATGTCAGCAAATAAAATCATAACGTAAGCATGGGGGAAGTCAGGAATTTGAGTATTTTTGCTAACAAGTGTCTGTGTGGGGGGGGGGGGGAGGAGCTATGAAATTACCAAAAATGTGCTTACTTAATACTTAAACGACTCCTAATTAATTTTTAAAAAGAATGTTAGTAAGAATGTTAAAAGAATGTTAGTTTTAAGAATTAAAAAAATTAAATGTCGAAGAATATGAGTTATAGTTAATGCTTTCTTTTTTATTACTTTCTAAATTAGCATGTTAAAAAAAAAATGAAATTTTAAGTGTCTCTCCTTAAAACAGAAAATCTCTCCCAAAATTTTTTGGAAGGAGAGAAATTCTCCCCCTCTTTTCCTGACTTAGTGGGAACCCTGCTTACAACAATACAAGTACATAAATACCTTTAAAATATTGAAATGCTAGCAATAATTAAAAATAATTTTTCAATTGTTTGTATTTAAATATCAAGGCATTCTGATTTTGTTTTAAATTAAAAACAATATTTATAACTTTTCTGAAGTTTTATTATTTTAACATTTTAGAGATAGCACAATTTGTTTTTAATATTCGGGTTCATTACACCCACGTACCATTTGATAACACATAACGAGTTTAGAACTTTTCTCCAGTCCTAAACGATTTCCCAATTTAGAATGGATGCTTCCAAAATTTGAAAATATTCTTTCTATAGAAGCCAAACTAGCAGGTTGGGATATCAGTATTATTGCTAGTTCAGCTAATTTAAAAGCTGCACTGTTTTTATCCTGAAAACACCATTACATCCACGTAGCATTCAATAACACATAACGAGTTTAGAACTTTTCTCCAGTCCTAAACGATTTCCCAATTTAGAATGGATGCCTCCAAAATTTGAAAATATTGTTTCTATAGAAGCCGAACTAGCAGATTGGGATATCAGTATTATTGCTAGTTCAGCTAATTTATAATTAATTATTGTTTTCATCCTGAAAACTTTCACACTTTGCAATACCTTTCCACCACGTTATCGGATTGGTGAGTTTTGCACTTGTACTGAAGTAAGATGTTGGGAATGGGCTTTCTTGGGCTTCAAATGCAATCAGAAGTGGTAAACAGTCTTCAATTTTTTGTAACAGTGTAAAAACGAGCAGTTTCCATTTGGCTATCTGTCAAGTCTTTATCCATATATTTCAGATGCATCATGTAAGCAAGGAAATGTATTGGCATCAATGCCTGTTCTAATCTTTTCTGAACAATTTTAATATGTGGCTGCAAGGAATCTTCTTTCAAAAGACTTTGTCAAATGTGGCATGCATCGGCCAGTGTTTCTGTATCTGTTTGGAGTATGTCTAATCCATTAGCAGTCCATCCATGTCTTTGCACTGCTTATATAAATTATAGTTGTTAATAAGACAAAGAATGGCTCTATCAATTTCTTCTTCGTGCTCATCTGCTATCTTTTGAAAATATGGTCTATTGTGAATAAAGGTATTTATGCATGTAAGCTGGCTATTCCATCTTGTATTTCCTGGAAGTTGAGGCTGAAGTGCTCCTTCATACACTTTAAGCCACACTCCGGGTAGATGATGGTTTCTAAAGTATTTTTGGACTTTTATCACTTGTTTGATAATAGCATCAGGTGTAAGAGCTTCAACCAGCAAATTAAGCCAATGTGCCGAACATCCATAAACTTCTAAATTTATGTTGTTTTTATGAAGCAGTTCTCTAGCTTTCTCCATAACTTTAGCATTGTCAGTTACAACTGCTTTTACTTGACATCCAAACCTTTCCTTAGCTTTTGCAATTGCATTCTGAATAACATACTTATGGTACTCAGCAACCTTTTTGTTGCTGCCACTATCTACAGCATCAAGAAAGTAGGCCTTGCCTTCAGCATGAATGCATGTCGCTATCACAGGATCGTTGTGTAGGTTGCTCCATCCGTCTTCAATTAAGGTCACATTCTTCCCAGTAAGTTTTACCTTCGCTATTTCTTCAACTTCTGCTACAACTATCAAGTAGGGGTCCAGCTAATGCCTTTCTGTTAGGGATGCAATATCCTTGTCTAGCATTACCAAGATCTTTAAAAGTCAAATGTTCAACAATGCTGGATGGAATATTGTTTGCATAGAAAAACTTGGCCACCAATACATCTATCTTTTCAGCAGTAACTGTATTTATTTTGATAACATCTGAATCCATTTTATGCTTTTCTTTCGGCTTGTCTGGATTCCACTTCAGACTCAGACTGCACTTTTCCATCTATATCTAAAGTTCTCTTTTGTAAGCACTGTGATAAATGAGTTTTCATCCTTCCTACATGGTTTGCTCGAATACTTCCACAATTTTTACACTTTGCACATTGTTTCCCATCCCTTTTCACTTTATAATAATGTTGTGAAATCAAATCTGTCAGCCTTCCACCACGAATCATTGTCACTTTATTCAACTTAAACTTCAGTACACACAAATATCTTTGCAGTACTAACACAGCTTGAAATTGTTAAAAAAAAAAAAAAATAACAGACAAACCACAATTAGATTCCAAATGAAGTGAAACTAACAGGAAATCTCAGACTACAGTTATCTTTGTCACAGACTATTATACAGACCTGTCACTCTCGATAGTTTCGTTTTCGCGGCGGCCATTAGAGATAGACCAAACAGAGGATTGGCGCGCTCTTGGCGATGGTCTGGTTTGGTCCGAGCGCTTGGCGATGGTCTGGTTTGGGTCCAAGACGATTTTCAATGTTATAATCCTATTTCGCTCGGCAAAAACTTAGAACAGACTAGCGTGGTTTGAGTAACGTGAAAAAGGATTATTTGTTAAGTGTTTAGATCATTTCATAGAAATGGATTGATAAAAGAAAACTGATTGCGTTACAGAGTATGTAATTTATGTTTATTAAAATTGAAATAATTTTAGTTATCACCATCCCACATACGTGTTCCTTATAAGTATACACGTGTTCATAAGTATACACATGTTCATATAAGTATACATGTGTTCATCATATGAAATTGTGCTGTGTTATTACTACCGGATTAGACTAAATTTTAAGAGGTAGTGGTATAATTAGTTAAAAAATATTTTCCGTATTTTTATAAAATGTGAAATAATTGATATTTGGATAGCTTTTTCTTAGTTGAATGTGATATATAGTATGTGTATATATTTATGTAAAATTTTTATTAAGTGCCTTATGGTGGAAAATTCCCCCCCCCCCCCCCCTTGGGTAATTAATGATTGAGTTCCACAACTTCGATAGTGCATTTATGTAAATTTGATATTTACTATATGAATATTATTATATTTGAAAAAAAAAGTCTATTATCAGTATCCCAGAATAAATTAAGGATCAAGTAATTAACGATCAACACGCTAGTATACGAGGTTAAACATTGTTTTTGATACTATGCCTGATTAGATTTTTACCTTGTACCTTTTCAGTGTTAAAATTTTCTTTCATCGGGGGGTTAACTCCATCCCGCCCCCAGCTGCGGGGACCAGCTCTGGGGGCCAGTCATGTGTGCAATCACCTCCATGCATAAGTCATCTCCATGGCTTTTCCATGCCCCCATGAATATTATTATATTTGAAAAAAAAAGTCTATTATCAGTATCCCAGAATAAATTAAGGATCAAGTAATTAACGATCAACACGCTAGTATACGAGGTTAAACATTGTTTTTGATACTATGCCTGATTAGATTTTTACCTTGTACCTTTTCAGTGTTAAAATTTTCTTTCATCGGGGGGTTAACTCCATCCCGCCCCCAGCTGCGGGGACCAGCTCTGGGGGCCAGTCATGTGTGCAATCACCTCCATGCATAAGTCATCTCCATGGCTTTTCCATGCCCCCATGAATATTATTATATTTGAAAAAAAAAGTCTATTATCAGTATCTCAGAATAAATTAAGGATCAAGTAATTAACGATCAACACGCTAGTATACGAGGTTAAACATTGTTTTTGATACTATGCCTGATTAGATTTTTACCTTGTACCTTTTCAGTGTTAAAATTTTCTTTCATCGGGGGGTTAACTCCATCCCGCCCCCAGCTGCGGGGGCCAGTCATGTGTGCAATCACCTCCATGCATAAGTCATCTCCATGGCTTTTCCATGCCCCCCCCCCCCCCCCCCCCCCCCCCGAGTGTCGAGAGTTTGAACTAATTTTTTTTCATGCCACACAAAATTCCCCCACCACGGTGAATATTAATTAATCTGCAAACCGCATGTCTCTCCGACCCATAGATATTTTTTATACCGTTTTACTTTTGCTCCAAACTTTTGAATCACCCGGTAGATTTCTATCCGGATAATTTGGAATACCTAATGAAACTACTATTAGTAATATTATTAATTATTTGGATTTAAATCTAATAATTGAACCTACTAATAGTATAGTTACTAATTTATATGATAAAAAAGACTTTTAAATTCAACATTAATAAAATATTGCCATTTAATTCCTGCAACTGGATTCAGTTGTTTAGAAATATTATACTTAATCAACTTTTTCGAATTTATAGATTATCAAATAAAAAATTTCATGCTTTGTACATTAATAGCATAAACCTTACCAGTAAATTATATGAATATCCAGCATATTTAGTAAATAGTATAGTTAATAAGTTTCGATTAGCTTGAAATTCTCTCCTTAGTGTCTTATTTCAGCCGAATGTCTACATTCTCTTGAATTTACATTGGTATGTTTTTACATCCACTTATACCTTTGCCTTTGTTTTCTATTATTTTACTTGCCCTTTCATTTTTCAGCTTTTACTGTAGAATATCACATTTTACTGCCTTAACTCAATGCTGTTATTTGTTACTCACAGTAGATCTCTACTTTTATCTTTAGCAAATGGCAACATTGGTCTTGTCATTTAATGCTCAACTTAGTAGTAGAGTATTTTCAGGTATTTTTGTTTCCTATCTAATTTTTCAATCTCTATGCTTGTAGTCCAAATAATGCAAGTTTATACGTAAAATCTATCTCGCGTTTCCAAAAAAAGCATTTTTTGTGTTCATTTCAATTAAATATTTGGACATGAAAAATAATTTTTTCGAAATGAATAATTCTTAAGCCTAGTGCTTCTCTACGTGTAAAGCTTTAATGCTTGGTATTTTTTGTATTCCTATTTTCGATTCCACACCATTAATATTTGTTGATTATCTTTAGCTTGATGACTAGTAATATGCTTTTAATTTTCCTCATGATGGTTGTATTTATGTTTAATGCTTCTTTGTAATTTGTAGGCATTTTTTAAGTTAGTGTATTATGAGTTACAACATCTCTATACTGTCATTGGATTTTTATTTTATATTTTATTATATATATGTATATACAGTCGAACCTCGATATGTCGAATTTGAAGGGAGGAGAAAAAAAATTCAAGATATCGAAAATTTGAAGAATTTTAAGGAATTCATAAAAGAATATATACATACTAGTCCTATACTTTACACATTTTTAAAAAAATCATTTATTTTATCTTACAGACAGAGAATTGGGTATTACCCAAGAAAATGCTGACAACAAATAAAGCGAAGCTTGAAATGATTGGATACACATTTAATGTAATACTATGTACGTACATACATTATTAAAACTTAATCTTGCATTTCTTTACTTGCACAATAGTCATCTATGACAGTTTGGTTACAGATACTGAATCCTTCAATATCTACCCCTTTTTTCAAATGAGCTAGGCGGATCCAAATGAGCTTAATTTTGTGGCGATAGTTCACTTTAAAACTCTGAATAATACCTTGGTCCAAAGGTTGTAACTTAGAAGTTGTGTTTGGTGGCATGAAATGAACTTTCACGGATTTTAATTTCGGCACACTATTATGCACTGTACAGTTGTCTAAGAAGAAAACAATATCGCGATTTTCACGGGACATCTTTCTGTCTAGTTCCTTCAAACAATTAGTGAAAATTTCGGCACTCATCCAAGCCTTATTGTTTGTTCGCAAAATAAGTCATTGAAACAGATTTCATTCCTGAAAAACATCGGGGTTTAACAGATTTACCTATCATAAGAGGTTTGAGCCTTTCTGAACCATCCATATTAGTGCAAAATGGCACAGTTAATCTTTCTGTGCTTCTTTTCCCACCATAACATGCTTCACCTTTAATGGCCATAGTTTTATCAGGCATACACTTAAAAAGTAGTCCTGTTTCATCTGCATTAAACACATTTTTTGGATCGTATTTTTCCAAATGAAAAGATGAAAATGGTAAGATGATCCAAATGGTAAGATGAAAAAATTCGAGATATCGAGAGTTTGATTAAAAAAATTTCGAGTTAAAGAGTTTGTTTTATATTAGTTTTATACCGTGCACGAAGGGAGATGAAAATATTTCGAGATATCGAGAATTTCGAGATACCGAGGTTCGACATATCGAGGTTCACCTGTATATAATTGAAGAATTTTTATTTTACTTCTATTATATATACCTGAGATTGATCATTAGTAGAAAATGTTATGTATAGCATGAGTATATATAGTATATGTATATATACATGTGTGTGTGTGTGTATATATATATATATATATATATATATATATATATATATATATATATATATATATATATATATATATAATAGTAGTTTGAAAATCCAATGAATGAAAAGTAAGAAGCTGCAACACGATAAACCTAACTTTCTAAAACACCCACAGAATAAAATATAAAACAGCAAATCATCAATCAAATGGAAAAAAATACAAAACACGAGTTACCAAGTTACAGAAAATCAACAAAATTCAAAGGTATGGAAACGAATAAAGAAAAACTTAAAAAATCAAGCTATATCACTATACACGTGGGAAAAGGGCTAAGCCTAAAAAAATGGAAATATTCACTTCGTAAAATTTGTTCTCAAGTCCAAGTATTTTGACAAAGTAGACACAAAATGTGTATGTTTCTGAAGAAATAGATAGATTATATCTATAAACTATTTCTACTTGGACACCATACATAACTCTGATTGAAGAGACCAGTGTTGCCATTCGCAAAGAAAAAATAAAAAACGATCTACTGTTACCATTCATAAGAATTGAAAAACAGTAAAGCGAAATGGTAAGAAAAAGTAATAATATACAAAAAGAGCTACTAAAAGGAGAGGCTAATAATAGTAATGCTGATGTGGAAGAGGATGTAAAAATAAAAGTATTAAAAATACAAGAGAATGGAGATGACTGGCTAATATAAGATACTATGAATAGAATTATAAGATACTATGAAAATAATTATAAAAATCCAGCTATTCTAAATTTTTTAACAATACCATTTACTAATTAAGAGGGATATTTATATAAATTGCTGGTAATTTTGAGATTATTTATATGCATAGCATGAAATTTTCTATCAGATAATTTATAAATTCTAAAAAGCTGATTAAGTATAATATTTCTAAACAATTGAATCGAGTTACAGGAATTAAATGGTAAGATTTTATTAATATTAAAATCATAATAGTCTTTTTTATCATATAAATTTGTAACAATTCTATTAGAAGGATCAATAAAAAGTTTTACATCCAAAAAATTAACATTATTACTAATAGTAGCTTCATTAGGAATTAATTCCAAATTGTCTGGATAGAAATCTATATCTATGAGATAATTTTCTGCATGTACTAAGCAAATCAGATCATCAACATATCTGTAAAAAGTATAATCTATTGAAGTAAAAGACTTTTCATAATGATAAAGGTATAAATTAGCTAACATACTGCTACAGCAGCCAACCTGTGGAACTCTTGAAACTTGTAAGTATAATTTATTTCCTTGAAAAATATAATTATTAAAAATAACAAAGTGAAGAAGTTTAGGAAAATTTATAAAATTAATGTGATTTGAAAGATTAGTAATATAAGCATTATATAGAGCTAAAATTACATCATATAGATCAGATAACTTAATATTATTAAAAAGATCTTTAAAATCAAAAGTTTGAAATCCTATTATTTTTCATGCTAATTTATTCTTTAATTCTTTACTATTATTTAGAATAAGATAATTATTGCTAGTCTGGCATAAACTATTATTTATTAGATTTAAAGAATTTAGTAACAATTTACTCGCAGTAGTAGAGTAAGTATTATGGCCACTAGTTTCTCTATTTTAAATTTAATAGGATTTTTATGAAATTTTGGAATAAGCACTATATAAGGAAATTTAAGATATTTATATTAAATATTTAAATCACTATACATATTGATAATTTTCAATTTAATACTATTGATGGAATGTAAATCATGTTTAAAAAGACGTGAAATCACATTTATTTCATCAGAGATTTCAAGAAAGCAAATGTCTTTTAAAAATAATATGAAAATTTAAAACCTGGTAGTCCAAATTAATAACAATAATAATAAAAAAAAAATTGGGGAGCAAATTTATAAAAAAAACATATATATTCATTTAAGTGTAAATGAAAAATTCATAACCTGGGTTTCTTCTGGGGTCCGCCCTTGCGGTTTTGGGCTTGGAGCTTTAGCAGCTTCATACTAAATCTACCTCTGGCCGCAAGCATGGGTGCACATACAACTTTTTTTCAAGAGGGTAATCACTGACATCATTGGGGCAAACACAAAAATAAGATACACAACATCTACTAGCTTGATGCCCACTTTTGTGACATTGAACGTCGAGGTGGGTAAGTGCGAAGTGATTGCACACATGATTGGCCTGCGAGAGCTAAAATTACATCATAAAGATTTGAAATCTTAATATTATTAAATAGATCTTTAGTAATAAGCATTATATAGAGCTAAAATTACATCATAAAGATTAGAAATCTTAATATTTTTAAATAGATCTTTAGTGATTGCACACATGATTGGCCTGCGAGAGCTAAAATTACATCATAAAGATTAGAAATCTTAATATTATTAAATAGATCTTTAGTGATTGCACACATGATTGGCCTGCGAGATCCCCAGGTCTCACACCCATGATTTTAGGTATCCCTTACAACGAGAAATCACAGGGCGTGAGGTCTGGGGATTTTGCCGGCCAGTCATGTGTGCAATCACCTCCATGCATAAGTCATCTCCATGGCTTTATCTGCCGTAAGCAAGATTTAATTTTAAAAAAATGGCATAAACTTTATTTAAATGTTTTTTCTTTACCGCAAAAACCCAGGATTTTATGAACTTCCATTAAAAAGTTCTATTAAATTGATTATGTAGAGTTATAATCTCAGATTTATGATCATTTTGTAAGGAATGTCCCTTTCCACGTTTAAATCTTTTGAATTTGACTGATTCACTATCATTTAAATGGGGTTTCAGAAAAAGGTGATTAAAAATAGAATATTTATTATCTACAAAATTGTGTTTTACAACATTACCATTTAGATACATTTGATTTAATCCATATGGAAAAAGAGTACACTTTGATTTAATATAGTAGTTTTCAAAATAAATCTCCTATCTGCTGATTTTGTTTTTATATCTAAAATATGTATAGTAATATTTTCAAAACCGTGTTTGGCAAAGTGTTTATATTTAATTTTATTGGAAGTAGGAAGAAAATTATTATTGAGAATATATTTTTTGACGTGATCTCTGTGTACATTCATACGTAGATGAATGGGATTACTTGTTTGTCCTATATATGTTGCAAGATAAACGGTAGATGCAATTGAAAATTTTGCAGAAAGGCAGAAGACTATCATGGTTCGTAATTTGAGTATTAGAAGCAAATGGGCAGGTTTTGCAATTTTTATTCTTACATTTATTGAAATTATAATTTTTAGTAGGGTAATCATTATATTCAAAGTTATCCATGGCACAAAGTTGGTAATGGGATATTGGTCTAAACAATTCCCAACATAAATTGAAAATACTGGGCAATATCTATCAAATTATATAATAATAAGTATAAATATATTTGCCAGTCACTAAATCATATAATATGTGTAATTCATAATAGTATAAGTAATTTTATGAGTATGACAATATAACATAGATGTAATAATAAAAGTAATAAAATAATTGCTTGTATATAAGTATAAACAACTAAGTCCATGTAAAACCTAATCCTAATGAAAATCAGGAGGAAATTACAAGATATGCGAAAACATAATTTTATAGTTACATTAGTTCTAAACTAGATTAAATATAGATAAAGTAAAAAAACACTAAGTATTAAATAATAAGAAAAGTGTAAAAAGTGGATTCACTTAAAATCCTGTCCGAATACGTATTAAGAAAATAATTGAAGATTGTACTAAAAAGTACAGTTGAATGAACTTCAATACTACATCAAAATTAAGTAATAAACGCAAATACATAATTACCAACCCTCCAAAAAATGATAACAATATTAAAAGTAAGAATAATAAACAATAGATGGCAGCACTAGATTAGAACCAAAAGAAGTTGCAAATAAGATAATATAAAAATATATTATAAGAATAAAAGCATAATGCTAATGATATAAAAGAAATTAACTAAAATATAAGCAGTATGGAATTGGACAAATTACAATACAAATAATAATATAATAAATGCAATAATATAGGCAGTAAAAAACCGATAAAAAATTAGGAAAATACGTGCAACAAGATTCCTCTAGTAACATTAGACAAAAGTAAAATCAAAAATAGAAAAATCAAATATAGAAATAACTAATTCTACTTTGGTGATGTTAATATTACTTGAATTTTTTTTTTTTATTATTACATAATTTTTTTATTATTACATATTTCTAATATATATATATATATGTATATATATAGATATATATATATACATACATACATACATATACAGGGTGTCCCAAAAGGATTGAAATGCGCTTTAATTCTTTACCTGCTGGAGATAGGTGGGCAATGTAAATTGCAAGAATGTTGAAAGTAAGGTAGAAAATAAGACTATATTAATGAAATAGTCCTCCCATTAATTTTCAAAAATTTACACTTTTTAAATGTTTATATGATCGATCTCCTTAGACAAATTTGATCAATCAGAAAATTTTTATTTTTAATGCAACAAGATCATTTAAAAAAATTGCATATCTGTATCTTTATAATCAACTGAATTATGATAAAGGAAAAAATTTGACTTATGCCACTTTTCTGTACCATGTGAAAGACTGTTTCATCAATGAAAATAGGGATCATAAACAAATTGATGATGGAAATTGTTTAGATCAAAAGTACATTAATATGTGTCAAAATATTTTATCACAAATGCATCTAAATAAGCATTACACAGACAGAGATCATATAAAGAAGTGGTGCTCGCTACCCGGTTGGGTATCCTATGTATTACTATTATCATCCAGTTTTATCTTTTTTATGATATGTCACAAATTTACATTTCTAATTTGATATATGGTCCCCATTCACAATGTTCAATTTTCAATTAAATATAACTCGCTCAATTTTAAAGATATGCAGGGTTTTTTTTTTTGTGTGTGTGTTTAATGATCTTGTTGCATTAAAAATAAAAAAAATTCTGATTAACCAAATTTGTCTAAGGGGGTCGTATTAAAATTTAAAAAGTGTAATTTTTTGAAAATTAATGGGAGAACTATTTCATTAACGTAGTCTTATTTTCTACCTTACTTTCAACATATTTGCAATTTACATTGCCCACTTATCTCCAACAGGTAAAGAATTAAAGCGTGTTTCAATCTTTTTGGGACACCCTGTATAGTATGTGTGTCCCAGAAGGGCAAAATAACTCTGTAAATAGTGATGCTAGAAATATAAATGAAACATGAAGGTTTACTAATACACTTATGCTATTTCATGGAAGTGATTGCAGAGCCCTTAGTGTTTTATTTTGGAACTTAGCAAAATGATTTTCCTTTAATTTCATGTTAATTCATTATATTCAATTACAAAGTTGTTACCCTATAAAAAATCATACCCAAAGGCATCAGTTATGTTACTATAACTTTAAAATTGATTGAGATATACTATTTCTTAAAAAATCAAAATTGCCTTATCCCTTTCTTACTATTCCCTATAGTTTTTGCTCAATATTTTAATGCAACTAAATATTACATTGCATAGTGTTGCCATTGATGAAATATAACAAATGTAGGAATTTGTTTCTGCAGTGTAAGAAATAATAGTCAAAAGGAGATGATATTAATAAGGAAATGTCATTTTTTTTTTTTTAAGAAATAGCATATTTCAATTAACTTTAAAGGTACATTAATGCAATGGATGTCTTTGGGCATGATTTTCATAGGGTAACAACTTTGTAATTGACTATAATGACCTAAAACTTAAATTAAAGAAAATAATTTTCCTACATTTCGAACCAAAGCCTCTGCAATCTCTTTCATCAAATAGCGCATAAGTATTTTAGTACATTTTCATGTAACATTTACAACACTAACATCGCAGGACCAACGGCCGTACCGTGCTGAAAACACCGGTTCTCGTTAGATCACCGAAGTCAAGCAGCATCGGGCGCGGTTAGTACTTGGTGGGTGACCACCTCGGAACACCGCGTGCTGTTGGCCATCTCGGGTGCGGTATCCCCGTGGTTTGCGCGCTAGATTTGCACGCTACCACAAATGCCGCCGTGTTCATGCGGAGTACGATCACGTTAAACATGTGGGTCCGTAAGTCCTTCCGAGAGGTTGGTGGTAGGGGAAGGAGGGTACGGTCCCTGTGGATGCCTCCCCCACTGGGTTCCGGTCTAAATTGGGTGGCACTTCCCGGCCGTCCATACAGTTACCTTACACCTTTCTGGTAGGTCGGACGGTCTGGGTCTCAACAACAACAACACTAACATCGCTATTTACAAAGTTATATTGCCATTCTGGAATACCCTTAATATTTCTTTATGTAATATTCTTTGATTCATGAATATTTTTTTTTCTTTTCAGGATTTCATAAAATGGGTCTTCACATGTGGACTAGGTACTGGGTTTTTTCTGTACCAGTTGCTTTTTGCCTTGTTGGAAGGTATATTGATAATGCCGAAACGGCTCGGATGTCTGGTTTCAGTCATAAAAGCAAAATATTTGGAAAAGAATTGAAACCTGGAGATTATGATCCATGGGCTTATTATTTGAAAAAATAATTTTGGATATGTAGTAGAGATAATGTCACCAACTAGTTGTAAAGAAGGCTAAAAATATTAGCTACATTGCAATATTTGTTTTCTGCTTTTACTTATCCAAATAAAATCAGCATTTAAATAATTGAAATTATCTCATTTATTCCCCCTTTCAAATTCGCTATTTGACACCAGCTTTGTCAATTTCTGCTTCAAATTACTTTTGTTTTTATCATTCTGTTAATTTTTTTCTAATTAAAAATTTTCAGTTTCATCCCAGGTATCTGACCAGAAGAAATTTGGGTTTTGTTCTTTCAGATTGATTCATTCATAAAATTCCCAGTTTCTAAATGGAATAGACTTAACAAAATCACAACAACAAAATTTTTGAAAACACAAACTCTTTCACAAAAATTGTATTTCAAAAATAAACCCAAATATTTTGTTTTCAGTTTCTTCAAAATTCAATAGGCTCGATGAGACCCCCCCCCCCCCCCCCATGGCAATGTCACTGCTAATATAATCTGCCACAAACTCTCCAGTTAAGTCTATAATCAAATAATGTGTGGCACGGAATTTAAGCAGTACAATAGATGCAAGCTCTAGGGCTTGTGTTTTCCCAAACATGACCTTTGGATTCATGCAATGAACATTTTGGGAGGAAACTGATTTTATTTTATGCTTTTTCCCCTTCAATATGTCCCAGTTCAAGATTAAAACTTACTTTTCAAACATTTTACTTGCTGTGAAATTTTAAAATTGAACTTTGGGCTCACTCTTTTAAACTACACTTCAACAGTTAACTAGCCAAATCTAGTGCCTTCTATTGTGTACTAATTTTCTATCCTGTGTTCTTTCATAATTCAAGCAATTTAGCCTTTTTAACACTTTACAACAAAGTTGAAAAGTGTTTATGACTTTGTTCATTCTGTCTGTCTGTCTGTCCGTTAGCACGATAACTGCCGTAAAAATGAGTTTATCAAAATGAAATTTTAGTATGTTGTTCAGACGGTCTGTAGGACCTATGGGAATATAAATAAATAATATCACCCAATTAGTTTTTTATTGAACCCGGGTTGAAAAAATGAAATACATTGAACCCTATGGGACCTAATTTTTCAAACATTTTTTAAGTAAATTTAAAATTCACGAATTGCTTCGAAATTTTTAGGAAATATTCACATTATCCCATAGAATATATAAAAAAAAATTCAGTAAAATATGTTAAGTAGTTTTTTAATTAAAAAAATTATTTAATATAGTGAAAACAACAAATTCAATTAAATTCTGACTTTGGGATATCTTCCAGAAAGAAAAGAGAGAGATATTATATAATAAATATCTCTCCATTTGTTTAAACGTTTTGCATATGGGAGAGGCTTCATATTTTAAAATAAATTTGGTAGATAACAATTTTTCATTTTTTTTAAATTTTATATAACTCTTCTTGATAAATTTAATTGATGGCATTTTAAATGGACTTTCCTACGTCCTAGAGAGTTAAAATTTGGTACACAGCTTAAATTTGTTGAACATTTTATTCGACAAAAATTTGATGGATCTTTAAATATAGATCATACATTTTTTTCGAAATGGCCTGAAAATAATCCCCGTTCACTTCTATAAATCATTGGTGTAATATTGTTAAAAATTCTGATGTGGACAGCACATGTCTTTCTCTGCAGACTCATATTCGTTCTCTTTATTTATTCAATGATAATTTGAGTTTATCTGCACAACATAAGTATTTTAAATGACATTGAATTTACACGTTAAACTTAAATTTGGTTCTCATTTGATAGCTGGACTTATTGTCAAAGGTGGCGTAGCGAAAACGCGAAAAAACTAGAATATCTCAAGAACGGCTAGTCCTAGAGTAATGGGGTTAGTCTTATTCTTTTTGTTGTCAAAAATCACATATAACATAGGAATTTAATTGATATAATTGAGCACACGTAGTCTTTTATTTTTATATATAACGATTTTTGCTGGCCATTTCGCAAAAATAGCCCGTTCCTTTTTCCCGAATCGTAGTAGAATAACCTACAAATGATTTATATACAAAATTTTGTTAAATTTGGTATATAAATCACTTGTAGGTTATTGAAATATTATACTCCAAATTTTGTTAAATTTGGTTCATTAGTTTTTAGCTAGAGTGGATAAAGGCAATTTCTGCGGCTATTTCGCAAAGAAGGCAGATTCTTTTATTACGAATCGTACTATAATCTAATGAACATCAGGATTTCCCACAAAAAACATACCTACCAAATTGTATGAAATTCGGTCCATTAGTTTTTCAATTAGAGTGGATGTAATATCCACACAGAAACATACACAGATACACCCTTACACACACAGACGTCTGGGGCCAACGGCCGTACCGTGCTGAAAACACCGGTTCTCGTTAGATCACCGAAGTCAAGCAGCATCGGGCGCGGTTAGTACTTGGTGGGTGACCACCTCGGAACGCCGCGTGCTGTTGGCCATCTCGGGTGCGGTATCCCCGTGGTTTGCGCGCTAGATTTGCACGCTGCCACAAATGCCGCCGTGTTCATGCGGAGTACGATCACGTTAAACATGTGGGTCCGTAAGTCCTTCCGAGAGGTTGGTGGTAGGGGAAGGAGGGTACGGTCCCTGTGGATGCCTCCCCCACTGGGTTCCGGTCTAAATTGGGTGGCACTTCCCGGCCGTCCATACAGTTACCTTACACCTTTCTGGTAGGTCGGACGGTCTGGGTCTCAACAACAACAACACACAGACGTCTTCCTAAAAGTAGTTTTTTCGTGTTCTAGAAGTCCCAAAACGTGTAGATCCTTTGAAAATTCGAGTTCCGATCTTCGGCACGATTCCAATACTTTGAGTACATACACATACACATATATATTATCTGTGTATGTAAATTCCGTGCCTATGCAATTACAATAGTTGTGATTTTAAATGATCCCTAAACTTTTATTATTTCTTCAAGGAAGCCTAATTTTAACATATGCAGAATGCAAATATCTCAAGCGATTGTAAGATGAATTACATAAGAATTGCTGAATTTTTTTCACACAAAATTATTTAGCTCTGGAGTCTGGAATACAAGTTATATGAATGAAATATTCATTGATTTTGCATAAAGAATCAGATGATTTATATTTCGATACAGTTTTAAATATTTAAGTATAATAAATTACTGTAGTACTGTGATAATGTAAAAGATATTATCACTGAATGAATCACATTTTAGAAATTTTTAAATGAAATTACATTTCAGTTGGAAAGTGTTTCATAATCAATGCTTATGCATGATTGATCTTTCTTGTTTAAAATGTATATTATGTTTATAAAACAGTGGTTTATGAAATATTCGCATTTCGTTCATGTCACTTACTTTTAAAAAGCTAAATATATATTTTTTCACTTCATTTAGTAATTTCAAATCATTTTATTTTATAATGTCATATTTTCAATTTAGTTTTTTTTCTCTATGAATTTGGTGCAAGAAAGTTTATTTTAGTAACTGATAATATATGAGCCCAGATTCATATCACAGTTGTAATGTTTTAAATTTTATGTACAACCTTTATTAATAAAATTACTCTGTCTTACAATCATGTTACAGGGTTTTAAAATTTAATTACTAAAGTAATTGTCTTATTTTCTATTGATTTTTATTTTATCTGGTAATTATTTAATATTTGTACAAACTGCATATACAATTTTAGATACAAAATAGTAAATAAGCAATACCTTAAGTAATTAAATCATAATAACCTTGTAATAAGATAAAATGAGTTAATATTAAAAAATCTAATTATACATAGAATTTAAAACATTAGAATTTTTTAACCCTGGTTCAAACATTATTGGCTACTAGAAATATGCTAACAAACATTTGTAAAAATAACAACTTAAAATCATGCTGTTATTTTTATACTACTAGATGGCCTTCTTATATATTTACTACTGTGTCATCTGTAGCAAAAAGTCTAAACATCATACAACCATGAAATTTAATACACAAGTACTTCAAGACCCAGGACGATACACCTCAGGGAGATTTTTTTTTTAATTCAAATTAGTACTTTAGTTATTTGAAGTCTAATAAGCTTCCCATTCATGACAAATTTGTGTCATCTATTGCATGGCTGCTGATGATACCTTCTGTTGCCGCCAGATTTTATCTCTAAATATGGAGCAGCACAGGTGATTTTTAACAAACAGTGAAGCATTTATATAATAATTATCAAATTTCACTATAGAATTGACTTTGTTGTGAATGGAAAAAATTATTTCACGAACAAATTTGAAAGGCAAATTTTGTATGGAAAGTTATGAACTGGCTACATCAGATTTTTTGTGAAACAAATACTTTTTCAAAGTTAGATTTATATTTTTGAATCCATTTTTTTTTTGTTCCAACATGCATAGACTGGAGCAAAATTAAACTGAGTGAAAATAGATTGAAAATGTCATATTAATGTTTAAATGACATCAGGCAAATGTTTAAAAATAGACATTGAATTTGATAAATATTTAGATATTTCAATCTCATTATGACAATGACTTAATACAATATATTTCATAAAAATATCAATATAGCAGAAAAAAACATGAATTCTAAGGGATTACAATATGTAGAATTCATGGCAAAATTAAGTCAAAATTCATGCCTTCATTTTGCTATGAAAATTTTATAAAAGGAAAACACTGGGAAAAAGTTTTACATTAAGGTAAAAAGATATTAATCACATGCCATTAATCACAGACAGAACTTTTCCTCCAGTATGGTGATTTGATTTGCTGACACATTTAGGTGTTATTTTGATCCATTGATGAAACTTTGTTTATGTTCAGGCAAATGAGGGAAGAAGGGACGTAAAAGAATTCCAGTTCCAATAACTATATTTGTAAATATTATTTTTGCGAGCCATTTCACAAAAAAAAATGTAATTTCTATTTTTTGAGGATCCGCCAAATTTTAATAGATTAAAATGTTCTACTCAACTAAGCTGTACCAAATTTCGGCTCTCTAAGATATAGGAAGGTATGTTAAAAATGCCATCAAAGAAGCTGAAACAAACACACATCAGTCATGACAAGTTAAATAAGAACTTTTTAAAAGTACTGGAGTTTGATTAATATTTTCACACCGAGGATTCCTAGAAATTATGAATCTTGAATCTTAATGATAGAAGAATTGACGAAATAAAGTTAATCAAAAAATTGGCCTCTACAAGAATCCACTAATGATATTTATGAAAGGGGTCCTGAAGTCAGCATTTATTACAACATTTAGTTTAAAACTTTTGTTACAATGACCTTACTGACTTCAAACTGGAAAGCTTGTTAACATGGACAGGGTTCCCACAGTTCTTGAAATGTGTTTATTAATTCAGTTTTCAAGAGTCCTTGAAAGTGCTTGAATTTTACAATAGATGCTTTAAAGGCCTTGATTTTTATTATTTCGTTTCAAGCTTTTAGTTTTGTCATACATTTTCTTGAAATGAACCAGCATTACTATTCTAAGTAAAATGATGCCTCATGCATATTTTTATATAATATATATTTTAATCTATTTGTTATACATTGCTTTTGCAAAATTTGACTGAATTTCCTTTTTATTTCATAAAAATAATTTGTTTCTTATAATAAAATTAATTTCACATTTGATATATATAAAACATTTTAATTATTTTGTTGCATAAATTTAACAGGAACAATATGGTCCTTGAAAAATAAAATTTAGGTTCTTGAAAGTCCATGATAAGGGCTTAATTTTTATTTGTGGTAAACTGTGGAAATCTTGATGGACTAATATCGTATGTGATTAGAGTATTAATTATTTCATGGTGTGAATTTACACAATTTTATTTCTAAGAATTTTATAGATTTCTTTTCTGGAATAACATTACCAGAATTTGAATGGTTTATATATAAGTATTTTAAAAAACATTATAATATAATGCTTATTAATTTGCAAAGTAGTTATTCGCATTACTGCTTCATAAATGGTAAACTTTTTGTTTTATTATAAATCTTAGTGTTAATCCTTGATCATGAAATGTTCACAAAATTTTGCAATTTAATCCACAGCTGACCCTTGAATTTTGCCTTATTTTTCGCAATAAAATTATTGCCCTATGACATAGGAATGTAATTGATCACAACATTGTGTAATCAATTAAAGCAGCCAGGATTTTTAGCCAAATAAATAGTAAGATTATTTTTCTTCTCATTATGACTTTACATTCCAATTTCCTCAATTTCAAAATTGGCTCTAAAAGAAACTTTTCAAAAGCAAAACTAGGAAACTGATCAAAAACAAACAAAAATGTACTGTACTTCAATACCATATTTTTCATTTCTATATATCTTCACAGGAAACTACCAGGCAGGTATTTATAGCAACATTTAAATTCAAATCCCATAACAAATAAGCACACTATTGAAACAAAGCCAACTTTAAAATAGATTGTAATAAATATGAGTAGGCCCTTATGGTCAAAAACACTCTATCAAAATGATAAACTTCCTTATTGGAATCCAATATGGATGAAACTGAAAATTCTGAGGTTAACAAAATACTAAAAAGTGATGAAATCAAAAGTAAACTTAAACCGAAATTGATAAAACTAGTATGTGAAAAAGGCATTTAGAGGGAAATAAAATTAATAGAAATTTCAATAATTTAAGTAGTTGAAAAAATATATATATATATTTCTCATAAATTTTCTCATAACAAAAATTGCAAAATATAAATATATGTAAAAGAAAAATATCAAATAGCTTTGATTGGAAATATATAAATCACAGGAAATTGAAATAACGAAATTAAGTTATTTTAGTACAAATCTGAACACAATGAAACATACACAAACAATTTAGAACAAATCTATTATGTTGATTAAAAGTTAATTTCTAACAATCACAAATATCACACAAAATTAAAACAATGATATGACGCTTTATTTTACAGAATGTAACAAATTTATATAAATTAATTTGATTAAAATATTGACTTTTCAAACTTCCATATACAGATTTGAAGGTACAGATAGTTTTCTTTCTTGTTTAAGCTTAGGATATTCTGTTCTTGTATGCCAGACTAGAACCTATCAAGAAAATGTTGAAATTATATAATTCCTAATATGAAATATATAAATTTATAACCAGTTATTAAAAATGTCATATTACATTTGAATTAATCTTTATGCAGTGGAACATGTTTGAAATGGAATACTGTAATAAGCAGAAAATATTTTTTTTTCACATTCAAAAATATAGGAAATTCATGTTATTTTCCCCCTGCGTGAAATGGAACCTGCACAACATAGAAATAGACGGCCAATTTAAAATGTTTTGTTAATAAAAAGCACCTGTTGTAACGAACAGAAAATGAAAAAATCATCCAACTATTTTAGCCATTTTTCACATAACTTTATTAAATTATATCATGATCCATTTCAGAACTTCAAGAATTTTCTGTTAATCAGGAAGACTGAAATGCTAGAAATATTAATTAATGCACAATTTTTAACTAAAAGTCTCATCATTAGTTAGACACATTTGTTTGAGGAACCATGTTGAATTATTTTGAAAGTTCATCTCACATTTTATTTAAAATTTATATTTTTGCTTTATGGTAAACAGTAATATTTTGCTTGTAAGTTAAGTTAATTCATCTAGGTTTTAAGGTATGGTAATAAGCTAACAGTCAAGGACATGAGGTACACTATATTTTTATATACTCCTGTGATCGCAATATGCAAATATGTACATATATACATATTTTAAATAATTAAATTAGCTATTATGGTATAATATAGTATTAAGCGAATTTATGAAAATATACTTTTCAGAATTTTTAAATTCTGATGTATAGGTGAACAATTACATATGCACTATCAGTATTTCCAGCTAAACTTTTAAACTTAGCTTTTCCTAAAATGACCTGCATGAAAGGAAACCTTTCCAAGAAAGAATATTCTTCCAGTCCCTTGAATTCCATTCAAGGCAGGTTCGACTGTATTATAATCAGTGGCCAAGTGTATTTCTCATGTTTAAAAACAAAATTTTCAATGCACAAATTTATTCCACACATTTCTTATGTTCCGGCCGCCCACTTGGCTGCTCTATGTTTTAGGATGAGACGGACGGTCTGGGCTTTTGACATTTCTTATGTTAAATTCCAAATCAAAATTTAAAATATGAAATGGAATAAACCATATATTTCATTAAAATTTAACTTTCTAATACTTACTTGAAGAATTTATGCATAGAAATATAAGACAACTATAAATGTTTTGAGCTCTCTTAACAACCACTAAGAAAGAACTAAACAGTTCTTTCATAGCAGTTTTACAAGAGTATATTGTTTCTGAAAGCTCACTATTATAGTCACCTTATTTTCTTAAGCCTGCTTTCTTCAAGGATGTATTAGAAAGTTAGATTCTCACAAGCAGCAGTTTTATTTATTGAGATAAAATTTATAACTTGGACATCATCAAAATTATGATTGCCAAAATGTGTGCTTTTTCACAACATGTAAAAAATGCATAAGGCAGTGAGACCATTTATATTCACAGAATCTGCCTAGCGTGGCACATAGCAGGGCAAATTTTCTTAATGCCATTGCAAGTTTGAATTGGGTTATTTCTTTCTATAAAAGCATGAAAACTGTCCACAAATGCTAGTATCTGCAATAGAAGTACAATCCTACCTTAATATCTACTACAGTGATGGGGCAAGTATTGATGTGTACATCATTTAGTGGTGTATTAATACTATACTGGTGTCCAAAATTATCTTTACATACATAAAAATAAACTGTGCAAGCATTGTGAATGAAGTGTTTTTTTTTTTTTCTGCAAGCTTTTGCAATCTAGGATTTTATTTTAGTATTTATCAACTCAAAACAGTTTTTTATGGCTCTGAAGAATCATTTGAAAAGAATATTTGAGGTGGCGAGCTGTTAGCTGTTTAAAGTCTGGACAGGCATTGATGAAAGTGACAAATTATTTTATAATTTGTTTTTTATCGCATGCAATCATATTTGATTTTTCAGTTTGTATTTATGGTTTATGATACTATGTATCACCCAAAACAATTTATTCATTTATATTGAACAGTTGTTAAGAAATCAGTGTTTTTGTGCATGTAAAGACAATTTTAGACACCAATTTGAACCCTAGTGACATCAATATGCTGACCTGAATAATTAAATTTTCTGCATTTTGTAATTTTAAAGTTGAAGCCATAAAATTAAATTAAAACTAATATATGTTTCATTTCAACAAACTATAAGAAAATTGTATAGAATACTATTTTGTATAGAATACATTTTCTATACAAACTATAGAAAATTGTATTTTGAATGCATAGCAAAAAAATCTGATGTGGGCAACACATGACTTTCCTTATATAATGTTATGAATTTACTACTTTTACAGTAAAAGAAATATGTTTTTCTTATAGTAGATACTAGTATTCTTTCCAAGATATTGAATTTTCGACAATTAGTCATCATTTTCATTGATTTAGCGTCATTTTTATCCATTTGGCGAGATTTTCATTAATTTGGCAACATTTCAAAAAGTCGCCAAGTTGGAGATATTGCGCCAAAATTTCGCCAAGCGTTATGAAGAAATAAGTTATTCTTACAGTAGAAAAATGACTATTTGCGTTCAAATACAAAAGTATTACTCAAAGTATCTTTTTCCATGAATGGAACGAGCTAGATCCACGAGAATGATGTCACCCAATTTATCGCATGGTATTACATATGAAAAGTGAACATGTTTCTCAATAGGAAATATTTTTATTTTTATTTTATATAACTTTTTGATAATTTTTTTGAAAAATGTGCAATATCTCGAGAACGGTTCATGTTAGCATTCTGAAATTTATGTCAATCATTTTCTAATGAAAAATTACATAAGAAATGTCTATTTGCGCAACTTTATTAGTGGTTTTGATTTTTTGATGAATTTTTCAAAATTTCATTCGAAAATTTAGGGGAGTTCTGAACATTCGATTGCGTATAAAAACAATAGGCTTCTAGTGTTTACGGATTGTGATTTTTGTATCAAATTTGGTTCGAATCGGTCCATTCTTTCGTCAGTTATCTTCTCCACAGACTCACTGACACACACACACACATATACTTTCACACACACACACAGACATCAACTTCAAAAATGTTTGATTCGTGATCAGGGATGCTTGAAACGTGCTCTCCCGTCGAAAACTCGAATTCGAATTTTCAACCCCGTCACAATACTTTCCTTATACATTATGTATAAAAGGAAAGTAATATTACAAAATAAACGAATTTTCCTCCTTCATATTTTAGCAAGCAAAGATAATAAGCATTGTCATTTTAAGGCTACTTATTCCGCTAGGTTTTTCTTATAGTAGATACTAATCTTCTATAAGAAAAATTCTTTCCAATTCCTAATTCTTTCCAAGATATTGAATTTTCGACAATTAGTCCCCATTTTCTTTGATTTAGCGGCATTTTTATCCATTTGGCGAGATTTTCGTTAATTTGGCAACATTTAAAAAAAGTCGCCAAGTTGGCGACATTCCGCCAAATTTGTCGCCAAAATCTCGCCAAGCGTTATGCACTAAGAAATAAGTTATTATTACAGATAAATGACTATTGGCGTTCAAATACAAAAGTATTATTCAAAGTATCTTTTTTCATGAATGGAACGAGCTAGATCCACGAGAATGATGTCACTCAATTTATCGCATGGTATTACATATGAAAAGTAACCATGTTTCTCAATAGGAAATATTTTTTTTTTATTTTATATGACTTTTTGATAATTTTTTTGAAAAATGTACAATATCTCGAGAATGGTTCATGTTAGCATTCTAAAATTTATGTCAATCGTTTTCTAATGAAAAATTACATAAGAAATGTCTATTTGCGTAACTTTATTAGTGGTTTTGATTTTTTGACGATTTTTTCAAAATTTCATTCGAAAATTTAGGGATGTTCTGAACATTCGATTACATATAAAAGCAATAGACTTCCAGTGTTTACGGATTGTGATTTTTGTACCAAATTTGGTTCGAATCGGTCCATTCGTTCGTCAGTTATCGTCTCCACAGACTCACTGACACACACACACACATACTTTCACACACAGACATCACTTCAAAAATGTTTGATTCGTGATCAGGGATGCTTGAAACGTGCTCTCCCGTTGAAAACTCGAATTCGAATTTTCGACCCCGTCACAATACTTTCCTTATACATTATGTATATAAGGAAAGTAATTATAACATGATTAGATTATTGAAAATGATATAAATACAGTAAAATCTTGTTTATTTGGATTAGGCATGAGTGGGCACGACAGGAAAATTCCTAATAATTAAGTGTAATAATCTGAAAATTGCATAATATCAATACATCTCATTTACAGAAATTCATAAAATGTTAATTAACTTAGAATACATAACATTGCCAAGTCATTTTGAACTCATTTTTCAAAATTTGGTAATTCTTCTATTTTTAGAATGGGCTACAAATTTTTCAAGAAAGCATTTTTAGAAGAAAAAAAATTATTAAATTGCTTTTATCATAATAAAATTTATAACTTTTTCAATATTAAAAAAATTCAGTGATGAAAATATGATTACAAATTGAGGATATTTATTAATGTGATGTGCAACAATAGCTATTGTATCAATACGAAATATCAGTAAGCTATAAGGTCATGTATCGATCCACCTATCATTAATTTGTTAGTTAGTCAACAGAGAGACAAAAAAAAAACCCAAACCTCAAATGCAAAAAAAATTGAGTGCAGAAACAATATTAGTAAAAAGTTTTAAAATATATATAATTAAAACATCTTGGGCAATTAACATTAAACAAACTAAAATTTGAGCTCCCAGTTTTTTCTTTTTAACTTATTTTTCTTAAAATACCATGTAAAGTAAACAAAATTAGTAATTTTGTGTTACAACACTGTTCATTGTGATGCTAAGGAGGAAAAGGCTTATCTGAATGTATGTCGCATAACACACAATTGTTGTAACTTGCTTAGAAAGAAGACCTGACAGCAGCAGAGTTTGCACAAAGGTTGGGTAGTTAAGATATAACAAATACATCAAAATATATATTTTAATTAAGCACTTTTGCAAAATATCTTTAACAACTACTTATCCTTTTCTTAATGTATGGGTAATAAACTAAAAAGCCACTTTTCAAGTCAGAAATTTAAAATGTCAATATCAATACACAAATACGAGGGCCATTCTAAAAGTAAAGAACGTTTTGATCTCATGAGCCGAGCAGTTCTCCCCCCACCGCCGCGTCATGGACCTTCCCATTCCTTTGCGCCAGTCTGATGCTAACAGCGAGCCGCAACGGTCGTTTACTGTTTATAATGTAACTTTGAAATGTGTGACAAAATTAAAGATCCCACCAAGTGTGAGGTTCGTAGTGTAATATGCTTTTTAAATGCGAAAAAAGTTGCCCTATCGAAATTTACAGACAGATAACCGAGGTTTATGGTAATGTGATGAATGAAGCTTTAGTTCAAAAATGGTGCATCATATTTAATGGCGGGCGAACGAATATTCATGATGAAGAACGCTCGGGCTGACCTTCAGTTGTGACTGACGAACTCTATCAAGGATTGAGGAAAAAATTCAACAGGATAGACGTTTCACTATAGATGGAGTCGGTTCATTCTTTCCTGAAATTTCAAGAACAGTTCTTTATGAAATTGTTAGTGGTGATTTGGGCTACAGAAAAGTGTGTGCCAAGTGACAACAAACTGAAAGAGGATGTTTATGACTGATTCAACAGCTTGGCGGTAATTGAGTATGCAGAAGGCATAGAAAAGCTGGTGATACGCTATGACAAATGTTTAAATTTGTATGGCGACTACATAGAAAAATAGCTAAGATATCATATGTGTTGTAAAATAAGTTTTGTTTCATTATCTTAAATAAAAATATCTAGAGAAACAAATGTTCTTTACTTTTAGAATGACCCTCGTAGAATATGCCTGGAAAACAATCAAATGCATGATGTACCAAAACTAAGAAAGGAATAATTTTTCATTTTTTTTTTTAATAAAATACTAAATAGTTTAGAAATTAACATTTGCAACAAAAATGTCTCTGAAATAGGAGATATATTATAATTTTTGAAAAGTTGACAGGAATGTCAACCAAATTTCATTAAATATAAAATTTATGCATTTAATAGATGAAACTACAATGAATAATTTATGTGTTACAATAGTTATGTCAATGTTACGGAAAAAATAATTTTTTAGACCCAAGCTATTCAGGCTAATTCACATACAAGAAATAAATTTTATTTTTAATACACTACTTATTCCATAAAAAGAAATCAGGTGATTTATGCCAGACTTTTATTGTATTTTCTTTGTTTTACTTGGAAATACTTTTAAAAACATGATTAGTAAAATAAGAAATGCATATCTTGTATTTGAAAAATATTTTAGTTTCCCAACCTTGGATGATATATGTTTCCCAACAGAATTGCATGGATTAACACATCTTTTACCAATCTGCCACTGTTCATAAAAATATATTTCTAAAGTAGCATGGATTACAAGTAGCAATTTTCACAATATCTTTAAAATATATATATATATATAATTACATTCTCAAACCTTTACCTTGTATGATTCAATATAAATGTTCCATACTTACTTTCCAAACAGTTTTAGTTTGTTGTTGTATAGTGTCAAGTGAATATAACTTACATGTCAAATACTTGTTTTAAAATTGGCATATTCTAATAACAGCAGTTGCCTTGCATTTATTCTAAAAGTGCATAGTCAGATTTATTGTGAAAGTAGAAAACATTGGAAATGAATTGTTATATTACTTAAGGATTTCAAAGATATTCTAATAGGATATATATGGGGTATGTAGCTTAATTGTCTCTTAATAGAAATTTGGGAGTTTTCAATACAAAAACTTATTCTTATGCAATAGCTTGTAATATGCTTACAGTATTGCTAACAATTCTTGTTATCAAACTGATAGAAAAGAAAAAGATTTCATGTGTGTAATATCACATGCAAAAAATGATAAATTGCATAATTTAAATAACTTATCAATATAACTAAAAATATGAAATACACTTTAAAAATCTTTACCTTAGTGCAATTGTCAGCTTTGGGCTCCAATTCATCAAGTGTGACTAATTTTTTTAAGAGATTGCTCTCCTGGTATCCTCGTGGTACAGAAAGACTAAATCCAGCTTCAGGATGTTGCAACAATAAAGTGAGATTCACTGCAAATCCGGCCATATCTATTGGAAACGGTCTGTTTGGCTTCCATATTGTATTCCATCCTACAACTTTGCCATTTTTAACCAAAGGTCGTTCCACCATCAAACCTCCGACAAGTCCTACTGGCCAGACAGATACTTTTTTAGTATATCGCATCTGTATGAAGTAACAAATAAATTTTCAGATATTTATATTCTCTTTCAGATATTACAGATAATGCACAGTGGCATGTTATAACTTAAATATTTGTTAGCACATCTATAATAATAAAAGATATTTATTTGTTGAACGTGTAGCAGAAAATCTAAGTGACCCATAGTCATGAAATTTGATACAAAAGTGCCTTAACTTCCAAAAAGAAACACTCTGTCAAAATTTTTTAAAATTCAAATTAGTTGAAATTATGAGTTTAATTTTGAAATTCTGCCCACCCCCCCCTCAATACAGCAGCCAATTTTGATTGGTAGTACAGTCTATTGCATGTTGCTATAACTAAAACTATTTTTGGTGTATACGTAAACTGTTGCTAATGTAATAAAACTAAAATAACTTAATTAAAAGCATCATACAACACAAAATAATAGTATCAATTAATTTTATAGGCTAGAAACAGCCTTCATCACCATGAAAGAGACCAGAGAATCTCAGGTTTCTATAGAAATCTGAAAAGGTCTGATTATTTAAAATTCAATTTGTAACTAGCATTGCCCATAATGTACATCAGGGATTCATTTATCCAATACCAGTCCTGTAATCTTTTGAAAAAATTAATGAATGAATTCATTGAATCCCTGCTTTAAATCCGGAGCAACACTAGGTATATTTTCTAGTAATAAATATTAATTTTGGATCAATTTACCATAATTTCTGAAAATTTGCAGTGACATTAATACTGTTGTGTTGAAAATACACCACTAGAAAATATAAAACATCAGCGCAAACATGAACAGCACTAGCAGCAATTTTGGGATGTGTTACTATTACATAATCAATGTAAATTTCAGATAAGCTAGTATTGTGAAAATAATATTCAATCACTGGTGCCTTCCTTAAAAACTTGCTATTGTGCAGCTAGATATTTCAATGGATGGTAAACAATTGACAGTGGGTTTTAATTAACATTGATGCATTAGTATGTATCATTAGTCAACTAATTGCATATCACAAAATAAAACTGTTTATAAAAGTCAACAAATTCAAGCCAATTACATAGACGGCTTCAAATTTTTTCACTTGGATACTGTTATCTGCAATTTGAGTGCAATTCTTTAGGAACACACCCTTGAATATAAATTTGGCTGAACAACATTGCATTCTAGGCACTTTTTAAGACATTTGAAACTGGTAACTTGGTAGGGCTGAATTTATTAGTCTATAGAGATCTACAAAATTGTGGCCCCTAGAAAGTTTTCTTGCAACTATTCCAATGTATAATAAGCATAAAACCAGTCCATGAATGCAGTTATCTGTAATAGGAGTGTGATCATAACTTTGAGAATACTCCTATAAGCTGGGCCTGTGAGTATAAAACTGTAAACATAAAAGTGAGCTTTCTTATGAAGAATTTATCAATATTGTATAATTTCATCAAATTATGAGGCTAAGAAGACCAGATTATTTTCTTTTAATTAGTGATATGCACAACTTTTTCAGATTGGACCTTTTCTCTAGAGGAGCTGAATAAACATTTAGAATTCCTATTAACACCTCCAGTGAAAAAACTGCAGTCACATTTTTAAACTCTACACTTGATTCTGAAACTTTTTAAAATTGGAACTATATGTATGTGTACAATTAAATGCTGAAGATAAAAATCTAGAATATTACAATATAAAAAAAATCATACTCAAACTGCTGAAAATATAAAGTGAAAAATAAAACTTTGTTAAGTATAATTATTAATAATAGGTATCAACCGATTTTGGAGACAAAAAAAAACCAGACTCCTTCTTCAGGATAAAAAGGCAGAACAGTCAACTTAGTCAAAGCAAGAGAGCACAGAAACCTCTCTTGCCTCGACTGAAATAGCTGTCTTTTCATCCTGAAGAAGGAGGCTGTTTTTCTGCCTCCAAAAGTAGTCGATAACTTTTATCAATGAAGTGCTGTAACTTAACTAAATTTTATTCTTCAGTTTATCTAGGACACAATGTTTGTGAAACAACCTATATACATAGATTTGCTTTTAAATAAAAATATTCATTTATAAAACAGTATAAAACAAACATTTAAAAATATTAGTATTTTAACAGCAGTCTATACGAATTATTTTACATGAATTTACATTTTCACCAACCTCTTCGAAGAGCTCTAAATCGTAAGTGTTGTCATCATCAGCGAAATATACGATCCCTTGTGAACTTGGATCAATGTGATTCCGCAACCAGTTTAAAGCAGAATTGCGTTGTAATACCCCTTTAGGTTTCAACCAACTTGGGTCTTCTTTCTTCATTTTTACTGGAAGGGGTGTTTGTATACTCAGATGGGTAAATGATATTCTTGTCTTAGCGAGAAAACTTGTCACTAAAGAGGTTTTGTTCTCGGAATCTTCCACAACTATCCAATGTACATTAGGTACCTACAAAGAAATGTTAAAAATATCTTGTAACAAATAAGATTATCAAAAACATAAAATAAAACACTCACTAATACTGCTACAGCAATAACAAAGAGTGATAAAATACTCTGGGGAAACAAAAAATAGGGGTCCAAAATTAGCAAATAAAAAGTTTCATGTTCTATATTTTATTAAGGTTGTGAATAAAATAAAATGTAAAAAAAAGTTAATTACAATGAAAATAAATTGATATTTCATAATTTTGTTAGTACAGTTGAACCCCAGTATTTGAAAACTTTTATTTCTAACTCACCATGAGCAGTTGTTTATTTAAATAATTTATTTTTTGAGGATCAGCTAAATTTTAATAGATTAAAATGTTCTAGGCTGGGTACAAAATTTTAACTCTCTAGGATGTAGGAATGTCTAGTATGTTAAAAAAATGCCAAAGAAGTTGAAACAGATAGACAACCACACATCAGTCATGAAGAGTTAAATAAAGGCTTAATAATGCAAATTAATGCTTTCTTATTACTAGATTTTTCTGAATAATGCCAAATTTCATATAATTCTCATTATTTTGTGAGATATAATGTTCTATGTCAAAAAGTTTTAAGACTTGTAATCAACATTACTCTATAATTCATAGTCATATGACATTTATGGCTGTGTCAGAGGCTGTAGAAGACCCAGACCGTCCGACTCGTCCGGGGGACTAAGAGCAGCTATTTGGACGGCCGGTGTGTCAGAGGCTGTGTCAAATTTTATTCAAATTGCTCAATTTGTTTAGAAGACGCAGGGCTCCATGTGGAAAAAATAAAATTACCATTATCTCGAGAACTTTTAAGTAATAGTATCTATTCATTCTGGGTTTAAAGGATTTACAAAGCATTCACTCATTTAATAACAGTGAGTTTATTTTATTTTCTATAATTTTTTTTTCCCATTTTAGATCAAAAAACTAAAACATCTTATGAATGGTGCATATTAGCATTTTATAAATGATGACATTCACTTTTAAATAAAAACCACATATTTTCTTTCCTAACATTTTGATATGTAATTATGATTTTATAACTTTTTAAATTTTTAAATAACTAAGGGTCTTCTTTTCATTTATTCACCCTGGTAATCAAATAAGCCTCTGATAGAGAGATATCATGCTAGCAGACATCATTGAAAAAATGGTTGATTTGTTTACAAATGCTCAAAATGTATATAAAACAATCAAAATCTGATAGTTGGATTTTTGACTTTAAATAAGAATAAACTAATCATTGGGGATTCTTGTGTTCCATAATTTCCAAATATTTACTGCTAGAATATCATGCTACAATGAAAAAAATTTGAAGTAATGTGCAAAATCGTATACACAAGTAAATTGCATTTTACATAATCCTGCATTACAAATATAAAAACACATCTAAAAAAATATAACACATACACACACATCATACCAATAATAGCGTATGAGAGATTCTCGTTAGTTCTGCCTTCTGGACCGGTCTTTCATAGGTAGGTGTAATAAGATAAATAACAGGCTTCTTTTCGTATGCTGTAACAGTCTTCTTTACCATTTTTATAAGTTTATTACACTGTGGTTCATCTCTAGTTATATCAATGATGCGATACAGAAGAAAATTCTAAATAAATATATCAAATGGGTAATTTTTATTTTCACATGAATATGACACCATATTTTTAAATTACAAGAAACAATTTAAATGAAATTGCTACTATTAATCACAGTAAATAAAAGTGCTACTTGTGAGAACAAAACATGCAGTACTTTCTAAAAGAAAGTAAACATATGATAATTAGATGACAATTATTGTTTCGAAAGCATTTTATTGCCTTCAGGCCAAAAACCAGTAACTTCTCTTAACAACTGCTTAGCGTGTTCTTCCTCAGAAATTGCTAAGAGGAGGCACTGTTTTTTAGCCTGAAAAAGAGGGCTATAAAATGCTGTCAAAACAACTGTTGCCACCTAATTATGCTTGCTTTCTTTTAGAAAGTATTCAATGTTTTATGCTACTATTAATATTCAATGAATAAGCTAACTGCAATAATAGAATAAGTTAAATGCACAAAACATATAGTAATCTATATCACACAGCTGAGTAAGACAGATTGATTGACTATGGGATCATTACACAGCCCAAACTACTGAAGGTAGAAACTTGAAACTTTGCATGCATATGAAATTTAACCTATAAGTATGGTGACCATATTTTTTAGAAGAAAATAAAGAACAAAATTATGGAGTTTGTTCCAACACATTTTCCAAATGAATTTGTGACTGGGGGAGGACAGACCTAAAATGACGACTAAAAAAAAACGTCCGACTTGCCAACCTAAATAGCTCACTAAGTACATAATTATGTTTCGTATGAACCCTATTGTGTGGGACTTACTCTTTAGTCTTAATAGTACATTTTTTACAACTTGATACACTTCATCCATGGGGGACTGCAGGCTTGTATTCCCCTCTCCAGGATGTGCACCTACATGGTTTAAATCTAAAATTGTTTTGGAACAACTTAAAAAAGACTGGAAAATATAATTAACAAAAAATAAAACAAATTATACAACTAGTAAGCATATATTTTTAATTAAAGTAATGAATTATAATTGATTGACATTAAAATAATAAACATTAAAAATATTAAGAAAATGTGATCAGATTTCAAAAAACCATAATTGTAGACAATTATGATTGCTTTTTTTTTTCACTTGCCCAAAAATTATTTATAGAAAATATTCTCTCAGTTGGAACACTTGATCAATTCTTCATGAAAATAAAGGATAAAATTAGGTTTTAAAAAAATAAATATACGAGGCATGTTTTTTAAGTAAGTACCGTTTTGGAATTAAAAAAAGACGTGCAAAGATATCGCAATAATTTTATTTCTACATGAAAGCCTGTACCTTAATCTACTTTTCTACATAATTTCCGTGAATATTGAGGCACTTGTCATAACGTGGCACCAGTTTTTGAATACCCTCCTCATAAAATTCTGCCGCCTGACTTGTTAACCACTGTATCACAACTGTTTTGACTTCGTTATCGTCTTGAAGACGCTGACCACCCAGGTGTTTCTTCAAGTGCAGGAACAAATGGTAGTCGCTGGGCGCCAGATCAGGGCTGTATGGAGGATGATCTAGAGTTTCCCATTTAAAAGATTTGATGAGATCTTTGGTCCGATTAGCCACATGTGGACGGGCATTGTCATGCAGCAAAACGATACCCTTACTCAACTTGCCACGTCTTTTGTTCTGGATTGCACGACGCAGATTGTTTAATGTCTCACAATAAGACGCTGCATTGATTGTCTCATTACGAGGCAGAAACTCCACTAGCAATACTCCTTTTTTGTCCCAAAAAACTGTGCACATGATTTTCCGGGCAGAAATTGTTTGCTTAAACTTCACTCTTTTGGGTGATGATGAATGTCGCCATTCCATGGATTGTTGTTTTGATTCTGGTGTGACGTAGGCCACCCATGTTTCGTCACCAGTAACAATTTGGTCTAAAAAATCTTCACCTTCATTGTGGTACCGCTCAAGGAAAGTCAATGCACTGCCTAAACGTTGGGTTTTGTGCAAATCCGTCAACATTTTTGGAACCCAACGTGAACACAATTTCCGGTAATTCAAGTTCTCGGTCACAATGCGATACAAAACACTACGAGAATATTGAGGAAACCAGTCGCACATTGATGAAATTGTAAAGCGTCTGTTTTCTCTCACCTTTTCTTCCACTTTCTGCACCAAATCTTCATTAAAGACCGAAGGACGCCCACTCCGTTCTTCATCATGCACATTTGTGCGGCCATCTTTAAATGCTCTCACCCACTTCCTTACCATTCCATCACTCATAATGTTTTGTCCGTAAACTTCACAGATCTCACGATGAATATCGATCGGTTTTACGCCTTTAGCACTAAGAAATCGTATAACAGCCCGTACTTCACAATCGGCGGGACTCACGATTGTCGGAGGCATCTTAAACACTCAGTAAACAACGTATACAATGAAGAATCAGACTGTAATGGCGTCAGTGCGTAGACAAGAGATGTAGGTAACCAGCGCGCATGCGCGGAACGCCGACCGTAGCGCTGCGGCGGCGGAATCGCAAAACGGTACTTACATAAAAAACATGCCTCGTATCTAAAAGACAGCGCTTGAAAAAAAGGACAATCCTTTAAAATAAAGGATTTATGGTCACCGTACCTATAACTAATGAGAAAACCCTAAAATCTTGGGATTTTGATCAAAAACTTTATATATTATTGTTAGATTAAGGTATGAATTACACAGATCAAACTGCTGAAGATGGAAATTTGAAAATGTGCATACATGTGGGACTCAGTCTATAATGAGAAATATCTAAAATTTCAGGGGTGGGGTGGGAGGTACAATTTCTTTAAAATAAAAACATTTATAATTGATCAATAGTTAGATATTTTAAATTAGTGTACATCTCATAATACATTTAAAAATATATTAAATGGCAAAAGCATGTTCTTTTAGGAGATGACCTAAAAGCATATAAAGAGGACCTGAATTACCCTAACGCAGACAGGAGGTACCTAATTTCCCCCTCCCCTGGCTATGTCCTGGCACCTGTTAATAAATAAGGAAGCACAATATATCAACAGAAGAAGCAAAAAAATTTCCATAGGTATATTACACGAAAAAAATTTATATTTATCCATAGGGGTGTAAAAATAAAAAATATGCATATTTCTTAATTAAATATTTTATTAGCTAAGTGCTTTAAATATATCACAAGTTATAAAGGACTAAATACAATTCACACTGCAGCAATATGAAATTTACAATGCAGTATTTTGTTTTTACACTTAATGGTTTATTTGTTTTATTAAGAAACAAGTTTAGATGCTTTCTAAATATCTAATCTATTTCATATTTTTTTTGTTAATTACTCCAGATATTGAAACAATTCTCTCAATACAGGTAGTTAATAATACAGCTGTGGGTTAAAATATTCACCAACTGAATATCACTGTCATTTTATTTGCATTAAATGTATGCTAACACTTTTCATGCTTACATAATGTTAGAATATTAATACTAAAAATATGTATTCATAAATCCATTTTTAATCAAAATATTGAAATTTTTAAATGTTAGGAAAAAAAATCTGCATTTTTCTATCTTGCTTAGAAAAATCTCAGTCTAAAATATCTAATTTGCTTATAATATTCTTATAACAAAAATATATATACATATACTTAATTATATCAATTGGTTTAAATAGCCATTTTTCTTTTTCAATGAAATTAATAATGTTTAAGTTAAAGAAATTATTTATTTTCTACTAAAATTGAAAATGTTAATATCTTAACATTAATTTAAATCGGTGATTTAAAGAAAAAATTATTTGCTTTTAATGAATTACAAGCCTACATGGTTCTTCCAATAAATATCATACCATCTTCTACCAAATACCATGGCTCTTCTATAATAATTTCTGTGAATCCCCAAATTAACAAATTAGAGTTGTTTTTTTTTTTTTTAATATATATACCATTCAAAGAGAGTGGGAATCCTGGTTAAACACTACAGTAATATTTAGACTTTATTCATTTTTATACATTTTCAACAAAAAGAAATACATACATTTAGCTTACTTTCCGCTAAAAAAAATTTAGATACTTAAAACAGAACATACCTGTTCTTTTTGGCACAAAGCTTGCATATTTGTAGGAACATACTTATTAATATGTATACAGGATTTAAATAATGCTGAAAAACACAGTAAAAAATGTATTAAGAAAAATTAGTAAAATAAAACAATATTTATAAGACAAAAAGTTAATACAATCTTAAAACAATTTGATAATTATTCAGTTCTGTAGCATGTGATTTATTTGAAATCTTCATATGTTACAGTTTGTAAGTTCAATTACATATAATGTAATAATAAAGGTTAATAAATCTGTGCATGGTATTTCATGTATTAATACCACCATAGTCAAGATCTCAGGTATGACCAAATGAGAGGGGGGGGGTGAGTTACAGAGCTGGACTTCAACATAAGGAAAACGAGTATGAGCTCCAATCCTGCCTACACCTATGAGTATGACAACATGGGTTGTACCGTCATTGCATCAGCGTTGCATGATGGGGTCGGCGGTTTTTTCTGTCCAGTACGATCGTGTGACTCGTCATTCCTGTTTTGTGCTGGGGGTCGTGAACTTTTTCCTGGCCCGAGAATCTTAGATGCTCGGCCTCATTGGTGAGCCCTCGGGTCGGAACAACATGGGTGAAGCAAATGAGGCACTTACCTTGAGCATGCAAATCTGAAGTATTCAAAATTCACATAATTAAGGATATATATAACAGGTTATATATAAGGTCCTGAACAGGTGCATCTCAGCATTATTTTTTTAAATTTCCAAGTAATTTTTTAGTTATTTTATGTTTTATCCAGATTTACAAAGATTTTGGCCAATATTCACACAAATTGATTACTTAGGGATCTAAAATATTATCACAGAGTTTCTATCTTAACACCATTGGAAAAACCAAAGAACATTCTTTCTAGCAATGTTTGAACTGAATCTGTGAGACAATTCCTTCATATTTAAAAATATGTTGAAATTTGCATTTTTTACATGATCTGATACATATATTGTTACAATTCTATAATTTTGCTAAAACTTCCTAATATATCTTAGCATTCCAACAAAAAAAATTTCAATTTTATAAGCAATTTTAATTTTTGTAATTTTTTAAGTGATCGCATTCAATCATCACAATGAACTGTCTTGCTCTTCAGCATAGTTCTTGCTCTTCAACATGTTCTCGCTCTATGGATCAGATCCATTTTAAAAAGGGGTAAGCAGGTTGCACATAATGGGTAGGTTTTTAACATTTGGAAAGAAACTTCCAGAGAGAGGTTTTGAATATTTTATATTTATTTATTCTGTTTTGCAGAGGTAGAAAATGTGTAGTCATAGAACAGGAGAGGGTGGGAACCATTTAGTTCCTTTCACATTTTCATAAGGAGTCAAAATGGAGTATTGATAATATAAAAATTACGTTGTTTGTGGAAAATATGAGCAATTGTGATTCTCATTTTATGATTTGGAGATTTTATTTGTATCATCAAAGTGATTTTAGTTCAAAAAAGGCAATTTGGAAATTTAGTATGGTGTTATCTGTGTCTGTATTATTTAGGATCCAGACACTTATTTAAGACCCGGGCAATGCCGTGTGATTTGTTCTAGTATCTGATAATTGTCAATTTTGTGTTCCTTTAAATTTAAAAAAAACAATAAACAAGATAGATATTATTTGCAATATTTGTTTAGAATACAATCTGTTCTACATATCTTTCAACCAAAAAGTAATTTTCAGTAGCATTAAACGTACTTTTGACTTCATAAAAGTGCCAATTTGTAATTTCTGTTACTGTCCCCAGTGACGTGTAAGTTTTCATCTTCTAATTACATCAGTAAAAATCATAAACAATAAAAATAAATTGTGAAACTTAAATTACAATTTTAACTTGTAAAAAATGCTAATTAATAAACATTTTAATGATATTTTGTGAAATTGCTGATGCATGTTTGTCTCTGAGGAGCAGTTACATTAAGGTGTAGTCTAAAAAATTATCCTTTCCATCCACCAGATAGTGACTACAGTGATTTTAAGTTAGTTGAAAAACACTATTTAGAATTTTGTTCCACATATGTTTAAAGTTTTGGAACTTTTCTTTTAACAGGTAAATGAAAATCACAATTTTATTACTTACTTTGGATGACTATATTTATTACCTACCATACCTGGCACACATTTAATTATTATTGATATGAATGAAAGTTTAAAAACACTATAAATAATATAAAAGCAAATTATGCATTGTACAAGCCAGACTTCAGGAAATCGGCAAAATCTAGCCCGTCCACGAGGATGGCTATTGAAATTTTTTACCCGTCCTCGAAAATTTTTACCCGACCTCCTAAGAATTTTTTTTCACTTTATATTCATTAATATATATGCTTAAATACATCGCACAACAATAATAAATTAGAACCAACATTTTGGAAACAAAATTCAATGACGCTGCAACCTTTCAATTTGTCACAGTAAAAGAAGTATACGGAAAGGCACATGGTTTGAATCATCGAAATTGAGTTTCTTGAAGTGTGTGAGGTTTATATATGATTGGAGCGAAGAATTAACTTCAGTTAAATGGTGTGAAAAGCAGTTGAAAATCAGTCAAGGAATGGTTGTGGAATGGAATAACTACCTGCGCGAGGTTTGTGTGGATTCTTTGCTTAAACGTCAACAACAGAAAATAGGAGGGCCTGATATGATCGTCGAAGTGGATGAAAGTATGTTCACAAAGCGCAAAAACAATGCAGGACGGATTCTACCACAACAGTGGATCTTTAGAGGAGTTTGCCGTGAAACAAACGAATGTTTCCTTATGAAGGTACCAAACTGATCTATGAGTATGTGGCGGTTAACTATCGCCATTTAACTATCGCCTGCAATGGTGACCCTAAGGACTTGAACGCCCGAGCATATGAAACAATTCTCTACGGATGTCAACAATGGAGCAATACTCTACTTGTCAACAGCAATAAATTACTGCTCATATAAGACTGCTCTCTCAGAGACAAGCATGCTCGCAGATGCAAATAGTGCTACCCAACAGATGATGATGACTTCGCAAAATAACTAAGTTCCTGACACGATGAATGACCACTTCCAATTACAAGCAATGAACGGTAAGTCAACCCAGGAGAACCCCCATGGAGCAACTTCGCCTTCCTCGGACCCCGGCTATTCATCTCCGGATTTTTAAAAGAAATCCTTTTCGTCAGCTAAGAACTCTCTCCTTCCATGCCAACACAGACGTTGCTGAAAAGCAGAATCCTCCGAAACAACTACAGTTCATTAAGGTCACAGGTCAGTTCCTTTTTTCCCTTCCCTCAAAATTATTTTTATTTCGGGATAGTATGTATTCGCGTTATTATCGCTAATTCGCAAACTTACGCGTTCTAGGGAACCCTGTTGTTGTTGAAACCCAGACCGTCCGACCTACCAGAAAGGTGTAAGGTAACTGTTTGGACGGTCGGGAAGTGCCACCCAATTTAGACCGGAACCCAGTGGGGGAGGCATCCACAGGGACCGGCCCTCCTTCCCCTACCACCAACCACTCGGAAGGACTTTCAGACCCACATGTTTAACATGATCGTACTCCGCATGAACACGGCGGCAGTTTTGGCAGTGACTGGAATTGAACCCGGGCCTACCGAGTGCAACTCCAGCGCGCTAACCAATGGGCTAACCAATGGGGTGTAAAAATTGTTTATATTCTATTAGGGTTGCACCAAATACCATCTTTTGCTGAATACCGAATATTTGGTTAAAATTCTAACCAAATATTCGGTTAAATTGTTTTAAAGGTAATATTTCTATTTTATGCCAATTTAAAATAGAAAATGTTTCTATTTTGTGTCTTTTTTAAATGCATTTACATTTAACATCCTAAATTTATTTGCATCTACATTAAGTATAATCATTAATTTAAAATAAATAAAAAATAAAATAAATCATTCCAAAAGCAAATTAATATAGCACTTAATTTGGTTTATGTTTATCAGCATAAATTGATAATTGATAGTCAATTTCTGAGATGCGGTAATCATGGCTTCATGTTATGTTATAGAGAATCTTGCATTTACCTTGCATACAAATACAAACCCAAGTTGCTTAAAATATCATTACAAATTAGAATTACAATTTATTCAAGTGAATTTTTGCTATCTTAGTCTCTTCTGTAATGTAACTGATAAATAATTTTATCAAAATTGAAACTCAGCAGTCAAATTCAAACATTGCCAAATCATTTTTCTTTTTAAAGTGCATTCTTTTTTTTATCAACTCTGCTACATCCACGTTTCAAAATAGCATTTTTCACCAACGAAGATGAAGTTGAAGAGGAAGAATCTGCTTGCTCTCAAACAAAAAATGCAGGAAACTAATAATGAGTTGACGTTGAGGACAAGTGATACAGAAATTACACCAAAAGAGATGGATAATTCATTTTCCCAAAATGTGCACAAATCCTTTTGGCAGTGCTTTAGTGAAATTGCTAAATCCCCAGAAACAACTTCAAACAAACATTACAGTTCATTTAAACAGACAAATAATTCTAATGAATTGAATGTTTACCTATCATTACCCTTGATACCAAGGAACACCAGCCATTTATGTGGTGGCGAGAAAATCAGCATTTCAACCCCATACTTGCAAAGATAGCAAGAAAGTACTTGGCTGCACCAGCTAGCAGCGTTGATAGTGAATGTTTATTTTCAGAAGCAGGGAATTTTTATGAACCAAAACGTAATAGGCTGCAACCTGAAAATGCAGAATGCCTAATGTATCTGCACCATAACTTCGAATATTAAACTTTAATTACAAAGAATAATTAGTTTATGTTTTTAAACAATTATTTCATATGGTGTAAAACTTGAGAAAAATAAAATACTGCAAAATTGAATATTCATCCAAGTGTTTTTTTTTAATATTGGTGAAATGATAATAGATTTTCTTTTTTAGCTAACCATTATATTTTTGAACACGTAATATTATGAGTTTTATTTTCTGGTTACTGTTTCATATTTAAACGAGTTAGTAAGGTTAAGGTCAAGGTGTGATAAGATTTAAGGAAAATTGAAAAAACAACAAAATTTAATATCAGAATGTTTTCTTTTCCATTAAAATTATTTTAAATTCGTTAATATTGGTAGGTAACAATTTGAATTAATTTTGTACTATGATACTATAACTTTCATTCATTGTATAAAAAAAATGTGCTTTACCAATTGTCTAATATTTAAAAAATTGTTTTATTATTCAGTTCGGCCGAATATTAAAGTACTCGGCCAAACCGAATATTCGGTTTGACTGCCGAATAGGCAGTATACCGAATACCAACCGAATATTCGGTGCAACCCTACATTCTATTATTTTGCAGTTTAATTATATATATATATATATTTCTATATCTTAAACATGGATGGAAACGACGAGCAACCCCAAATTAACAGGGTTACATGCAAAATCCCTCCTTTTTGAAAAAAGAATGTAAACCTATGGCTAGCTCAAGTTGAAAATGCATTCCAAATTTCGCATATAACGAAGGACGAGACGAAATATGCATATCTCATAGCGGCGATAGACTCGGCAGAATTATCCCATGTAAGTGATTTAATCTTGAATCCACCGCAAGAAAACAAATTCAGGACCTTAAAAGATAGGCTAATTACAGAATTTGCAGATTCGGAATTAACGCACACAAGAAAATTTCTATCAGAATTGCAACTAGAGGACCTCAAACCATCTGCATTTTCGAGGCAAATGAAAGAATTAGCTCTCGATAAAGTGAACGAAGATTTTTTAAAATCTCTATGGCTAGATCACTTACCGCCAAACGTCTGCGCAATCCAATCGGCAAGCTCGGAAAATTGAAGCCAATTGGCAAATAAAATATACGAAGTTACGGCAAGCTCGGAAAATATCTGCACAGTAGCATCGCGTAATGAAAATGCTACATTAACGGATCTATCGAACATGCAGAAGCAGATAGCTGACTTAGCCTCCCAGATCGAGCGCCTATCTAGATCAAAATCATACTCAAGCGATCAACTTCGTGATAATAGACCATGCTCAAAATCGCGTAACAATGCCCGATCTTTCAGAAATCATGACAAAGGAAACGACGTAGGACGGGATAGCGATTTTTGCTTCTACTATAGACGTTTCGATAAAGAAGCATATAAATGCCATACCCCTTGCAAATTTGTCGACCAAAAAAACTTGTAGAGCCTGTCATTCCAAACATAGGAATGACAGCAGAAATTAAAATAGATCCTGCTAGTAGACTCCATGTATATGACCGCAAAACTAATTGCAAGTTTTTAATTGACACTGGTAGCGACATTTCAATTATTCCAAAACCGCTAAATAAAAAACTTCAACCATGTTGGAAACTTGGTTTTGTTTACGTCCATTTCGCGGGAGCGTGACGTCATTATCCTAAATGATTTTTCCATTCTCATGAACGAATCGCGATGTAAACAAACTGGGCTTATCATGCAAATCACTTTCTCGCCGCCCACGCATCCTGTTTTGCATATCCAGAGGGCGTTGCCGGCAACAATTGTGTTCCGGAACGCACCCATCGTCGGATATAAATGCTGGACACATTTTTGGTTTAAGCAGATCGATCGATTTTAATATTGATCGATGTACGGATCGGTGTATTGATCGTATGGATTGTTAGATCAATGTTAAGACGGATCGACATAGAGTCTTGTTCGAAGTTGTCAAATGTATTGATAATGTTTATCATTGACGCGGATGTTTGATCCAAGTAATGGTGGATCTTAAGTTTTGATGGTTCTCAGTCAAGAAGACCATGTTATTCCGTGTTGTGGACTTTATGCAGTGTTAATCCGTGAAGTTTAAAGTTTTAGCCGTAGCGTGTGACCAGCTATTGGTGGCATTGGGAAATTCACGTAGTTATGTAAGTCTAAAAAGTTTTTGTTCTACTTACCCGTGTATTTCAAGGATTGCTTAAACCAGGAACGTGTCTGAGCTTGGAACTTTTCTGAAACCTTACGATTGAGCTTGAGAGATCAAATATTTGTACATAGTATGCTTGCTTTATGTTACAATGCCAGAAATATCATGTAAGCAAACGCAATGGATTCACTTCTTAATAAAAAGTGATTTGAATTAAATTGGAACTGCTTTTTATTTCAACACCTCTACAATTAGCTTGTACTTATTTACAACTACCATTGACGTTGTTATTACTGCAACTCTGCTTAAATTCCAGCGAAGTTATTCAACTGAAATTTTTACCTTTTACATTATGTACCTTGTATTATTTTTTATTCACCAGCAAACCATCTTCATTTGAACTATTCGCGGCAAATAACTCGAAAATCCAAACTTTCGGAACAAAATTAGTAGATATAGATTTAGGTCTAAGACGAGCATTTCACTGGGAATTTGTCATCGCATCTGTATCCCAAGCCATTATCGGGGCAGATTTTTTTAAAGAATTTGGACTTCTTGTGGATCTAAAACAAAAAAAACTAATAGATTCCATTACAAAGTTGCACATACCAGGCAAATTGACGAAAGGTAGCGTTTCTGAACAAATTGATTTCAGGCGACATGCGTTTCGACCAAATTCTCCGACAATACCCAGATATTGCTAACCCAACTCCAAAATTCAAAAATGTAAAACATAAGGCGGTACATTATATCGAAACTTCAGGACCACCGGTTTATGCATGACCTAGACGATTACATCCGAAGCTGTACGAATCTACAAAGAAGGAATTTGAATTTATGCTAAAGCGTGGGATCTGCCGGCAGTCTAAATCAAATTGGTCGTCCCCGCTCCACATAGTGCCTAAAGATTCCGGATTCAGATCCATAACAGCATACGTGGAAATCAATTCGTGGAAATCATATTGCACTGAAAAACTGGAAGAGGAAAGTTTCCAACATTTCAAAGTGAACCATAAATACAATTTTGTCGATCGGAAACTGGAACACACATACAAAAAATAAAAAGACTGTGGGGTAGCGCCAAATGGAGAAATAAGAAACACAGAGGAACGGCACGTCATCATTTAGAAAGTTATCTTGCGGAATTTATGTGGAGAAAAGACACGAAAGACCCATTTGAAAAAATTTTAAATGATATTAAAATGTTTATGCCTCCAAAGTAAAAAATTCTTAGAACTAACATTTATTAACATTTTTTTATGTGTGTACTGCGTGCTGTCACCAATAAAGTCTGCTTGGTGAAATTTGCACCGGCGAAATGGAAAAGTACCATATTTACTATAAAATATAAAATGATTTTTGTTCTTACTCTTACCAATTTGCATAATTATCCAAACAATGGAAACTCCACAGAAAAATAGTCCAAATATCTGAAGTGGTGACATCTTGTTAATCCATATAATACTCCTATAATATGGAAAAAAATAAATGTATTAAATAGGATATAGCAAATGCTAAATTATACAAAACTACAGCAATCTTGGAAATTATATATAGTGCTACAAAAGTTTCACCTAAAATATGATATCATCTAATTATTCTTTGTAAATTGGATGATCTTAGAAGACAAATTTTGTTCTACAGTTGGCAACTGAAATATAGACCTTATAATGTTAATTTTCCAGAGTAGATTTGATGCTGATAAACAGGATGCTACTGTATTCATTAAATCATGTTTTAATTATTATGCTCTCAAATTGTGCTAAAAATACTTTTTATATATATATAGTTTTCATAATTTATAGTAGTGCTACAATTCAAGTGGGCTTACAATTAAAGTGTCAAATTATTTGCAAAAACAGTTGCAAAAAAAACATATTTCATTTCAACGATTAGAACATTATCACTTATTCAAAAAAGTTAAGATTTAACTCATAATGGCTAATTTTCATTATGCTTTCTTTAATCCTTTTAATGAATTATTCAGTACTCTTCAATTTCAATTTAAATGCTTCTCTTCAATATCATAACATAAGAATGTCGTTACACTTGTAAAAGTGATTTACACATTTAAAATGTTCATAAGCAAAAGCAAAACTGATATTAATTTTGATTTTAAATTTTAGGAAAAATTCATTTCATTTTGTTATATATAGAGCTGGGAAGTTTAGGCACAAAAAATCAACAAAAAGAGCAGACAAAAAGGCACTAAAAATGATTAAAATGAGTACTTAAAAAAGGCACTTAAGGCACTAAAATATGTGAAAAATAGGCACTAAAAGTCTAATATACACTTACTTCCAAAAGTTAAGCATGCAATGCAAATTTTCATTTTTCGAAAGTGTATTTGAATTTGAATGGCTGGAAATCATTGCAGATGTATATGACAGTATGCAAATATCGTATGTTATAGCCAATCACGATTGACTGTCTGGATATATGCTAATTAGGCAGTTGTTGAAGACAGCATTCTGAAGGGTTTGAGGAGGTGCATTTAAATGCTGATACAAAGTGTTTATAACTTTTGTAGGATTATTTTTGATCATATTCATGTTTCTATGGCTGAAAGAAGATGAATGACAGATAATGGGATAATGGGTACTGGCGTGCTGTTGGACGCGTTGAAGCAGGACAATCAATCAAAGATGTCGCTATTTTCTTTGGCGTTGATCATTCAGTAATTTCTCAATTATGGAAACAATTCCAAGCAGGTCAAACAGTTGTCTGGAGACCTGTGCCTGGTCATCCAAGGGTTACCACCATTTCTGATTATCGGTATATTGCTATAGTAGCCAAGCGGAATTGATGAGCGAACTCCACAACTGTTACATCCATGGTTACAGTGGCACTTCGTAAGACAATATCTGCCAGTACTGTATGACAAAATCTCCACATAAAGGGACTGTACGCAGAGTACCACATTTTTGTGTTCCACTAACCGTCCAAGCCAGAGGTGCAAGATTAAAGTGGTGTCGTCAACATGTAAATTAGACTATCTCAGATTAGTGCAACGTCCTGTTCACAGATGAGTCCCGATTTACCCTGGAATCAGATAAGTGTGTAAGGGTCTGGAGAGAACAAGGCACACGGAATCAGGACAAGAATGTCATCGAACATCATGCATTCAGAGGTGGCAGAGTCATAGTACGGGATATTGCACAAAGCTGAACATCTTTAAAGGTGGTTCTGTGATGGTTACGCGGTATCGGAATGAAGTCCTAGACCCCATTGCCAGACTCTACGCTGTAGCAGTTGTTCCTGATTTCCTCTTTATGGACTATAATGCCCGTCCCCAATGGACTAACATCAATGATGAATACCTGAAAAGTGAGGGCATTTCTCGTATAGTGTGGCTGGTATATTCCCCCCAACCTTAATCCCATTGAAAACCTTTGGGATGCCTTCGGACTTGCTGTCTCTGCACGTTTACCTCCTCCAGCCAGTCTCAGAGAGTTGGAAACTGCCCTATTGGAGGAATGACCATTACTCGCATCTGCGATCGTTGATCCCCTCATTGAAAGCATGGAAAATCGTTGTAAAGTTTGTGTGAAGATCCGGGGTGGTCACATACCATATTAATGTAAGTTTTGATTGATTTGTTTGTCTTTAAATATAATTTTATTAATGACCCTAATGTGATGTCATCATATAACTTACGAAATGTAAATATTTTTTTTTTCATCTCTACATAATTCTTGTTTTCTTTAATGCATAAACACATTTGCTACCTTCATGTACAATTCTGAGTTAATCAAAGCTTCACTTTGCTATTTTTATTGATTTTACCATCTGTGCTTAACTTTTGGAAGCCAGTGTATATACTAAATCTATAAAAATATAGTTTCAATAATAGCTCTACAGTAAAAAAAAATGTTAAAAAATTTAATCACTAAGAATTGCTTCTTATGAGACCAGCACAAGATGTTTATTTAATGTTAAAATGCAAAGTCATCGAAGAATAATGGAAATGTAATTATTTGCATAACCAATTCCTATTACACATCATAATTACATGTTTTGTTTTCATTTTTCAAATTACAAATTCTGATGTCTATTTGTTAATATTGTTTTAAATAATGTAAATGATCTTTTCAATTCAATTGACATTATGGAGGCATACCTAAAGACATACTAACATATCTAAAGCAGTCAATTATAGTGGAGATATTGAGAGTTTAACAAAACCATCACCACCAAGAATTTTCCCCTAATGTGCTCGAAATCTTGATTTTCTGCAAGAACTTTTCTCATTTCTTCCTGATAATACCATCTGTTGTTGTAACAGGAATAATTGAAAATGTTCATATCAGTTACAATTTGTAATAATTCTAACAATGAAACATTTCTTTTTTCAAACAATCGAAACGACTCAGGAGGTTTTCTAAAACATGTTGAAATAAAATCATTTCATTTGGAGCTGCTGAGCAGTAGTTTGGTATTTTTAACAGCTACAGCTTCATCCAAAAAACTATTGACAATTTCAGAAATTTGATCACTGGTAACTAACTTCTAGTATATATGTTCCCAATCTCATAACAATGCCCCCAAAAGTAGCGGAAAAGATCTTGCATCTGAGTCTGAAAAAATGAGAGACTTTGTAACTAAATGAAAAATTCTGCCTGGTTAAAAATAAAATACAAAAAATATTAAATACATAAACTTTACAATGCAGAAAACAATAAAATTCCAAAATAAGTATTTATGGAAGAAAAAATCCTAAAAAGACATATTTTGGAATAACTTATAAAAATAGGCAAATATGGCATTTTGCCTGAACTTTCGAGCTTTGGTTATAACTATAGTTTTGTTATTTGAGATTTTACATAGGTTTTTTTGACTTGAGATAAGATTTTAAAAAGTACTCAGACACTGGGCAGAATAGCAAGATTTTTAGTTGGAATTTAAACAAAATCACTGAGGAAACTCAGATTTACTGTACTAAACATATGTTTATCTATTGCATTTAGGTAAAATAAAGTTTTAAAATGGATAATTCACATGAAATTAACCTATAAGAAATATATTTCATAATTTAAGGATGAAAATATCTATAAATTTACCAAGGTAATACAAGAGTTTATAAAACATTGATTTACAAAAAATTATACAATAACAAAAATTTATAAATAATGAAACCAAATTGTAACACATACATTAGTACTATATATATACAAATACTAACATTAATAAATTAGGTTGAAATAAAATAATGAAAATTATGTACACAAAATCACTAAAATAATAATTTAACAATATTAATAGTGAACTGGTTCTAAACTAAATTAGACTTTAAATCAGCTTGAGTCTTACCAAGAATAAAACAAGGAAGCATCGGTTACTATTACTCCATTGCCACTGCAGCATAAGATACAAAAGTGCAATCATTTGTAAGCAACTCTAACATTTTTTTAACAACTCTCTGCAAATAAAATAACAAAATTATAACCATACAAGATAACAATAAACATTGAAATCCATTTTTATCAACTATATCATTCTCTCTAGTTTGTAGATAAGTTAACACATTATTATAGCAAAAGGCAACTTCACCAAGAGCTGAATAAGAAAGGTTATATTTTAAAGAAATTCAACTATATAATAATGTAAATTCAGTGTAGGACATGCTTTTTATTTATAGATTGGTTTATCTGAACATTTCCCCCTGTCATATGGCAATAACATTGCAAAACATGCCATTTATAGGAAATATCATTTGTTATTCACAAATAATTGATAACTTTGCTTTTAAAATTCACAAATTCATTTGATATTTGCAAAATTTCAGAAAAATAAAACCCTAAAATTTACAGAAATTTAACGCAAAATAATTAAGTAGGCTAGTATTTAAGTTATTAAAAAATAATACACAACATATTTTTACATGGAAATAAATCATTTAATTGCTTTTCAAAATATTCGCCTTTAACATCAATACATTTTTTCATTCGAATAAGCTAGTTTTCAAAACAGTTATACCAATCAGAAGTTGGTATAACAAAAACATGTGATTTATAAGCTTCAACTGCTCCTTTTGGGCCATCGTTGACCATGCATTTTACTTTTGATTATTGGGGACAGGAAAATATCATTGGGTGCTAAATCAGGTGAATAAGGACAATGACTCATCAAATCAATTGTTTCATGATTCAAATAATTTGTAATTTGAAATGCAGTGTGTAAGTTTGCATTGTCATGATGAAGAATAATGCAATGTTTCGCATTATTTTTTCTGAATATTTCAAGCAAACTAATTATCATATACCAATCAGTATTTACTGTTCTACAATTCTCCAAAGCAAAGGTTGCAACATGTTCAGATTTACCAAAAAACGAAGTAATCATTTTCTTTGAAACACTTCGTGCATGAACAAATTTTGTAGGATTTGGTTGATTTTGAAACTAAATAGTAGATTGTTGTTTTATTTCAGGTTCATAGGAATAAATTCATGTTTTCTTACCTGTTACAATGTTAAAGACATATTTTGAGGTACCAGTTGAATCTTTTGAAATTTTCCTTGCTCCATTTTATAAGAACATCCTTTTGAGCTTGAGTTAAATTGTGTGGAATCTAATGCACACATACCTTTTTACATAGGCAGTGCCACGGGGAATGCCAGGGGTATCAGATATTTTTATGGTTTCTGGCTAGACCCAGTTCCAAATGACTAACTATGCACAAGACTTCAATAAAGAAATCTGTCGTGAACTTGCACCTATAGAGGAAAGACACAGAGACTGTTAGTTTCTATGCATAGCACTCCCAATTTTTCAAATGTTCTATGCATAGCATCCCCAATTTTTTCAAATGTTCTATGCATAGTAACTTTTAAATGATCATGTAAAATTGAATGCACTCAGGTCCTTGAAATGTTCAAAGATGCTTCAATTTCATCATATGTGACATGACGATATAAAGTGATCATTTGTTACACAACATCAATGTTTTCTGGCCTCACAGCAATTCTTGGTCAATATTCACAAAATTCATCACTAAGACTCTTTAAGTCCAAGACGAAATTATTTAAACCAGTTGTACATTGTTGCTTTGGATGGATCTTCATCACCAAAAGTTGAATTCATTTGATCGACACACTGTTGCTGTGTCAACACTTGTCGAAAATCATAATAAATCATAGCTCAAAAATTCCTTTGGCTTAAATCAGTTTTGTCACTACCTCATTAACTTCAAATTGCTGCCATAAAAATAATTTTATAGCATTTCTAGTTCTTTAACAGCCAATGTTCACATGAAAGTTCAAATTTTAAAAAATCATCCGCACTGAAAGCTGTTATTTTTGGTATTGCCACATTCTAAAAGCTAAGTACTGGCCTTCGTACTGCACTACTGATGATTGATGAATAAAAATGCAACCAATCTTTGGAGAACGAATATGAAGTTTATTTGCCATAAAATCTCATATTGCAGATTATTCAACAGCATTTTCGATAATTACAGTTTGTAATGTTGGCAATTTCTCAATTTCTTGGTGACTTTTTAAAAGTATGAAACTTTTATTTCTATACATGTAGGAAAAAAGCTTTCTGGGTATAGTTTAGTGCAGATATTGAGATTTTAGGTGTTTCTGTAGCAGGATATAGCAACAAATGGAAATTGTAACAGTTTGGTGCAATTGGTACAGATTTTCCACTCCTGACATTGCAATTCAAAATTTTTCATCATCCTTAAGCATGCAAAAATTTGTAAGAAAGACTAACTATTGAATTGATTTGTATTTATTAATAATTATTTTTCTTAATAAATTAAAATTTTAATAAGTAATTTATAAAGGAGCATTTATATGGTGGCAAGTGATATGTACATTTCATTTCTGACGGAACTTCTTATACTCTTTTGCACACATATTTCATACAATCCTACGAATGTTTGGAAAAACCAGAAGTGACTGCTCCAGAACCAGAAATTTTTAGTGAATCCCTCTACCACCTCCGAAATTTGATGCTGAATCACATATCAGTCATCATTTCAGCTCTATCTATGGCCAACCCTGAAAAATACATGTTGCAAAGAAAATGTAAATTTTTTCATCAGAAGTGATATCTCTAGAATGGAAAGTGGATACCTTTAATGTATCCTCTACCTCCTTTGAAATTTGATGCTAGATCCATATCAGTCATCATCTAAGCTCTATAGATCTATGTAAAGCCAATCATGAGAAATAGTTTTTTAAGGAAAATTTTTGAACTGGAAGTGAAAATCCAAAGTGAGCCACCCTACTTTCTTTAGAATTTGATGCTGAATTTATATCAGTTGTCATCTAAGCTCCATCTGTAGCCAATATTAAGAAATAGATGTTTCAAGGAAAATAAAAATTTTTTTACTGGAAATGGAAAAAGAACCAGCAGTTGAAATCCTTAGTGGCCTCATCACCCCCCTCTGGAATTTGATGCTGAAATCTTAATAAGTCATCTAAGCTTTATCTATAGCAGATCCTGAGAAATAATGCTTCAGTAACAAAATAATGCTTCAGTAACAACAATGCACAGTGAAAACAATAGTATGGCAAAATTTTTGTCCCAAATTATAATTTTTGTAAGACTTGCATACTATAAATTCAGTTAATCTTACATAAGTGATTCCATGACAGCATATGGGACTTGCTGCTGCTTTTTTTTTTGTCATAATAATTCTGTTCATTTTCGAATTTTTAAAATATGAATCTTGAGATGTTAATATGACTGCAGCCCTTTCACCAGGAATTACAGTAATTAAATAGTGTGCACTGCTAATAATGAATTTAATTAATGCAAGCACTTGTATTATAACCATTTTTACATTTAAAAAGATACCAAAAAGTGTGTGTTTCAACTTACTTATAATATTCCAAATTTATATGTTCCTTAAGTCAGACACACATGGATAAAGGAACACCATGACATCGGTATTGATATCTTTTATGATCACATCTTCTATTTTAAAATAAATAAAGATTTAGAAATGAAACACAAATGCATATGGATAAAATAAAAAAACTTAGAACATAAAGTGCCGAGCCACAGCAATGGTATTCTATAAAGATTTTCTAACTTTAATAGATTTTAATTAAAAAAAAGTTTCTTAAAATAATTTAAAATATTTTCTTAGTCTTTGATTTATTAGCTATTAAATTATTATTATTATTCCTCTTTCATTATCTTAAAATAAAAATCAGAAACAAAGCAATAAATTTATAACTAGCCACCTGTAATATAAAAAGAAAATATATTTTTTTATTTACATATTTTTTAAAAAGACATGTTTCTTTTCATATATTTATAGGGTTTCTACTTACTTTTAATGATAGAATAAAAAAATATTTTAAGGTTCTAAATTACTTTTGAAGCATCTTTACTCATTGTTATATCAAATATATGTTCTTTTAGTGTCAGAAGTAATAATTTGCCCAATTTTAAAGTTAGGTGAACATTAGGTTTTCAATGGGTATTCGGCTAATATGTTACTAAATATAATCAAAAAAATTTGCAGATTTTGGGAAAACAGTTCTAATTCCTCTCAAAGATCATAATAGCTCTATTTATGTGAAAATAATTAACCAAATAAATAAGGATAAAATCAATATCTGATACTGACTAAAAGTTTCACCGATATATTGGTATTTTCCCGGTACCAATGATAATCCAATATTTGAGAACCAATAAACTGATAGATCTGCTAGTTTTCTAATTTTATCATTTTTGTACCATAGAATTAAGGAAATTGATTCTCTTGAACTTTCCTTTGTTCTGTATTAGAATGAAGTGCAGAAAAATGATAAAATTCAGTAAAATATCACTATCTTAATGGGTAGAAGGGCTAAGGCTAGAAAAGTTTGCCAAATTGTGTGCATCTGCAAGAAAGATATCTCCAAAGTCGAAGGTCACTCAGCATAGCAGATGCTGTTTATAGTGAATGGTCTCACTCTTCTGTAATTGATCTTTAAAATCCTATCAATCATGTAGTCACCCATTGCTGTGCCCTGTCCACTAAGCTGGTGTAATATAATCTAAATATGCCTTTGCATGCTGCATTGGCATGATTAATCCAGGTATGCCCATTGCACTGGCATAATATGCCCTAAATAGTGCAGAAACATGCCTTAGCCCATTACGAGGGAACACACTATACAGGGTTATCAGAAAAGAATCATCCGATTACAAAATTTAATATTTTCCATAATTACAAACAGAAAATTATAATTAATATGTCATTGTAAAGGAAAAATATTAAACTTTTAGTTTGGATGGTTTTAGTTTAGTCTGGATGCCTGTGTAAAGGCAAAAGTCCAAGGCAACCAGGGGACATAAGGGACTCCCCAAAAGTAAACGTCTTTTGTGCAGTATCTTCATCAAAGGTTTACGGACCGTTCTTTTTTGCTAAAAAAACAGTGAGTGGTATTACCTAGCTCAATATGATGGAAATTTGGCTTTTCCCTCAGTTGAAGGAAGATATGCAAAATTTTATTTTTCAACAAGATGGTGCACTGCCCCATTGGCATTTGGAAGTTTGTAAATTTCTAAACAGAGAACTACCACACTATTGGATTGGTCACAGTGCAGCCAATGATTTGGTCCTACATAGCTACCCTCCTAGGTCACCTGACTTAACCCCATGCGACGTCTTCCTTTGGGGATAAGTCAAAGATCTTCTGTTCATACCACCTTTGACTACAAGTTTGCCCGAACTTAAACAACGCATTTGTGATGCTTTACAAACAGTTAATAATGAAACATTACAACGTGTTTGGCAAAAAATGGCATATCGCAATGATATTATACGGGTGACTAAAGGAAGTCATATCGAACACTTGTAAAAATTGTGGAAATATTAAATTTTCGTAAATTTTTCCATTACAATGACATATTAATTATAATTTTCTGTTTGCAAATATGGAAAATATTAAATTTTATAATCGGATGATTCTTTCCTGATAACCCTGTATATGCACCATGCCTAGTACACGGCAGTATCTTCAGAATTTACTGAAAAACATGGGATTGGGTATAATTGGAATTATAATTGTTGTCCGATTCAAGCAATTTTTTTTTTCACAGAAAACACTGATAATAATAAAAACAATTGCATGTTTAAAATAATCTAAATCATATCCTTAAAATGTACAAAATTAGAAAATCTGTATATTTAACCCACCTCATTTCTAGAACAATTTTCTAGACATTGTCTGGAAAAGTGTTCTGTAAAGTTATTGGATTGGTAGGCAAGTGATAAAAATGTATCTTATAATGATAAAATAGTATGCAAGTGATAAAAATGTATCTTATAATGATAAAATAGTATGCAAGTGATAAAAATGTATCTTATAATAATAAAATAATTGTACATTTAAAAAAAAAAATCAAAATTACAGTAGTGACCCCATATCTACCATTCCAAGATACATATAACAGGGTTATGTGAACCCACAGATAATACCAAATGTTCTTATACAAAATGATATATTCACCCTAAAGAAATTGAACTACAGACGCAAAACTTTGTATGTATCATTTGAAGGGATATGCAAATGATTAGAATTTGGGAGCAAAAAATCATTTTATTAAGAAATAGTGGCAAAAAGAAGATGAAACTTTAGTAAGTGGTAAATCCTCCCCTGACAGATATACAAACCGATATTTGGTATGGCATAGAGTCAATGAAGTTACTTATGTCCTTCTGTGGAATATTCTGCCACAAATGGCCAGCTAATTCAATGATACTCTGAGTAGATTGGAATTGCCGTGCCAGCATGTACCAGATGTATTCTTTTGGGTATAGATCTGGGGTCCTGAATGGGCTTGGGAGGGTATATATCCTCGAAGACATTGTTGAGAAAGTCATGCAATATGTGATTGAGTATTGTATTGTTGGTAAATGGAACCTGGGTGGCTTGACAGCATAGGTAGAACAATCAGTTTCAGAATATTGTTGAAATACAAGCAAGCCATAAGATTGGCTTGCAGCACAACTTGATCAGATTGACTGTCCCATAAGAGGGCTCCCCAGACTGTCAAACTATGTGTGATGGCCATGTGCTGCTCCACAAAAAATGAGGAATCAGAACGCTATCCATTCCTGCTCCACACATGTATGCAGCAGTCATCAACACCGAGTAAGAAGTGGGATTTGTCAATAAAGACAACATGTCTCCAATCGAACACTGTTCAGGCTGACTGAGCTCAATACCAATCCAGACAGCTCTGCCTATGTTGATGGGTCAGTGGTAGGCACTTTAATGAACATCGACACCTAATTCAATCTTCTACCATTTGTTTCCGAAGAGTATGCCTTAATGCAGGATACATAGCAAATGCCTTCAAATGACTGATAGCTGTGCCATTCGTGTGTGCTGCACTCCTGACTGCACAATCCTCTTGAGAAGTTGTCTGCTTGGGATGTTTTTGAGCCTCAGCAATGGTTACATGTGCCATCTCTGATTCACTGTTGCTAACACTGAGCAACTACTATACTGTCCGACCAAGATGGCGACTGATATGTCTGTTGGACCAACCAGCTTCCCTTAGGCCTATAATGCAACCTCTCTCTAAATCTGACAATTATTTGTCATTATTTATCAGTACATCTCAAAGGCATCTTTGTACATAACCAACAGTATCAAAGCAGAAAATCTAAATCCAATTCCCTGTAAGTGAAAACACTAGTCATTTTAAATGCTGCATCATGTGTCATTCCTTTGCGCACTTCGTGAGAACATCGTTGGTGCTAACAGTTTGATCATTTACATAACTCTTAAAACAACATTTGCATACTGAGTTTCGTGGCTGTAGATAATTGTTTTATGAGTGCATATATATTATTTTTTACAACAGAGTGTATAATGTAATATTCATGCACATACATAAATACAGTAAAGTTTAATTGATATATTATGCACAGTAAGACATTACTAGTATTACATAAAGTAATAACAAAATGCACTTTCTGTACACTGCTTTATACATTTACAATGTACTTTTTCTTGCTCTCATAGGGATTTTGGCATTTTATTCTAATCCTCAAGAGATGATAGCTCAAAGAAAAAAAAAGTACTCTTGTACTGTACTCTATCATATACAGTTTTAAGGAATAATAGACAAATAAAAATCATCCATTTCCATCAAAGCACTGTATGAACAATAAAAAATAAGTTAATTACACATTTTATAATAGATATTCTATGTATGTACCTATATTTAATCTGAAAAAATAAATATGCCTGCCAAAGAATTCAGTCTCAGATTTGTTTTGTAATTAATGAACAGTTTATTTCTTTAATTTTCCTATTATTATTTATCTAGTCATGATACATGATAGATAACTGAAACCGCAGATACTGAATCAGCAGATACAGGGGCACAACTGTATGTACCTTTAAAATTCAAGAAGTTAGAATTTTGTAACTTTTAACGGTACTTACGTATTATCGCAACCATGACAAAACGTAATTGATGTATCGTCCAATAAAGGTCCCGATCGATTCCAAGGACAACATGCAACAAAGTGATCTGTATGAGGACCCACGTTCGAGCGGGCTCGAACTGGTTGGGGGACGTACGCACCGCTGGGACTGTGTCGTCAGACAGGCCGGCTTCGCCGGACCAAGTCACAGAGCATACTAGTCTCGCTTCTGGGACCGTCGCACGGCGCAACGACCGTGACAACATGCAGCCAAGTGATCTGTATGAGGACCCACGTTCGAGCGGTCTCGAACTGGTTGAGAAAAACCCAGAAGCGAGTCTAGTATGCTCTGTGACTTGGTCCGGCGAAGCCGGCCTGTCTGACGACACAGTCCCAGCGGAGCGTACGTCCCCCAACCAGTTCGAGCCCGCTCGAACGTGGGTCCACATACAGATCACTTTGTTGCATGTTGTCCTTGGAATCGATGAAGGACCTTTATTGGACGATACATCAATTAAGTTTTGTCATGGTTGCGATAATACGTAAGTACCCTTTTAACCCACAGTCCACTAAAAATTCTCTTATTACGGTGCCAATCATCTGATGGCTGCATTTCAAATTTTGAGAAAATCATCTGCTAGAATAAATTTGTTTTGAAAATGGCAAAATTTTGTAACTTTTAAACTGTTTTGAATCTTAAAACATATCTTGCCGAGGTGTATCATTGCATGAGCTGAGGTACCAAATTTCACAAGTTTTGGTAGCTTGCATTTTTTGCTATGTCAATACAGACAGACATATTTTATTATTATAGACGAAGCTTTTGGTTTACTTGCAGTGCAGAAGAAAAATCATAACATTCTTTCAAAATAATCATCTGTATTTTACATTATAATTGCATAGCATTTTATGTCGAGAGTTTTATTTATTTATTGAGCACAAAACCATATATTCCGCACAGAATTTGAAATAAGCCATCATTAGTCGTATTTTGCACCAATAAATTTTGTTTTGATGACTGATATTTTAGACTCTGTTGTCATTCTGTATGCTTAATTTCTGTTTTTATTCACATGTATAATGCAAATTCTGATTGATCAACCATTTATTCTTTCTTCTAACAATCTAATCAATGCATATTGTGGATTGTAAGTGCCTACGCAATGGGTCAAAGGTGAGGTTGCTAATAAAAGGTGATTTATTTTGTGAGCTGCATAATGTAAACAAACTAAATAATTTTAAAATTGTAGCTAAGTCAACGGTTGGAATACAGAATGGGATACTTGCCAAAAAATTGCAACTCCCACTTCAGAAGATCCATAAGGTAGGAGACTCCTGCCTCCAAGTAAGTGGTAAATCACAACTTATTTATGTATTTTTGATGATCTAACTCACTCTTTGAATACTTTTACAACAAAAAATTGCCATCAGATAAGAAGGAATGTTTAGCATTCCAAAATTCTTTGTATTATTTTGCATTCTTGTCTATGTTCCGGGAAGGGAGTGGCTCAAATAGAAAATGGAATCCAAGCAAAAAAAAAAAAAAAATGGTGGCGATAGGGTCAGTATCTAAATAATATTTATTTCCCATTTTACCAAATAGAATTTCTGCAATGAATTTCAATAAGACCTGATGAGGAGGGGTTATGACCCCCAAATCCCTTCCTTTGCAGCATTACTGAGTTCAAGCATCTAGGAGAGATTAAGACGAATCTGTCTTGGATGATAGCATGCATTAATACAAATCTATTTACAAACTGGATCTACTTGTCAAACTACTGATTTATGATTATTTATAGACTTGACCAACAATTTTAGTCATTCTATTTGGAGGATCTATTAACTCACATCATGTTTAATGTTAATTATTTTTGCATATATTATGTGTTTACACAATTTAGTTTGCATTTACGTGCATTGTCAATAAAACACAGTTTTATTTTTCCATTGCTAATTTACAAATTTTTATTTATTATCAATTTTAATTTTATAATTTTCACATAGATAGTGCAATTACACAATTTAATTTGTATTCTTGTGTGCTACTGATAGTACACAGTTATTTTTTTCCATTCATTTCCATCCCTTTATTACTGCATATTAGACTAACTAATCTTGCTTATTTACATATTTTTGCTCATTATCAAGGTCACTTTTTAAATTATTTTTTGCTCTATTTACTTTGTATTCTTGTGTATTTTCGTGAGTGCACAATTATCTTTTGATCTATCTCCATCCCTTTATTATTGCATATTAGATTGACAAAACTAGCATATTTTCATATTTTAATTAATTATTACAATTTATTTGTAGGGATGTCATGAAGCCAAAAATGAACCAATTCCAAATATCCGATATTATCGGATTACCGTAGATCCGATACTGATTAAGTTGATATTACATAAAAAAAATTTATAACTGCTGTAAAATATTATATGAAAGTTATTTCAGGCATTATAACTAATCAACTTTGTAAACATTCAAAAAATGAATATTAGAACACATAGATTTATGATACAAATGGTAATAGTTTATACACTCTCACAGAAATCATTGTAAAAAAATAATCCTGAAATAATAGCTAGTTGTGGTTTGAAGCTAGTGATCACTTCTTTCAGAAATAAAAGCTTCATTAAGCAAATAAAAAAAATACTGTATCCTTTGCACTGATGTATTGACCACTAAGTAACAAGCACTTAAATAATTGCCTAATTAATTCCAGTATTATAAATATATAAGCACCAGTTTCTAAAATAGCTCCTAAAAAGTGTAGCCACTACCCATGTTGGGTGGGCCCGTTCACATCGAACCTTTCGTACTCAATCCAATCAGTTTTTTAGAAAAAAAATCAACTTGCAATAGCTTTCTTGCAGTAGCTGTAGACCATATTGCTGTCCACTGCACACATGCAATACATGTATGGAATCCGTATATGCCAGTGCAGCAAGAGTAACATGCCTTAAATATGTGCCTTTGACCGCTTGCACTGGTATAGCGTGCTTTGGCTTTTATTACCAATTTCTAAATAATCACTTTTCACACATCTTTGCAGGAAATACAGGGCATTTTGGCCCTTTACATCCTTTATTAATACATACCTACTTAGTGGGCATATAAAATGTGGCTATGCCCTACATATGCACCTTAATTGAAAGTATGTGTTGAAGACCCAGACCGACCGACTCGTCAACAAGGACATGAGCAGCTATTTGGTCGGCCGGTTGAAAGTATGTGCGTAAAAATACATCTAAATCAATTCAAAACTACTAAATAAGCACAGGAGTTCCAAAGGGAACAAAATAAAATGGGAAGAATAAGTGGTTAGCACATGAACAAGCTCAGTTGAAATGGCAACTTCTGGTATCTATCTGAAGAATGAATCTGATATTTTTCTGTTTAAAATTATAATTTCCTATTCAACCATATGGAAAATGAAAGAACAAAATTAATAAAAGTAGAAAGTCTAAAGTTGGTCTCCTGACTTTTACAGATTTAAAAAGGGGTTACATTTATGTATCAAACGACCGGGATCTTTATGCTAATTTCATAGCTTTTATAAAAGCAACCAAACTGGTCACTAGTGCTAAAGGCAGCTAGTGCTAAATAAATTTGTCATGTAGAAGTGATGGCAATTGCTTAAATACAGCAGTGATCAAATGCAGTGAAAATTCATTTATAACCACTATTTGCTCTGAATCAAAAGCTTACCATTCTTCAACACTTATATCTATCATGTTATTTAAGCTTTATTTCTGACTTATTAGCCTGAGCTTGACTATTTAAAAGCTGCTGCTTTAGTTCATTGATTCTCTACAACTAGAATTATTGATCATATTTTTACCAAATTTTTGAAGCCACTACAGAACAAAAATGTCCTAGTTAAAACTTTTAACAATATGTCCTATGTTGTTTACCAGAAATTATGGCAATTTAAATGCAAACTCTAGAAAAAAGGGCAACAGTGAAGAGATTTACAACCAATAACAGTGTCATAAAAGTGTGTTGAGAAAAGATCTCAAAAAATGTACTCTTTATGTATATGTTTAATACCAACATAATACTTAATATTTGTGTGGCTAAAGTATTTTCCTTATATTTTATTTGGAAAACAAACTCAATTTAGAAATAGCATTACATGTGTAAAGTTACGTGTAAAATTAAGAAAAGTCAACATTTAAATATGAAATAAATTCATATTTTAAATGATGCAGTAGAATTATAGGTACAGATGCTATATTATCCCTTTTTCATTCTTGGCGATTTTTAGGTAAGTTTCTGGCAATCTCTACTTTGATTTGGAGAACATTCCATTCTGTCAACCTTTTCCACATCATAATAGTGCATATTTGATTTTGATTTGAAACAGTTCATTTCAAGTGTGTTCTATCATTGAAGTTAATCAGGTTGTATTGTACCATTTACTGTTGTTTTTATTTTATTTCATTGTCTTTTTGCATTTACAGGAAAAATGCCTTCAGTTTTCAGTATTGTTGAAAAGTACTATGGAATTCTTTCAAGTACATTGGGATTTAGTTTATCAAATGATAGGCCAACTTTGGGCATAGTGGGGGTGGCTAAAAGTAATTTTATTTTTCAATTGTGCAATTAATTTTATATTTTTATGTATTTTGAGGGCTGAAAAATGGGAAGAATTCAAAATTTCAGTTTAATGGGTTTACATTGTATTTAAAAAATTAAATTGGGTACATTTGCTTTTTTAAAAATTTTGTCATTTTAATGTTTTTAACATTTTCTAATTTTCATGTAACATCTGCACAGCAGACATCAGCCTGTGTTCTATGATGTGCTATGGAACATCTGTTGCGACATGAGACCTCTGACAGCCAGCAGGATTGGATTTTGTAATGCTTTTTTAGGGGGTAAGCAAAGCAAGCATAGGTCCATGTTTGAATTGCTATGGATCAAATATTGCCATCCGACCATTCCTATATAAAATCACTAATATAGCAGCTCTTCTATTATTTAATCAAAATTACTATTATTGTATTTAATCAAGATACATTTTATGTTTATTATACATATCTGACAATTTCTGTTATGGCAAGCATGCCGTCTGACAGCCTTGGTGCCTTTTTTTGTCGCCATGGTAAACATCACTAAAAGGAATAATACGGCATTAGTTCCGAATTATAATATAAACTTAAACACATAAATATCTAAAAATTAAATACATTAAAGAAGTAACAAATTAGTGTTGGTACATATTAATGATTAAAAAATGAAGTCATCATATAGTTTAATAATATTTTTAGGGTTACGTTTAGATTGATAAGTTACAAAGAGGCCAGTCTAGTCGACCTTTAAAACTTATAGCAGAGCTCAGGGGGTGGCTCTGAGCTCAACACAAATTAAAACTGGGCTGGGGAACCAACATACCATTATCTTTTTGACAGGCATGTACTGAAAAACAGAATAGCGTAAAAAAAAAATACTTCCGAGTTTTGGGGGAGAAGGAGAAAGCAATAGGAAAGCAGAGACAATGTTTGAGATACGATGAATCGGACGCTTTTAAAACTATTTTTTAAAAAATACAAAAGCAAAGAGGATAGAAATACAACAAACAAACCCTAACAAAACTTTATCCTGGTTTGAGTTAGTTGTTTCAGGAAGAAAAAACCGCAATAAGTATACCAGAAATTTGAAAACATTTGCCAATTTTCATCTAAACATTGCGAATTTTAAAAATGAATGAAAACATGAGCAATCACATGTAATCATTCTCGTTAACTCGTTCAGATTTTGGTAAACGAGCGGATAAACACCAAAATTTCCACGATTATTCGACCAATAACAAGCCACTACTGACGATGATACACACGTTGAAACAAGGTTCTAACAGTAAGTATAGGCGGGGCTGGAAGCGGAGCCAGTGTCACTTTTTTACACTTTATGTCACTCCATCATTTTTTCTTTCTTTATAGTACAATGTTTTATAGTTATATTTTCAAGACGATTTTCATCATTTTGATTATTTATGTGTTCTAAAACACGGAGATTGAATTTTTTGTCCTCATAGTATTTCGAATGGAAACATTTCCATGTATATAAAGCAACTTTTTCTATTTGCATATGCATAATTATCGAAACTCGTTCAAACTACGATTTATATTTGAGTGCCTAATGTAATTTTTGAAATGTTTCAGCGAGCTGGATGTTTGGATGGTGGATTTTGAAACATCTGATTCATTGTAAATTTATCTTGCTCGCATTTTTTTTTAATTATTTTAATCATCAGTATTATTTTGTGTTGAATTCGAGTTCCTCTTGCTATCAAGTTTTCTACAACATATTTACAGCTTATAAACATAAATTTCAACTATTTTTATTCTGTTTTTAATATTTTCTTGCTACAATTACAATTAATAAATTGTATTGTATGATTCATATATGTAGTTACAATGTGTCACAACTTTACCTAATATATCACCCACTGTATTTTATAAACGATGGATCTCACTAATGGGATCAGTCGCGAAGCATGATAAAGTAATTTGGGGAGACAGAATACCGGGGTCCAAAATTAGCAAATATAAAGTTTCATGATATATATTTTATCTAGGTGCTGGATTATCAGAGGTCGAATTAAAATGGGGGTAAGAAATGAAATAAATTAATTTTAAACAAAATATTGAGCAAAAAATATTTTTTTTCAAAAAGCATTACACAGACTGGATTACACTATACAGTAAGTGAAAATCATTTAAATTAATTTATACAGGGTGATTAAAAAAGATGGGCCAAACTTTGCGAGGTGGTAATACACACCAAACCAAGCATTTTTCGTCATAGTTTATCGGGGCGAAAATGAAACGTAAAGGCGTTTATTCGTTGGGAAACTGTCGCTCCTCAAACTTAAAAGTGTCATTTTGGTTGTTATTTTCTGGTTGAAGTTCATCTTCATCCACGTATGAAAATTTCATCTGGGTAAGAACCCTTATGCAAATATTCGTAACGCCGAATGTAAGATCTTATCATTTTTCAGCCGTTATTCGCATCTCCAACTTTTGAGACGATAGAGCCCCACAACCGTCCGATTTATCGTATCTGTCTTAACTTTTTTTTGTGGGGATATCTGAAGAGTATCGTCTATGACACTTCCCTTGAATCTGAAGAGAAACTCTTCACCAGAATTTTGGCTGCTGCTGCCGAAGTGCGCGACATGTCTGGTTTGTTCGAGAGATTTTGCCAATCCTTCCATCGCCACTGTAAGACATGCATTCAGGTTGGCGATCACTCTTTTGAGCCATTGCTGTAATTATTGTTTAATAATTATCATTTTATAACTTCTAAGTCATTCTTGTGTTTTCATTTTACCTCATCGGTTTGATCAGCCCCCACTGGCGCCTTTACATTTCATTTCCGACCCGGTAATCTATGACGAAAAATGCTTGATTTGGTGTGTACTACCACTGCGTAAAGTTTGGCCCACCTTTTTTTAATCACCCTGTATATTATAAGATAAACTTCGATAAACAGAAATCTGTATACAAAAGCATTTAGTCTATTACAGCTGAATGGACCTGAACATAGCCACCGACAGAAATTTTGGGACCCCATGCAACAAATGTACACCCCTCCTTATTTTACAAATTATTGATCTATTTTCATAAACGCTTTAGGAGACACGAGTAGCGGAACAGTCCAGTTGTTGGTGCACGGGGATTGCACTCGGATGACCCGAGTTTGATTCCCAGCTCTGCCCGGGGCCGGCGGGATTTCTTCTTCTTATAAGAAACAGAACTAATCCCGCCGGCCCCGCTCTGCCCAGTCTATGCATTCATGCGGAGTACGGGAACGTTAAATATGTGGGTCCGTAAGTCCTTCCAAGCGGTTGGTGGTAGAGGAAGAAAGGTACAATCCCTGTAGATGCTGCCCCTACTGGGTTCCGGTCTAAATTGGGTGGCACTTCCTGACCATTTAAACATATACCTTACACCTTCGGGTAGGTCGGATGGTTTGGGCCGAGAAAAGAAGCCTCTCGGGCCCTATGCAAAGCTTTTTTACTTGCCTGTCAGCGCTTCTGTACTCGACTACAGTTTGACAGACATGCGGGGCTGTTTTAGGTAATTTTTCTGCAATAACTGAATTACAATTAAAATAAACTAATGACATTTACAAATTTATTGCAGTGAAACCTTGGTTTTGTATTTAAAAACACTATATGTGGGGCCAATTAAAAAACATCATATGCAGGAAAACATAATACACGGAAAACTCCATTTTAATTAGAATATAAAAATCAAGGAAAAGATATAAGAAGATAAATAGTACTTTACTTTTTCACTTGATAAAAATTTAATCGAGAAAAATTCCAAATGTGTATTTGTATATTACATTCAAGATTGATTTAGTTTCTATAAGAATTTCTTTACTTTGATCTTAATCCACAGACTTGTAAATTTCTTTGTTATAAACAACTATGCCACTTCTAATTTATATAAAAAAAATCATAACTCATATTTTTTAAAGATATCAATTTCATATGTCGAGTTTTTAACTCCGAAAAATATCTAAAAAAACCCTATAATATCAAAACATCTATAGTTTAGCAATTTTCCAAGTCAAATTTCCTATTAACTATTAAAACAAGAAAGATCAATCATGCATAAAGCAGTGATTATGAAACACTTTCCAACTTCAATGCAATTTTATGTAAACATCTCTAAAATGCGATACATTCCTCGGTAATATTTTTGAAATTATCACAATACTACATTAATTTATTATATTTGAAAACTTCATCGAAAACAAATGAACTTTTAATCAAATGACGTCATCGAAAGATAAATCGCCTCTATATAAAAGCAGCATTTCATTCATAAACATTTTTCCAATTGTTTCATTCATTACAATACTATAATAATTTATTTTATTTAAAAATTCGAAAAATTGTTATCTACCATATTTATTTTAAAATGTGAAACCTCTCTTATATATAAAATAATTCAACTCTTGGAAAGATATTTATTATATAATATATCTCTTTCTCTTTCTGGAGGATATAGCAAGAGTCAGAATTCAATTGAATTTGTTTTTTTCCCTATATTAAATAATTTATATTTAAAAAACTACCTAACATATTTTACTGAAATTTTTTTATATATTTTATGGGATAATTTGAATATTTCCTAAAATTTTCGAAGCAATTTGTGAATTTTAAATTCGCTTAAAAAATGTTTGAAAAATTAGGTCCCATAGGGTTCAATGTATTTCATTTTTTCAACCCGGGTTCAATCCAAAACTAATTGAGTTATATTATTTATTAATATTCCCATAGGTCTCACAGACCGTCTGAAAAACATATTAAAATTTCATTTCGATAAAGTCATTTTTACGGTAGTTATCGTGCTAACGGACAAACAGACAGACAGACAGAATGAACAAAGTCATAAACACTTTTCATCTATGTTGTAAAGTGTTAATAAAAAACAGCTACTTCCTTATAGCCTTCATTTAACCTTTCTGACATTTAACAAAATATCACTCTTTTAGCGTATATGCTTATACACGATTGATAAGAATTTGATATTTTTGTAAATAATACTTGAATTTGATATAAAAGCAATTTTGAAATGATATTAGATTACTGTTAAAAAGGAATACGCGTTATTATATATAATAAAATATAACACTTACTTGATTGATACTTCGTTTAAAAATTATATCCAGTATAATAACAAATAATATTAATATAGATTATGCATATCATATTGTATTATCGTCATTGTAATATGTATATCATATTGTATTATCATCATATTGCATTTCGCGCCATATTCCTCTTCCATTGACTGAATAATTGTATACAGTCCGTATAGGAAATCCAGCAGTGTAACTTCTCATATGATCGTCGATTCCCCCTCCCGATATCCTAAGTATGCTTGTAAATCGAACAGTTCTAATGAGTTTCTTGCATATCGTCTATATTTTCAGTTATTTTTAAGTTTGAGGTAGGTCTTCATAGAATTTGAGCCTTCGCCTTCCAATTTTGAGACCCTGGTCCAGTATTATCATATTTTTAGACAGATCTGTTTAAGATTGCACTATTTATCAGCCTTATTAGTAAATTTTAGACAGATGCTCCCCCCCCCCCCCTTTGAGTTCAAAATGTGCAATTGTCAGTGTTACTATACATCGTATTTTTACTTTCTCATATTGTTGAATATAGTATAGAGAAAATATTGTTTTTTCAAACATTTTCGATTTCGAGATTTTGATAACAATGTATATATTTTAGGATCTTCTGAACACGTTTCGACTATTTTTAGATTGATGTCCGTCTGTCTGGGGTCGATTTCTTCTGTACATGATAGTTGCCACAAATACTGATGGATTTTCACAAAACTTTATATTCGGTTTTGCTATCGAAAAATCTGGAACTGCACAGAATTTTCTAAAATTCAAACGGAAACTTCCGAAGTTTATTCGAAATTTTATATTTTCTTAACATGGCAGAATAGGACAAAATTTGACATAATTAGTCATAATAGGGGTTATTTATGGCTCAATGATTACGAAATTTAACAATTTCAATCATTATAGTTAAAAATAACTGCGACATAATTCGAGATTTTGAAGCCAATATACGTTTAAGGACATCTTGAACACGATTTGACTTTTAAGAGTAATGGTCGTCTGTGATCGATTGCGTACATGATAGTTTCCATGCCAGTGGCGGCTCGTGCTCAGAGGTCGCAAGGCGCGCGATTTCCTCATAAAAATCCCTTACATTATTATTTTTATTTATATAAATGTATTAAAATTTTTGTAAAAAAATTTTGCATACTTTGCAAATTTTTTTAAAACGTCCTTCCACAAAAGTGTAGTGCTGCCATCTTGTAACACATTCAGCAATTAAAATCGACAATGTAGTTGCTGAATACGTTATAAGATGGCAGCACTACAATAATCTTCTACACTGTGGTTTTGTCGTAGGGCCGCGAATTCAGAGCAATCCAGATAGAACGAAGGTACATAGTAGTTTCAAATACTATTATGAGTTTGAATGAACGAATATGAACATTGGCTATTTTCAAAGCATTGTGTGCCGCGTATCGTTGAGCGGCCGTCTCCAGAAAATAAGCTAATTTATCGTGGGTCTTCTAGAAATAGCATTATTTTGCTATTGTGGCTGCGCTTAAGAATATGAATTTGACGAATTCTGTTGCTTTCCAATATAGTTTTGGAATTTTTAAATAAATCCCTGAATAAAATGACCGTTCATACAAGATTAACTTAGTTTATTTTTAAAGTTATATAAGTAATTATATTTTTAATTTTTCAATAGTTTATATTTTTAAAATATAAAAGTTCATATATAAGTCCGATCAAAAATTTATTACATTCTCAACATTTATGTATATAAAGGGAAAGTGTGACGTGTTGAATGGTGAAATTTATTTTCTTGATGGATTTAAATATTGTAAGCATTCTTCAACTCAAATTTAACGTGATCTACGTATGTAAATGGTTGTTTATGCATGTAAGAATCTGTGGACACGATATCCAAATAACGAATGGGGCGATTTGACCAACATTTTATACGATTATATTGCCTGTGAAGTATGAAATGCTATTTATTTTTAGCGAGTACAAATATACAGAACGCACACATATTTACGTGTTTTTAATATAAAATAAATAAATGGCAGTCATTCATGTAAAATATTTTGATAATCAAAGTACATGATCATTTTATGAAAACTATTGTTCAATATAAAACATTTTTTTTAATATAAAATACATAACTGACAATCAATTATATAAAATTTTTTGATAATCGATATACATGATCATTTTATAAAAGATATTTTATTATCATCAGAAATCAAATTATACAGTAATTTTATCAATAGGAAACAAAGAATATCGATTTTAAAACTCTGGCATGTCGCGATTTTGAAATGTTGGTAGTTAATTCATGAAACGACTTATACTCGTATAATAAACACAGGGGCGGCTATTCAGGGGGCCGCGCGGACCCCCTTGATCAAGCACTTCAAATCCCTATAGGTTAATTACAATTTTTAAGGAAATTATCTGAAATTTATTTCAACTAAAAAGGCGAATTATTGGAAATAAGTGATAAAATTGTCACTAGATGGCAGCACTAAAATTTTGACTTTCAAAGAATCTCTTATGCTCTTTTCATACTACGTATATTAAATTTATAGGGGAAAATACTGCATTGTAGGGAAAGACGAGGGATTTTAATGAGAGCCGCGTCCCGTTATCGGCCTCTGGCTGATAGAAAGAATGGAATGTTAATACAATGGTAATAGAAATTTCAGTTAAAAAAACAGACATTGCAATATTCCAATCCGAAGAGAGCCGCGCCGGTTACTGCGGCTCACATTGAATCGTTCAGCCAAAGAAGGAACGAATGCTGTGAACTACTGACTCGAATTGGCTAAGTTTCGCTAATTTGGCCTCGAATTTTTCTTGATAAATATGTGTTTTCTCTCTCGCTTCTTTTTAAAATAATAAATTTGGATGTTTAAATAAATATTTGAAAGTAAATTACTGTATTTATGTAATTCTGATTTATTTTATTGATCCTATTGACCTAGTTTTTTCAGTTTTGGTTCATGAAGAAATAGTTTAGTAGTATTAGATACAGAAAATAGAAAACCAAAATTGTTTCGATATATATTTTGTGCTTTTTACTTAATTAAATAAGTGGGGGTTATTTATGGTATTTTGGGGGTTTCCGTTCTTCGTTTTTGGTAGAAAAATGCATTGTTTGGGGCACTCTTTAATTCGCTGCATAAGCGCCCGGCCGGGGGGGGGGGTCTGATGTAGGGTGATTCTGTCCTTCGGAAAGGGGATCATTTCTGATTTAGGGTAGTTCTATGCTTTGTTTGTGATAAATTTCAATGCGTTTGACCTCTTAATTGTTTAAAAGTCACGAGAATTGTATTTGTGGCATGCCCGTGAATATTTTTAGTGACACTTTCAGAAATGTGTTGTCTGAGGGGGGGGGGGGGGTCTCTTGATTTACTCAGCTGTCTTACTTTTTCAGCTATTTAACATTAAAGATTGAAAAAATTATAAATATTTGTTGAAGAATGTTAAAATTCAATTTTCAACCTGATACTTGAATTTTTGATCTGGCGTTGTTTTCCTTAAAATCTCCCCCCCCCCCCCCCCCTTCAGCGGCGACTACTCAATCCCCCTTCTTTTGCTTCTAATTTCATTGAAGACCAATATTGCTCCGATACTCCCTAGGCGTAAATTTTACTTTGGGTAGTCCAAAAATTTTTCATCTCGCTTCCTAATTAAGCGATTTTGAATCTAATGGTGGCTATAGTCTCTGCACAATCTATACGCGTATCGTCTGGACACGCATATTGTTTTATTCAAACCCCCCTGAGCGTAATTTTTAGTTTAACTAGTCCGCACGATTTTACATTTCGGTTCCTAAATTGAGCGATTTTGAATCTTCTAGTAGCTACAGTCTTTGTACCATTTGAATATACATATATTTCGTATCAATCCCCTGGGCGTAACTTTTACTTTAAGTAGTCCTCCTCTAATTTCACATCTCGGCGCTCTTAAAATTGAGCCATTTTGATTCCGCTGGTGGCTATAGTCCCGGCACCATTTGTATATGTGAACTGGATATACATATTTATTGTGTCAGCTCCCTGGGCGTAACTTTCAGTTCGGTTAGCCCCCCTCCCCCCCCAAATTTCTTATTTTGCCTTCTAATTGAGCGATTTAGATTTTGCTGGTGGCAATCACTTAGATATACAACCTTATTATATCAACCCTCTGGGCGTAACTTTAAGTAGCCTCAATTTCATATTTCGGTTTTACAAAAATGCATCGCCTTGGTTCCTGAAATATCCGTGCACGACATTTCAAGGCCATACGATGTTTACATTTTTTGCTACAGATCTTACACACACACGTCGACACACAAACATCGTCTGTTATTATGTAATATGAAACAACCGTGGTGGAAGAGGGGAGACCCTCCTCTTTTTCATATTTATATTTTTATCTATCTTAGTGACTCTTGCTCCGATTTTGAAGCAATTTTCACACTGTATTTTCTACTCTACAATGGGCCCACTCGATCTGCTCACTCTAAACTTTGATCCACTTTTGTTGCACCCGTGCAACGAGCTAACTACTTATTGCTATAGAAACCGATTGCTATATATAGTGACTGCTAGCAGGCAGAACTCGCTCATATCATTTTAAAGACAAATAGAGATAAGCATAAAGCATAAGAATTTTCTGTAAATTCTAAATTCATTCTTAAACTTGTATTAAAATAGTTTTTCCGTTTCTACATATAAACGGCCGTAGATTTAGTTGGTGTTCGCTCTCTAATTATGTTACTGTTTGGGTTACAAGGACGATCAGGTACAAAACTATTAGCCATAGAGTGTATATGAGAGAAATTGTGTGCATTTTGGGTGTACAAACATTTGCGCTAATCAGAAAATAATACTGCACATGCATACGACTGAGAGTATTTAATTTTTACAAATTTGATAAAAATTTATTTAGAAATGTATTGAAATAATTTTCCATGGTTACAATAGGCTCTTATTCATTTTAAAGAAACTTGCAAACGCATATCAGCGCAAGTAAAATAATAATTTGGTATACAGCTGTTTCGAGGTAACGCCAGAACCAATTTATCAGTGCCGGACAAACGATGGCCGGACGAACTCGAAGTCTAAAAGACGTAGTTGGCATACACTGAGGGATATATATATACATAAATACACAGATGAGCGCCTCCCTCTATATCTGGCTCACGAGCCGCCACTGAATAAAAATTACATGCAAAAATTGCAAATTAAATCGATGAATTTTTTTCTCATGCAGCATTTTCGTATTATAGCACATTTCGAAATAATGTTGAATAGAGACGCCATCAATGTAGCCAAAAATGCCAAACACCAATCAAAGTAATACGAAGTCTATATAACCTTTTTATATATTTGTTGTAAGTGCATATAAATGAGTGAGATTATTAAGTTACGGCGTTGATAACAAAAGAACCAACTCTATATATATAAAGAAGAAAAGTATGTATGTATGTATCTATGTATGATCCAACATCACGGGAGAACGGCTGGACCGAATTTGATGAAATTTGATGGGTAGCTTTAAAATAGCCCCTCATAAATTTAGTCTAAGTTTCGAGTTTCTAAGACCAGGGGTTATCGAGATATTGATGGAAAACGAAACTTTTTCCTAGGAGTTCTATTCTCTAACACCATGATTCCCAACGAAAAAGGTTGGAAATCGTTGGTTTTAACGTGAAAGTCAATTAAATCTCTGAGTTTTGTGGGAGTTTATTGAACGTATTAGTCACTTTTGAAAATCACAAGTTTGAAATATAAACTTAAATGGAAACTCTATCATCATGATTTATTTTTCACAGGCTTACTCAACAACGAAAAGTATTAAGAAATGAAAATGGTTATTTAATTATCAGCAATTTATGAGGAAGAGATTCTTTCTTATATCATCTATAAAGAAGAAAAGTATGTATATATGATCCAACATCACGGGAGAATGGCTGAACCGAATTTGATGAAATTTGGTGGGTGGTCTTAAAATAGCTCCACTTAAAATTTAGTCTATGTTTCGAGTTTCTACGACCAGTAGTTCTTGAGATATTAGTGAAAAACAGAACTTTCGTTTGTCTCATCATCACGGGGGAACAGCTAAACCGAATTCAATGAAATATGGTGGGTAGCTTTAAAATAGCCACCCATAAATTCAGTCCAAGTTTTGAGTTTCTAAGACCAGGGGTTGTTAGATATTAATGGAAAACGAAACTTTTTCCTAGGAGTTCTACTCTCTAACTCCATGATTCCCAACGAAGAAAATTAGAAATAGTTGGTTTAAAAAGGTGAAAATCAATTAAATCTCTGAGTTTTGTGGGAGTTTATTGAACGTAGTAGTCACTTTTGAAAATCGCAGATTTGAAATATGAATTTAAATGGACATGGTTTAGTTCTCACAGGCTTACTCAACAGCGAAAAGTATTATGAAATCACAAGAAAGAATAATTATGTATAAAGCCATTGATTATGAAACACTTTCCAAATTTAATTTTATTTAAACATCTCTAAAATGCAATACATTCAGAGGTAATATATCACAATACTGCAATAGGGCCAACGGCCGTACCGTGCTGAAATCACCGGTTCTCGTTAGATCACCGAAGTCAAGCAGCATCGGGCGCGGTTAGTACTTGGTGGGTGACCACCTCGGAACACCGCGTGCTGTTGGCCATCTCGGGTGCGGTATCCCCGTGGTTTGCGCGCTAGATTTGCACGCTACCACAAATGCCGCCGTGTTCATGCGGAGTACGATCACGTTAAACATGTGGGTCCGTAAGTCCTTCCGAGAGGTTGGTGGTAGGGGAAGGAGGGTACGGTCCCTGTGGATGCCTCCCCCACTGGGTTCCGGTCTAAATTGGGTGGCACTTCCCGGCCGTCCATACAGTTACCTTACACCTTTCTGGTAGGTCGGACGGTCTGGGTCTCAACAACAATACTGCAATAATTAATTATATTTAAAAATTTAAAACTTCATCGTAAAAAACGAACTTGATTCAAACGACGTCATCGAAATATATATCACCTGGCTCTCTGTTGTTGTTGAGACCCAGGCCGTCCGACCTACCAGAAAGGTGTAAGGTAACTGTTTAGACGGCCGGGAAGTGCCATCCAATTTAGACCGGAACCCAGTGGACCGTACCCTCCTTCCTCTACCACCAACCTCTCGGAAGGACTTACGGACCCACATGTTTAACGTGATCGTACTCCGCGTTAACACGGCGGCAGTTTTGGCAGTGGCTGGAATCGAACCCGGGCCTACCGAGTGCAATTCCAGCGCGCTAACCACTGGGCTACCGCGCCCTACCTGACTCTCTGTGTAAAAGCAGTAAATATTTCATTCATACATTTTTATTTCATTCATCACAGTACTACAATTATTTATTCTACTTAAAAACTTAAAACCATGGAAGTCAAAGTAATTTGACTCTATGCTTAAAACGTCATTGAAGAAGTCTACCATTAAATCGTCTGCTTCTCTATGTGAAACCAATGAATGTTTTATTCATATCATCTGTATTGCAGACTCCTAAGCAAAATAATTTTGCTTTAAAGAAATTCAGCAATTCTTATACAACTCATCTTACAGCCTAATCAGTTTACATTCTCCATAAATAAAAATTAGGTTTCGTTGTAGAAATAATCAAAGTTTGATGATCATTTAAACTCAAATATATTGTAATTGTGTTGTTTCAGAATACAGATGCACAGAAATTCAGCAAAAATAAAGCGGTTTTAGGACGGATACGACACTAAATATAAATTAAAAATAATTTTAAAAATCACGATTTCGACACAAGATGGATACCATATTTTATTTTGAAGTGGGGCACGTTATCTCTTCATATAAAGGGTTTAATTATTATTTTAATTGTTATTTTAAAAACTATTGAATATATTTTGCTGAACATTTTTTTATATATTTTATGGGATAATTTGAATATTTCCTAAAACTTTCGAAGCAATTTGTGAATTTTAAATTCGCTTAAAAATGTTTGAAAAATTAGATCCCATAGGGTTCAATGTATTTCATTTTTTCAATCCGAGTTCAATCCAAAACTAATTGGATGATATTATTCATTTATATTCCCATAGGTTCCACAGACCGTCTGAACACATACTAAAATTTCATTTTGATAAAGCCATTTTTACGGCAGTTATCGCGCTAACGGACAGACAGACAGACAAACAGAATGAACAAAGTCATAAACACTTTTCAACTATGTTGTAAAGTGTTAAATATGGTTAATTAGTTATCCACATTTTATAAGGAAGATTCTTTCTTATGCAGCTATGACTTATATAATGCAATGATTTTTTTTTTCTTACATAATGCAATGAATTGACATCTTTCACAGTGAAAAAAAAATCTGATGTTGGTAACACATGACTTTCCTTATATAATGCAATGAATTTACTACTTTTACAGTAAAAAATAGGTTTTGCTTATAGTAGATACTTATATTCTTTCCAAGATATTGAATTTTTGACAATTAGTCGTCATTTTCATTGATTTAGCGTCATTCTAATCTATTTGGCGAGATTTTCGTTAATTTGACAACAATTCAAAAAGTCGCCAAGTTGGCGACATTCCGCCAAATTCGTCGCCAAAATCTCGCCAAGCTTTACTGACGGAGAAATAATTTATTCTTATAGCAGATAAATGACTATTGGCGTTCAAATACAAAAGTATTACTCGAAGTATCTTTTCTCATGAATGGAATGAGCTAGATCCACGAAAATGATGTCACTCTATTTATCGCATGGTATTACATATGAAAAGTGAACATGTTTCTCAATAGGAAATATATTTTTTTTATTTTATATGACTTTTTGATAATTTTTTTTGAAAAATGTGCAATATCTCGAGAACGGTTCATGTTAGCGTTCTAAAATTCATGTTAATCGTTTTCTAATGAAAAATTACATGAGAAATGTCTATTTGCGTAACTTTATTAGCGGTTTTGATTTTTTGACGATGTTTTCAAAATTTCACTCAAAAATTTAGGGGGGTTCTGAACATTCGATTACGTTTAAAAGCAATAGGCTCTCAGTGTTTATGGATTGTGATTTTTGTACCAAATTTCGTTCGAATCGGGCCATTCGTTCGTCAGTTATCGTCTCCACAGTCTCACTGACACACACACACACACACACACACACACACACACACACATACACACACACAGACATCACTTCAAAAATGTTTGATTCGTGATCAGGGATGCTTGAAACGTGCTCTTCTGTCGAAAACTCGAATTCGAATTTTCGACCCCGTCACAATACTTTCCTTATACATTATGTATATAAGGAAAGTAACAATGTATAAGATTCACGGCCCTATATTTTCCGGTGTAATTTTTATCACAATTTTACATGGTAAATCCCGAGCAACGCCGAGTAATCGCTGCTAGTTTTAATATATATGCGATTGATTTAACATTGTTCAAAGCTTTTTACACGCGATTATTAGATTGTTACAGAAATTAACTTACCTCCGAACCCGTAGACGATGACATCTGGTACGTCAAGAAGGGAGTGAGTTCAGGAGTCAAAGAGCAAGCTTTATAAGTGGTAAACTAGAGTGGCGCAGGCCTTAAACGATTAAAAATATTTATCGTACAATAAATAAAACTGCTGATTTCTTTCTTGCGTCCCAGACCGACCGTCCGACGAAGGTGTAAGATATATGTTTAGATCGCCGGGATAGTGCCATCTAATTTAGAGTGGAACCCAGAGGGGGCGACATCCACAGGGACCAACCTTCCATCCCTTGTTACCAACCGCTTGGAAGGACTTTCAAACTCACAAATTTAGCTTGCTCGTACACGGGGACAGGTTAGGCGAGCCGGAAATCGAACTCGGATGCTCCGAGTACAAACCACGTCACTTAACCTCTGGGTTATCCCACTCTAAAACTGCTGCTTGTAAGACAATAACTTACAAAACTTCCTTGAGGAAAGCATATGTGTGTCAGTTAGGTCACTACAGTTGCTTCAATGCCATTATAAGCCCTTTTTTTCAGGCCAAAATAACATTATGAGCTCTTAACAACCACTACTGCCGTTCGTTGGGCAGTTCGCTCTTGGCGGTTGCTAAGGGCACATACTGTTCTTTTGGCTTGAAGTAGGGCATTATAATGACCTCGAAACAATTGTAGTCACGTAACTGACATATGCTTACTTTCTTCAAAGAGGTCTTGTAAGTCATTAATCTTTTGTATAACTTCTATCGGATTGTGCTCCCCCCCCCCCCCCCCCCTTGAGATTTTGAAAACTCGGCGCCTATGCTGGAGACATCGTCAGGATCCTGCTCTTACTGTCATACGCCACACAACCCGACAACAGGGGTTATGGTCTGGGGTGCCATTTCGTTTGATAGCCGGACCCCTTTGATAGTCCTCCGTGGCACCATCACAGCACAGCGGTACGTTGACGACATTCTACGACCCGTTGTATTGCCATTCCTTTTGCGACACCCCGGGCTAACTTTTCAGCAAGATAATGGCAGGCAACACACGGCACACCTCTCTATTGATTGTCTGCGTGCTTACGACACACTTCCTTGGCCAGCCAGATCCCCAGATCTCTCGCCTATTGAGCACATTTGGCCTGAGATGGAGCGTCGCCTGCGACCATCCCAGAATGTAGACGAATTAGATCGTCATTTGGAGGTCATTTGAAACGACATCCCTCAGAACACCATCCGGCAACTTTATGCATCAATGCCACGTCGGGTAACAGCTTGTATCAAGACCAGAGGTGGACCAACGCCATATTGACGTGCTCACTTTGTGTAGATCTTTCAGTGCAATAAATCATCCAATTGTTCTGAAATCCTAATCATTTCTTTTCTATACATCCACATTACATGTACCAAATTTTATCGCATTTGGACAATTCTTTCTTGGTGCGTCGATTTTTTTGTCTTAGAGTGTATAATATTTGTAGAACGAAGGTCGACTATTTTTCGATATAATCTTCACGTGTGATATAATCACATTTTTCAGTATATTTAACTTTTTAATTGTTTTTTAAATCGCATTACAATTTCATTGCATTCGTAAATCACATTACAAATTATATTTTATATAATATGATGATATGTAATTATTTTGTGTCTTATGAGCAAGAAATTCGAACGTTGAATAAAATACTATGATAACGATACTGAACAACTATGAAAATCGCATGTAATACTAGTACTTGTGTTATTTTTCAGAACTAACTGATTTATGTTTAAACAAACAAGCATGACTTAAAAAAAAAAATCTGATGTGGGCAGCATATGACTTTCCTTATATAATGCAATGAATTTACTACTCTTACAGTAAAAAAAAAAAAACAGATTATTTTTATAGTAGTTATTTATATTCTTTCCAAGATATTGAATTTTCGTTAATGAGTCGTCATTTTCCATGTCATCTTCATCAATGAGTCGTCATTGATTAAGAGTCATTTCTATCTATTTGACGAGTTTTTCATTAATTTAGCAACTTTAAAAAAGTCGCCAAGTTGGCGACATTCCACCAAATTCGTCGCCAAAATCTCGCCAAGCGTTATGGACGAAGAAATAAGTTATTCTTGCAGCAGATAAATGACTATTGGCGTTCAAATACAAAAGTATTACTCAAAGTATATTTTTTCATGAATGGAACGAGCTAGATCCACGAGAATGATGTCACCAAATTTATCGCATGGTATTACATAAGAAAAGTGAATATGTTTCTCAATAGGAAATATTTTTTTTTATTTTATATGACTTTTTGATAATTTTTTTTAAAAATGTGCAATATCTCGAGAACGGTTCTTGTTACCGTTCTAAAATTTATGTCAATCGTTCTCTAATGAAGAATTACATAAGAAATGTCTATTTGCGTAACTTTATTAAAGGTTTTGATTTTCTGACGATTTTTTCAAAATTTCACTCGAAAATTTAGAGGGGGGGGGGGGGGGGTTCTGAACATTCGATTGCGTATAAAAACAATAGGCTTCCAGTGTTTACGGATTGCGATTTTTGTACCAAATTTCGTTCGAATCGGTCCATTCGTTCGTCAGTTATCGTCTCCACAGACTCACTGACACACACACACATATATACTTTCACACGCACACACATACTTTCACACACACACACATATTTTCGCACACGCACACACATACTTTTACACACACACACACACATAGAGACATCACTTCAAAAATATTTGATTCGTGATCAGGGATGCTTAAGCGTGCTCTCCCGTAAAAAACTCGAATTCGAATTTTCGACCTCGTCACAATACTTTCCTTATACATTATGTATATAAGGAAAGTAATTATATTCGAAATATAACATTAGAAACATGAACAATAATACAAATATGTAGAAATCTCCAAAACATCGGATCATTTTAATCCTGATAGACAAGATTGGAAATAATTCATCGTTCAGAGGGAATTCAAACCAACCATCGCCTGCCGCCAAACAACATCATCCATTGAGCTACTGAGACTATTACTTTAACGATATAGATTTCAAGCTAAGCACAGGATGTATTACAACCAATTTCATATAAAATAGTTTAATAAACATAAAAATATATTAAAACAATAGAAATAAAAATATTTAAATCCTTCTAAAACTAGGAATTATAATACAAAAAAGAAAATGAAATTATATTATTTATAATTATAGTGCTAGAAATATACAATATTTATAACTATAATACTAGAAATTATAAGCGTTCTACATTATCTTACATTTAAAGCATTACATGATGAATGTAATCTTGCACTAAGGGACAAAAAATCAGAGGATTCCAACACAAAACATTTTTCTACAGATTAATATACAGGGTGCCCCAAAAAGTTTGAAACGCGCTTTAATTCTTTACCTGTTGGAGATAGGTGGACAATGTAAATTGCAAAAATGTTGAAAGTATGATAGGAAATAAGACTACGCTACTGAAATAGGCCTCCCATTCATTTTCAAAAAGCTACACTTTTTAAATTTTTATACGACCCCCTTAGACAAATTGGGTCACTCATTTATATTTAATGCAACAAGATCATTAAAAAAAAACGCATATCTGTATCTTTAAAATTGAGTGAGTTATATTTAATTGAAATTAAACATTGTGAATGGGGATCATATATCAAATTAGAAATGTAAATTTGTGACATATCACAAAAAAAGATAAAACTGGATGATAACACATAGGAGACACTTGCGAATTCCGCGTTGGCTCACAATGCAATCACGGATTCTTAAATACTTTTCAATAACTAAGTACTTTTTCAATAATTAAATACCTTTTTTTTATCTAAACAATTTCCATCGTCAATTTGTTTATGATCCCTATTTTCACTGATGAAACAGCCTTTCACATGGTACGGAAAAGTGGCATAAGTCAGATTTTTCCTTTATCATAATTCAGTTGATTTTAAAGATACAGATATGCGGGTTTTTTTTTTTAATGATCTTGTTGCATTAAAAATTTTCTAATTTACCCAATTTGTCTAAGGGGGTCGTATAAAAATTTAAAAAGTGTAACTTTTTAAAAATGAATGGGAGGACTATTTCATTAACGTAGTCTTATTTGTTACCTTACTTTCAACATTTTAGCAATTTACATTGCCCACTTATCTCCAACAGGTAAACAACTAAGGCGCGTTTCAAACTTTTTGGGACACTGTATTGTGGAAAAACAAAACACACTAGGGCTTTCTTATGACTCGATCTTTGAAATCGATCGGTTTATTATTGGTTCAGATTACAATAAGCATACAGAATTTCTTGTAAATCACTTTACTGCTTCTAGATATATCATTCTGGCTGTAATATTTCTTAATGGCCAGGCACTTGATCGTTCAATCATTCGCCTATTTTTAGCAGCCGAATTGTAAAACATTTACCGCCATAAGACGTTGTCCGGGGCCGGGGCAGTGTTTCTTTCAAGCATACATTCGAGGGGGGGGGGGACGAAGAGACATGTTATATTAATTATTATTTGATTATTAATTATTTATATAGCCACTGATGAAGGGTATGGTGATTCCCGAACCTGCTCTGACCTTTTTAATATTTGTAAGTCATAAAGGATGGTTTTTATTAAATTACCTTTTAATTTACGATTTTTTGTCTTTGGTCTAATGCATGTTATTGTGCAGTCGAACCTCGATATGTCGAATTTGAAGGGAGTAGAAAAAAAATTCGAGATATCGAAAATTTGAAAAATTTTAAGGAATTCATAAAAGAATATATACATCCTAGTCCTATACCTTACACATTTTTTAAAAATTCACTTACTTTATCTTACAGACAGAGAATTGGGTATTACCCAAGAAAATGCTGACAACAAATATAGCGAAGCTTGAAATGATTGGATACACATTTAATGTAATGCACATTATTAAAATTTCATCTTGCATTTCTTTACTTGCAAAATAGTCGCCTATGACAGTTTGGTTACAGGTACTGAATCCTTCAATATCTATCACATTTTCCAAATGAGCTAGGCGGATCCAAATGAGCTTAATTTTGTGGCGATAGTTTTTACTTTAAAACTCGGAATAATACAGGTACCTTGATCCAAAGGCTGTAACTTAGAAGTTGGGTTTGGTGGCATGAAATGAACTTTCACGTATACGTGAAAGTTCATTTCATGCCACCATATTTTAATTTTATATCATATTTTAATTTCGGCACGCTATTATGCGCTGTACAGTTGTCCAAGAAGAGAACAATATCGCGATTTTCACGGGACATTTTTCTGTCTAGTTCCTTCAAGCAATTTGGGAAAATTTCGGCAGTCATCCAAGCCTTATTGTTCGCAAAATAAGTCATTGGAACAGATTTCATTCCTGAAAAACATCGGGGTTTAGCAGATTTACCTATCATAAGAGATTTGAGCCTTTCTGAACCATCCATATTAGTGCAAAATAGCACAGTTAATCTTTCTTTGCTCCTTTTCCCACCATGACATGCCTTTAATGGCCATAGTTTTATCAGGCATACACTTAAAAAGTAGTCCTGTTTCATCTGCATTAAACACATTTTTTGGATCGTATTTTTCCAAATGAAAAAATCTGATGTGAGCAGCACATGACTTTCTCTGCAGACTTATATTAACGTTCTCTTTATTTTAATTAAATTTATTTCACTTTTAATTCAATTTTCGTTCTCATTTGGTAACCGGGCTTATTTTCAAAGGTGGCGTAGGGAAAGTACGATAAACTAAAATGTCTCGAGAACGGCTAGTCCTAGTGTAATGGGGTTGGTATTATTCATTTCGTCGTTAAAAATTACGTATTAAATCAGCATTTAATAGATATATTTGAGTATACCCAGTTCTTTAGTTTAGATTTGGACGATTTTTGCGGGCCATTTTGCAAAAAAAGGCAGGTCATTTTTTTCCAAATCGTACCAAATTCTAATCAGCACCAGGGTAACCCACAAGTGACTTATCTACCGAATTTTGTGAAATTCAGTCCATTAGTTTTTCAGTTAGAGTGGATACAAGCTTTTGTGGGCCATTTCGCAAAAAAAGGCGGGTTCTTTTATCCCGAATCGTACCCAAAACTAATCAGCACCAGACTCGCTCACAAGTAACTTACCTACCAAATTTTGTGAAATTCGGTCCATTAGTTTTTTAGTTTGAGTGGATACAAAATCTGCACAGACAGACAGACACACACACAGACGTCACGCTAAAAATAGTTTTTTCGTATTCTATAGGTCTCGAAACGTGTAGATCCGTCGAAAACTCGAGTTGCGATTTTCGGCATGATTCCAATACTTTCCCTATACATTACCATGTATTGCAGGGAAAGTAAAAATCTGATGTGGGCAGCACATGACTTCCCCTGCAGACTTATATTCACGTTCTCTTTATTTTAATTACATTTAATTCACTTTTAATTCAATTTTCGTTCTCATTTGATAACTGGACTTATTTTCAAAGGTGGCGTAGAGAAAATACGAAAAAACTAATATATCTCGAGAACGGCTAGTCCTAGTGTAATGGAGTTGGTCTTATTCTTTTCTTCGTTAAAAAATTACGTATTAAACAAGCATTTCATGGATATATTTGAGCATACGTAGTTTTTTATTTTGGATTTTGGCGATTTTTGCGGGCCATTTTGCAAAAAAAAAGGCAGGTTATTTTTTTCTGAATCATACCAAAATCTAATCAGCACCAGGGTGACCTATACGTGACTCATCTACCGAATTTTATGAAATTCGGTCCATTAGTTTTTCAGCTACAGTGGATACAAGCTTTTGCGGGCCATTTCACAAAAAAGGCGGGTTCTGTTATTCCGAATTGTACCTAAAACTAATCAGCACTAGCCCCGGCCACAAGTGACTTACCTACAAAATTTTGTGAAATTCGGTCCATTAGTTTTTTAGTTAGAGTGGATACAAAATCTGCACAGACAGACAGACACACAGACAGACAGACACACAGACAGACACACAGACACACACACAGACATCACGCTAAAAATGGTTTTTTCGTATTCTAGAGGTCTCGAAACGTGTAGATCCGTCGAAAACTCGAGTTGCGATTTTCGGCATGATTCCAATACTTTCCCTATACATTACCATGTATTGCAGGGAAAATAAAAATCTGATGTGGGCAGCACATGACTTTCCCTGCAGACTTATATTAATGTTCTCTATATTTTAATTAAATTTATTTCACTTTTAATTCAATTTCCGTTCTCATTCGGTAACCGGGCTTATTTTCAAAGGTGGCGTAGGGAAAGTACGAAAAACTAAAATATCTCGAGAACGGCTAGCGCTAGTGTAATGGGGTTGGTCTTATTCTTTTCATCGTTAAAAATTACGTATTAAATCAGCATTTAATGGATATATTTGAGTATACCCAGTTTTTTATTTTAGATATTGGCAATTTTTGGGGGCCATTTTGCAAAAAAAGGCAGGTTATTTTTTTCTGAATCGTACCAAAATCTAATCAGCACCAGGGTGACCAATACGTGACTCATCTACCGAATTTTGTGAAATTCGGTTTATTAGTTTTTCAGCTACAGTGGATACAAGCTTTTGCGGGCCATTTCACAAAAAAGGCGGGTTCTTTTATTCCGAATCGTACCCAAAACTAATCAGCACCAGCCCCGCCCACAAGTGACTTACCTACAACATTTTGTGAAATTCGGTCCATTAGTTTTTTAGTTAGAGTGGATACAAAATCTGCACAGACAGACAGACACACAGACACACAGACACACACACAGACGTCACGTTAAAAATGGTATTTTCGTATTCTAGAGGTCTCGAAACGTGTAGATCCGTCGAAAACAAGAGTTGCGATTTTCGGCATGATTCCAATACTTTCCCTATACATTACCATGTATTGCAGGGAAAGTAAAAATCTGATGTGGGCAGCACATGACTTTCCCTGCAGACTCATATTAACGTTCCCTTTATTTTAACTAAATTTATTTCACTTTTAATTCAACTTTCGTTCTCATTCGATAAGCGGGCTTATTTTCAAAGGTGGCGTAGGGAAAGTACGAAAAACTAAAATATCTCGAGAACGGCTAGTCCTAGTGTGATGGGGTTGGTCTTATTCTTTTCGTCGTTAAAAATTACGTATTAAATCAGCATTTAATGGATATATTTGAGTATACCCAGTTCTTTAGTTTAGATTTGGACGATTTTTGCGGGCCATTTTGCAAAAAAAGGCAGGTCATTTTTTTCCGAATCGTACTAAAATCTAATCAGCACCAAGGTAACCCACAAGTGACTCATCTACCGAATTTTGTGAAATTCGGTCCATTAGTTTTTCAGCTACAGTGGATACAAGCTTTTGCGGGCCATTTCACAAAAAAGGCGGGTTCTTTTATTCTGAATCGTACCCAAAACTAATCAGCACCAGCCCCGCCCACAAGTGACTTACCTACAAAATTTTGTGAAATTCGGTCCATTAGTTTTTTAGTTAGAGTGGATACAATATCTGCACAGACAGACACACAGACACACAGACAGACACACACACAGACATCACGCTAAAAATGGTTTTTTCGTATTCTAGAGGTCTCGAAACGTGTAGATCCGTCGAAAACTCGAGTTGCGATTTTCGTCATGATTCCAATACTTTCCCTATACATTACCATGTATTGCAGGGAAAGTAAAAATGAAACTGGTAAGATGATCCAAATGGTAAGATGAAAAAATTCGAGATATCGAGAGTTTGATTAAAAAATTTCGAGTTAAAGAGTTTGTTTTACATTAGTTTTATACCGTGCATGAAGGGAGATGAAAATATATATTTTTAGATATCGAAAATTTCGAGATACCGAGGTTCGACAAATCGAGGTTCACCTGTATTAACTTTTTTTTCTATTTATGTGACAGCATTTAGATATATTTATATAGGGCAAATAGAAAACTTGCCCCACTAAAGTTTCATTTGCCCTCCCCCCCCCCCCCCCCAGCCAAAAAGTCTCGAAAGACTGCCTGGTAAGGGGGCAATAGAGGGGGCCCAACACCCATGCTTGTAGGTGGAATCGAACCCACAACCTGACAGCCGAGTCACAAGGAAATGTTGTCTTAGACCTAGCTACCGAGTCGGCTGTCTGTAAAAATAATTCTCTAATATCTAGAGAACAGATCGGAATAATCACTAACAATGGTGCCCATTCATTTCTCGTAAAAAGTACTTACAAAGCATTATTTAATATATTGATTTATTTGCTTTTCCAAGTGAGATAAAATAAAGCGCAATATCTCGAGAAGGACGTATGTTAGCATCCCTATAAAAATGTCATCCCTTTTTAAATAAAAATGTACATATAAAATAACTATTTCTGTAACATTTTTATGAAGATTAATTTATTTTATTTTACGATTTGAGAATGAAATGTGGAAAAAGTGGAGGGCTTTTCTCTGGTCCGATTGAAATAAACGTACAAAATTTCATTTAAATTGATCAATTTGTTCAAAAGATAGCTGAAAAAATAGATTAAAAAAATAGATAGAAAATTGATCAATTTGTTCAAAACATACAGACACCACTGAAAAAAAAATAGTTGATTCGTATTCAGGGATGCTCAAAATGAGTAAATCCATCCAATCCAAGAGGCCAAATTTTAAACAATACTTTCTATTTACATATACCGGGTGATTCAAAAGTTCGGAGCAAAAGTAAAACGGTATAAAAAATATCTACGGGTCGGAGAGACATGCGGTTTGCAGATTAATATTCACCGTGGTGGGGGAATTTTGTGTGGCATGAAAAAAAATTAGTTCAAACTCTCGACACTCGGGGGAGCTGCGGCAGATAAAGCCATGAAGATGACGTATGCATAGGAGGTGATTGCACACATGACTGGCCTGCGAGATCCCCAGATCTCACACCCGTGCGGGGATACCTAAAATCACGTATACCTATCTAAGTTTATATTCTGTAAGTTTTCAAGCGCCTCACCGTTTTCAAGGTCTGCTAGTTGAGAGGAATAATTGGTTTTGTTAGGACTGCCCATGCTAATGCTATCCTGACGGGGTGCAGAATTCAAGGTTTTCAGTTCTTGTGAGAAAGTGATTTCTGCTTGTGAAGTAATTTTGACAGTTATGGGTTAAGCATGTAAAAATCCTTGCACGTGTTTTTGAGGAAGGCGAAGTAACTTGTTACCACTCTGTTGAATTTGCAGCTGGTTACTTCTTGCAGATGTACTTTAGCGTGTGAAAGGGATTTGGAAAATGGCTCGTTTATCATGGCAACTGTAAGATGCATTAAAAAATGGTGAAATGGGAATATAAAATTTTGAGTAAAAAATTAAATTCACGATTAAAATTTAATCAAAAAAGTTAAAAGATTTTAAAATAAATGTGCGTTAGTTAAAATTACACAAAATATCATATTCGCTATGACAATTGCATTATAGAGAATAACTACCATAGACCTCAATGGGAACGTTAATCTAAAATTTTTAATGCGTGAAATCACATTTATTTCATCAGAGATTTCAAGAAAGCAAATGTCTTTTAAAAATAATATGAAAATTTAAAACCTGGTAGTCCAAATTAATAACAATAATAATAATAAAAAATTGGGGAGCAAATTTATAAAAACCATATATATATTCATTTAAGTGTAAATGAAAAATACATAACCTGGGTTTCTTCTGGGGTCCGCCTTTGCGGTTTTGGGCTTGGAGCTTTAGTAGCTTCATACTAAATCTATCTCTGGCAGCAAGCTTGGGCGCACATACAACTTTTTTTCAAAAGGGAGCAAATCACTGACATCAGTGGGGCAAACACAAAAATAAGATACACAACATCTACTAGCTTGATGCCCACTTTTGTGACATTGAACGTCGAGGTGGGTAAGCGCTCCCTCTTGCCCTCCCCTATGGGCGCCCATGTCCGCGAATCACAACTTGTAAGATGAACATGAAAGATCTTAGTGGTCAAAATTCTTCCTCTCCAATAAATGATTTTATCCTAATCACTCTAAACCTTAAAATCGCCTCATGTTCGAAATTCCGCATCAAGCGGCCTCATTATAAACACAAAAAGCGATAAATGATTTTTTTTTTTTCTTATAAAGAAACCGCTGCAACCTTTGTTCAGAAATCGTGAAAGGTAGATAAGATTTTATAAGTTATCTCACCCCAGGGACATAACAGCTAAACACATTACAGTTTCTGTGATCAAGAATAACAACTTCTGGGATCAAGAATAACAAGAAAGATCAATCATGCATAAAGCATTGATTATGAAACACTTTCCAACTGCTATGCAATTTCATTTAAACATCTCTAAAATACGACGGAAGTGTATTTTTAAAATTATCATAATAGTACTACATTAATTTATTATATTTGAAAACTTAATACTTCGTCGAAAAAAATTAACTTTATTCAAATGACGTCATTGAAATATACATCTCCTGGCTCTCTATGTAAAAGCTGTAAATGTTTCATTCATACACTTTTATCCCATTCCTTTAATTCATCACAATACTACAATAATTTATTTTATTTAAAAACTTAAAACCATGGAGGTAAAAGTAATTTAACTCTTCGCTTAAAACTTCATCGATAAAGTCTGCTATAAAATCGTCTGCCTCTCTATGTAAAATTAATGAATGTTTCATTCATATCAGCTATATTGTAGATTCTAGATTCCAGAGCTAAATAATTTTGCTTTAAAGAAATTCAGCAATTCTTATACAACTCATCCTGATTTTTATGTGTTTACATTCTCCATATGTGAAAATTAAGTTTCGTTGTAGAAATAATTAAAGTTTGATGATCATTTCAACGCAAATATATTGTAATTGCGTTGTTTCAGGATGCAGATGCACAGAAATTAAGCAAAAATAAAGTGGTTTTAGGACGGATACGACACTAAATATAAATTAAAAAGAACTTTAAAAATCACGATTTTGACACAAGATGGATGGCATTGATCATTTAAACTCAAATATATTGCAATTGCGTTACTTCAGAATATAGATGCACAGAAATAAAGCAAAAATAAAGCGATTTCAGAACGGATACAACACTAAATATAAATTAAGAACTTTAAAAATCACGATTTTGACGCGAGATGGATGCCATATTTTATATTGAAGTGGGTCACGTGATCTCTTCATATAATATGGGTGTAATTATTATTTTAATTTTTATTTAAAAAACTACCGAATATATTTTGCTGAAATTTTTTTCATATTTTTTATGGGATAATTTGAATATTTCCTAAAACTTCCGAAGCAATATTTGAATTTTCAATTCGCTTAAAAAATGTTTGAAAAATTAGGTCCCATAGGGTTCAATGTATTTCATTTTTACAACCCGGGTTCAGTACAAAACTAATTGGGTGATATTATTCATCTATATTCCCATAGGTCTCACAGACCGTCTGAACAACATACTAAAATTTCATTTTGATAGTCATTTTTACGGCAGTTATCGTGCGGACGGACAGACAGACAGAATGAACAAAGCCATAAACACTTTTCAAGTATGTTGTAAAGTGTTAAGAAGGTGCCCCAATAGCAGTTTTTGTCTTTCGAGGGCTATCACAGTTGATTTTAATAATTTGAAAGTTGGTTCTTAATATACACTACGTGACAGTGAAAATGAAACACCAAGAAGGAGTGGGCAGAAAAATACGTAAATTGCAGGGTAGACGCAGCTCAACGAGTTATGCAAATGATGCGAAATGCGCAGTTGTCCCGCGCACGTTGAGTGAGATATAAGGGAAGGAAACTGCAGAATCGTCAATCGTCGCAGCTCAACGAGTTATGTAAATGATGCGAAATGCGCAGCTGTCCCGCGCACGTTGAGTGAGATTTAAGGGAAGGAAACTGCAGAATCGGCAATCGTCGCGCCGCTTTGTCTGCCAGGGAAATCATTTTGCAATTTTTTTTTGTTTCGGAGGAAACGTGTAATAGCAGAGAATGCCAGACCGCCGCCAACAGAGGCAGTTCCAGCAGACAGACAATTTCACGAGGGGTATGGTGATCGGACTCAGAAGGGCAGTTTGGTCCATACGTCAAATCTCAGCGGACAGCCACCTACATGCTTCCACGGTGCACCGGCTGTGGTGAAGATGGTTGGAACATGGCGGAATGTGGTATGTTTGTGGAGTGCCGGTACGGCCAGAGAGATGTTAGCATGCGTGGACCAACGCATCCGGCGGAAAAATTTGGCGACCCCGCGGTTGGAAATTCTTTGCCCGCAGGCGAACCTTGATGCTGGAGACGCGGTGGTCGAGCGGTCAGGAGGCAGGCGTTTCCTTGTGATCGCTCGGTTACCGGGTTGTGGGTTCGAGCGAGGCCAATGTAAACCTTTTACGTTGGCCTCGGTTCGAGTTCCACCTGCGGGCATGGGTATTGTGATGTTGAGGTTAAGGGTGAACGTCAGTAAATCTTCTGCCCTATCCGCGCTTTGTTAACTTTCGCGGCACACATATTTCGCCGAAATTCTGCTCAAACATTTGCGAAATATTTTCTGAAAGATAAAATGCAATGCTTAGATTATATTACAACTAAATTTAATGCCCCAAAAACATAGAATATATTTTTTATTTTAATACAAAATATTTTTGGTGCTGCCATCTGTTGTCGTAATTTAATTCATACCGATTATTTTTATTTTTTAATGAACATTTTTAAATATCTATTCCTTCTAATACAATATTAAATACAACAACAGATCATATATAATAATGCCACAATCACGGAAAGGTAATTTATCATTCTATAAATTTGGTAAGGGATCTGAATGCACATCACTGAGGACTGCAGTTTTGTCTTCAAGTCCAAGTTCAATTACGTTTCCGTGATTATGGCATTATATATGATCTGTTATTGTATTTAATAGCGTATTGGAAGGAATAGACATTTAAAAATGTTCATTAAAAATAAAAATAGTCGGTATGAATTAAATTACGATAACAGATGGCAGCACCAAAAATATTTTAAATTAAAATAAAACATATATTCTATGTTTTATTGGGTATTAAATTTAGTTTTAATATAATCTAAGCATAGCACTTTATCTATAAGAAAATATTTCGCAACTGTTTGAGCAGAATTTCGGCGAAATATGTGTGCCGCGAAAGTTAACAAAGCGCGGACAGGGCAGGAAATTTACTGACGCTCACCCTTAAGTCAGTCTTCTGCCCTAGTGGAGCCTCGTTCAAAGTGAAGCTGCATACTCCCCTCGCCATGGACCAGGGGTCTTTGGACTTGGTGTAGGCTTTCCTGCACCATGGGGATTTGTAACAACAACAACAACAATAACCATTGATGCTCCCATATCGACCAGGACCATTATCCGTCGATTGGTCGCCGGCGACCTGCATTCATGGCGCCCATTAAGAAGACTGCCATTGACCCAACAGCACAGACGCCTCCATTTGCAATGGTGTCGGGATAGAGCCACGTGGACGGCGGAGAGGCACAGGGTCGTGTTTTCAAACGAGTCACGTTTCAGTTTCAGCAATGACAGTCGCCGTGGAAGAGTCTGGAGCCGAAGTGGTGACAGGTCCAATCCGGCCGCATCTGTGGAATTCCACACCGTGCGACAAAGCGGTATCATGGTTTGGGGCGCCATCGTCTACGATAGTAGGTCACCCCTGGTCCGTATTGAGGGCACTATGACGGACCAACGATACGTCCGCTATGCTGCTCTAAGTCCTAGGACGAGCCGGATGGTCTGGGCTTTCGGGACCAACGATACGTGGATGATGTGCTGCGGCCGGTGACACCACACTTCCTTAAAGGTGTGCCCAATGGCATTTACCAGCAGGATAGCGCCCGACCACACACGGCACGGTCAGAAAACATGCCCTTGCAAGGTACCCAGATGCTTCCCTGGTCACTAGTCTCCCTTGATCTCTCATCAATTGAACACGTCTAGAACGTGATTGGACGGCGCTTGCGTGCGCTGCCACCGCCGTATTTAGAAGACGAACTCTGGCAAATGGTTGACAGGGAATGGGCAGTCATCCCTCAGAACACCACCTGCACGCTCATTGAATCTGTACCTAAATGTGTTGCTGCCTGTATCGCCGCCCGCGGTGGTCCTACAACCTACTGATCAGGCGATTTTATCGCTCAGTGTATAGGTGTATCATGTTGCAACAAACATCATTTATTGTTCGTTGCTGTCTCTCTCTCTGCGGATTTTCATCACTTTCTGCCCACTCCTTCTTGGTGCCTCATTTTGACTGTCTCGTAGTGTATTTCAAAAGCTTAATTTCAGTTCTCAATAAAAAAATCTGATGTGGGCAACACATGACTTTCCTTATATAATGTAATGTATTTACTACTTTTACAGTAAAAAAATAGGTTTTTCTTATAGTAGATACTAATATTCTTTCCAAGATATTGAATTTTCGACAATTAGTCGTCATTTTCATTGATTTAGCGTCATTTTTATCCATTTGGCGAGATTTTCGTTAATTTGGCAACATTTCAAAAAGTCGCCAAGTTGGCGACATTCCGCCAAAATCGTCGCCAAAATCTCGCCAAGCGTTATGGTTGAAGAAATAAGTTATTCTTACAGCAGACAAATGACTATTGGCGTTCAAATACAAAAGTATTACTCAAAGTATATTTTTCCATGAATGGCACGAGCTAGATCCACGAGAATGATGTCACCCAATTTATCGTATGGTATTACATATGAAAAGTGAACATGTTTCTCAATAGGAAATATTTTTTTTTTATTTTATATGACTTTTTGATATTTTTTTTGAAAAATGTGCAATATCTCAAGAACGGTTTATGTTAGCGTTCTAAAATTTATGCCAATCGTTTTCTAATGAAAAATCACATAAGAAATGTCTATTTGCGTAACTTTATTAGTGGTTTTGATTTTTTGACGATTTTTTCAAAACTTTATTCGAAAATTTAGGGGAGTTCTGAACATTCGATTTCGTATAAAAACAATAGGCTGCCAGTGTTTACGGATTGTGATTTTTGTACCAAATTTGGTTCGAATCGGTCCATTCGTTCGTCAGTTATCGTCTCCACAGACTCACTGACACACACACACACACACACACACACACACATACTTTCACACACACACACACACATACTTTCACACACACACACACAGACATCACTTCAAAAATGCTTGATTCGTGATCAGGGATGCTTGAAACGTGCTCTCCCGTCGAAAACTCGAATTCGACCCCGTCACAATACTTTCCTTATACATTATGTATATAAGGAAAGTAATATAGAGCATAAGTATTTGTTGCATGAAAAATGTCATTTTTGAGGTCACTCTGTCGGGACCCAGCAGAATTTTCAATACTTGACATGTTTTCATTATTTTGCAAATTAGCTTATTCAGCTCATTTACTAGCTTGAAATGCTGTTAACCAAGCAAGCGGATTTTTAATACATTTGTCACAAAAATCTAAATGTATTGAAGGCTTTTGGCATTTACAACAACTTATGAGATTTCTGTAAGTATGAACTAACTTAAGTTATTAACGTTTCACTTCTTTACATACATTATGCGATGACTTAAAGAAACATGAATTTTGAGATCATTTTGATAGGCCCGTTCCAAGTAGACGAACATAACGTATACGATTTGGTGAATTTTCCTAATTGATCTTAGAAGATTCTACGGACAGTTATGGCTCAGGCAAAAAGAGAAATGAATAAAGATTATGCAAAAGCTTTTAGACCGAAGCCTATTAAGCTATATGGTACTCCTGTAATCACAAAATAAGAAACGTTAAGAGAGGAAAACTAATAAAACAAATACCACCTCAACAGCTGTTCAAACCCTATTCAGATTGCAGGCACTGAAACCAGAATGATTTAAGGGCTAATTAGTGATAAGATGGCAGGTTGAAATTATTAGATTGAAAAAATGTTTGAAAGGCTTGAGATGATTGTTTTTTACTTTCCTTATATACATAATGTATAAGGAAAGTATTGTGACGGGGTCGAAAATTCGAATTCGAGTTTTCGACGGGAGAGTACGTTTCAAGCATCCCTGATCACGAATCAAACATTTTTGAAGTGATGTCTGTGTGTGTGTGTATGTGTGTGTGTGTGAAAGTATTTGTGTGTGTGTGTGTCAGTGAGTCTGTGGAGACGATAACTGACGAACGAATGGACCGATTTGAACGAAATTTGGCACAAAAATCACAATCCGTAAACACTGGAAGCCTATTGTTTTTATACGCAATCGAATGTTCAGAATCCCCCTAAATTTTCGAATGAAATTTTGAAAAAATCGTCAAAAAGTCAAAACCGCTAATAAAGTTACGCAAATAGACATTTCTTATGTGATTTTTTTATTAGAAAACGATTGACATAAATTTTAGAACGCTAACATGAACCGTTCTCGAGATATTATACATTTTTCAAAAAAATTATATAAAAGTCATATAAAATAAAAAAAAAATTTCCTATTGAGAAACATGTTCACTTTTCATATGTAATACATTGCGATAAATTGGGTGACATCATTCTAGTGGATCTAGCTCGTTCCATTCATGAAAAAAGATACTTTGAGTAATACTTTTGTATTTGAACGCCAATAGACATCTATCTGCTGTAAGAATAACTTATTTCTCCGTCCATAACGCTTGGCGAGATTTTGGCGACGAGTTTGACGGAATGTTGCCAATTTGGCGACTTTTTGAAATGTTGCCAAATTAACGAAAATCTCGTCAAATGGATAAAAATGACGCTAAATCAAAGAAAATGACGACTAATTGTCGAAAATTCAATATCTTGGAAAGAATATTAGTATCTACTATAAGAAAAACCTATTTTTTTACTGTAAAAGTAGTAAATTCATTACATTATATAAGGAAAGTCATGTGTTGCCCACATCAGATTTTCTATCTATTGATGCTAGCTACTGCATCAGAGCCATGATTATAATCTTATACACTTAAAATATGGAAAATCCTGATTTGATTTTTGTAAAACATGCATGTCTTAATAAATATTTTGTACTTTTACAGCTTTTGAATATTGAAGATGTTTGCTCAGTGGCGTCGCCAACGTAGAAGAGGAGAATTTGGAGGTTCTAACCCCTCCCAGGAACGCATCGAATATGGGGGGGAAAAATGATGATGATGCATGGAGAAATGGAAAACAACATATTTGATTACACCCCCCCCCCCCCCCCCCCCATTTTTACTTTCTTTATATACATAGTGTAATGTATAAGGAAAGATTGTGACGGGGTCGAGAGTTCGAAGGGAGAGTGCGTTACAAGTATCCTTGAACACGAATCAAACGTTTTTGAGATTTCTATGTGTGTGTCAGTGAGTCTGTGGAGACGATATTTCACGAACGAATGGAGCAATTTGAACGAAATTCGGTAAATTACAATCTGTGATTAAATTAAATTACAATCTGCGAATACTGGAAGCCTATTGTTTTTATACGCAATAGAATGTCCAGAACCTCCTTACATTTTCCGAGGGAAATTTTGAAAAAAATCATCAAAAAATCGAAACCTTTAGTAAAGTTACATAGTCATTTCTTACGTAATTTTTCATTAGAAAACGATTGATACAAATTGTAGAATGCTGTCATGAACCGTTCTCGAGATATTGCACATTTAAAAAAAATTATCAAAAACTCATAAAATAAAAAAATATTAACTATTGTGAAAGATGTTCACTTTTCATAAGTAATATACGATAAATTTGGAGACGTCATTCTCGTGGATCTAGCTCATTCCATTCATGAGAAAAGATACTTTGGGTAATATTTTTGTATTTGGACGCCAATAGTCATCTATCTGCTATAAGAACAGCGTACTTTCCGCTCATAACATTTGGCGAGATTTTGGCGGAATGTCGCCCACTTAGCAACTTTTTTAAATGTTGCCAAATTAACGAAAATGTAGCCAAACTGATGAAAGTTCAGTATCTTGGAAAGAACATAAGAGTAGACTTAGAATAACAGAATAACCCATTTCTGTGTCCGTAACGTTTGGCGAGAAATTTAGCGGGACGTCGCCAACTTGGCGACCATTTTAAATGTTGCTAAATTAGAAGTAATGTTTCGTAAATTCTGATTTCCGTCATATGACGGGTATACCTTCTATAAGAAATACTCTTCTCTCTGTAACACTTGGTGGCTTTTGGTATAATTTAGCAAAGTATCGCCAACTTGGCGATATTGCACCCCAAATTTACAAAAATATTGTTAAAATTGCAAAAATGATGCTAAATTAATGAAAATGACATCTAATTGATGCATTAATTATTAAAATATTTTAATATATGGCTTATTGAGGATGCTATCAATATTGATAATGGTTTATTTAGAGTTGTGCGAAATATAAGTTAATTGGGTATTTTGAAATAGTTTTACATGTTGTCATCCGGAAAATCACCAGATGTACAATTCAGCCTTTAAAACACAGTACCGTGGATCTTCTACATTATTACTTTCTTTATATACACAATGCATAAGGAAAGTATTGTGACGGGGTCGAAAATTCGAATTCGAGTTTTCGACGGGAGAACACGTTTCAAGCATCCCTGATCACGAATCGAACATTTTTGAAGTGATGTCTGTGTGTGTGTGAAAGTGTGTATGTGTGAAAGTATGTATGTGTGTGTGTGTGTGTGTCAGTGAGTCTGTGGAGACGATATCTCACGAACGAATGGAGCGATTCGAATGAAATTTGGTACAAAAATCACAATCCGTGAATACTGGAAGCCTATTGTTTTAAAACACAATCGAATGTTCAAAACCTGCCTAAATTTTCGAGTGAAATTTTGGAAAAATCATCAAAAAATCAAAAGCTTTAATAAAGTTAAGTAAATAGACATTTTTTATGTAATTTTTCCTTAGAAAACGATTGACATAAAATTTAGAACGTTAGCATGAACTATTTTTGAGGTATTGTACATTTTTCAAATAAATTTATCAAAAAATCCAATAAATTAAAGAAATATATTAACTGCTGTTGTTGTTGAAATCCAGACCGTCCGACCTACCAGAAAGGTGTAAGGTAACTGTTTGGACGGTCGGGAAGTGCCACCCAATTTAGACCGGAACCCAGTGGGGGAGGCATCCACAGGGACCGTACCCTCCTTCCCCTACCACCAACCTCTCGGAAGGACTTTCGGACCCACATGTTTAACGTGATCGTACTCCGCATGAACACGGCGGCAGTTTTGGCAGTGGCTGGAATCGAACCCGGGCCTACCGAGTGCAACTCCAGCGCGCTAACCAATGGGCTACCGCGCCCATATATTAACTGTTAAGAAACATGTTCACTTTTTATATGTAATATCATGCGATAAAGTTGATGACATTTTTTCTTGTGGACCTAACTCGTTCCATTCACGAGAAAAGATACTTTGAGTAATACTTTTGCATTTGTACGCCAATAGTCATTTATCTGCTGTAAGAATAACATATTTTTCCATCCATAACGCTTGGCGACTAATTTGGCGGGATGCCGCCAACTTGGCGACATTTTTAAATGCTGTCGTCAAATTAAAGAAAATCTCGCCAAATGGATAAAAATGACGCTAAATCAATAAAGATGACGACTAATTGAAGAAAATTCAATATCTTGGAAGGAATATAAAAATAACATTTTTTTTAACTGTAAAAGTAGTAAATTCATTGCATTATATAAGGAAAGTCATGTGCTGCCCACTTCAGATTTTTTTTTTACTGTAAAAGTAGTAAATTCATTTGTATAAGAAAGGTCATGTGCTGCCTATATCAGATTTTTTTTTTTGGCAACGCTACTGTATTTGATTGTCATATTATTACGATGTATTCTCTGCAATTGTAGGTGTATTCTCAGGATACAAGAATAAATCCAAATTTCTGGATAACACAGGAAACACAGCATAAACAGGAACAATACACAGCAAACAGCTCGATAACTATCTCATAAGATTACTAAACTGTGAGGTACAGTAAAACAGCAATTAAATGCTCCACTTATTTCACAAATACTATACTCAAAACAGATACTATACTCACAGATACTATACTCACAGATACTATACTCAAAACATTGAAGAATCTCACAATTCAATGCAGCCTGTATCACGTCAAGTACTCTCCAACTGAGTGATGACACCTTTTATATACTCTCTAGAAAATTTTAGAAGGGGCTCGTATCTTGTAGTATATTTGATATATCAAAAAGGTTCTCAAACATTCGAAAAGGTGCCACATTGGTGATAAATTTCTAAATCTAGAAACCCGCTTTGAACTTACGTATATGGAAACCCTAAATTCCTATCATAGGAATGGCTGCTTCTAAAGCCGTTTTTTTCCGTCTGGTTTTCAAAAGATTCTCCAGTGAAGACATTTTACACATTCATAACACAGCCCCCTCCTTGGAGACAGCAGTACGGCCTACCTCTCGGTTTACAAGTTTAGTTCCGCACCCCTGAGGACTTAGGGACCCACATGTTTAGCGTGATCGTACTCCGCGTGAACACGGCGGCAGTTTTTTTTTTTCCAGCGGAGGGAATCGAACCCGGGTCTACCGAGTGCAATTCCCGCGCGCTGACCAGTGAGCTACCGCACACACCACAGCACCCTCCTTAAGGCTGCACGCCCCGGGTAGTATCAACCTAACGTGATCCAAACTATAGGGCTAATCTGTCAATATGGACAACTTTTAGCATGAAGACAATTTTTGAACGTCGTCATTTCCGATAGCCCCCTGGTTCATCTGTCCAGTGAGTTGTTCCGCTGTAGCATGGCGATCGACCCTGAAGAACCTTCGGAGCCAATGTTCATCTCTAACATCAATGACGAGTGGTGCTCCATAGTTTCCACATTGCTTAATCACAATGATGCCATTTCTCGATTGATGATACACTTTACCCACAGCAGCACGTGAACAGTTCCCAAGCTACGGAAATATTGCCACATGTAGCCCAAAACCAGATAATCATCCCTTTTCCCAAGTCTGATAAATTGCTAGCCATGACAGCAACGAGTGATATGTTTTCAGAATGCCTACACCACACCTTATATAACCACCAAAAGCTAGCTCACAACACATGCTTTCTTTCATTGACTATGCGTTGTTGACGTCAAAAATAGGTAGTCATCACAATAATGCAACTCGACTCTGTACAAATTAAAAAATCTGATGTGGGCAGCACATGCCTTTCCCTGCAGACTTATATCGACGATCTCTTTATTTTAATTAAATTTAATTCACTTTTAATTCAATTTTCTTTCTCATTTGATAAGTGGACTTATTTTCAAAGGTGGCGTAGAGAAACTACGAAAAAACTAAAATATCTCGAGAACGGCTAGTCCTATTGTAATGGGGTTGGTCTTATTCTTTTCTTTGTTAAAAATTACGTATTAAACAAGCATTTAATGGACATATTTGATTATATGTAGTTTTTTATTATAGATTTTGCCGATTTTTGCAAAAAAGGCAGATTGATTTTTTCTGAATTCTACCAAAATCTAATCAGCACCAGGGTGACCCACAAGTGACTTATCTACCAAATTTTGTGAAATTCAGTTCATTAGTTTTACAGCTAGAGTGGATACAAGCTTTTGCGGGCCATTTCGCAAAAAAAGGCGGGTTCTTTTATCCCGAATCGTATCAAAAACTAATCAGCTCCAGACTCCCCCACAAGTAACTTATCTACAAAATTTTATGAAATTCGGTTAATTAGTTTTTTAGTTAGAGTGGATACAAAATCTGCACAGACAGACACACACACAGACGTTACGCTAAAAATGGTTTTTTCGTATTCTAGAGGTCTTGAAACGTGTAGATCCGTCGAAAACTCGAGTTGCGATTTTCGACATGATTCCAATACTTTCCCTACACATTACCATGTATTGCAGGGAAAGTAAAAATCTGATGTGGGCAGCACATGACTTTCCCTGCAGACTTATATACACATTCTTTTATTTTAATTAAATTTAATTCACTATTAATTCAATTTTCGTTCTCATTTGGTAACTGGACTCATTTTCAAAGGTGGCTTAGAGAAAAAAACAAAAACAAAAATATCTCGAGAACGGCTAGTCCTAGTGTAATGGGATTGGTCTTATTCTTTTCTTCGTTAAACATTACGTATAAAACCAGCATTTAATGGATATATTTCAGCATACGTAGTTTTTTATTTTAGATTTTGTCGATTTTTGCGGGCCATTTCCCAAAAAAGGCAGGTTATTTTTTTCCGAATCTTAACAAAATCTAATCAGCACAAAGGTGTTCCACAAGTGACTTACCTACCAAATTTTTTTTAATTCAGTCCTTTAGTTTTTCAGCTACAGTGGATACAAGCTTTTGCGGGCCATTTCGCAAAAAAGGCGGGTTCTTTTATCCTGAATCATACCCAAAAATAATCAGCACCAGATCCGCCCACAAGTGATATACCTACCAAATTTTATGAAATTCGGTCAACTAGTTAGAGTGGATACAAAATCTGCACAGACACACACACAGACGTCACGCTAAAAATAGCTTTTTCGTATTCTAGAGGTCTCGAAACGTGTAGATCCGTCGAAAACTCGAGTTGCGATTTTCTGCATGATTCCAATACTTTCCCTATACATTACTATGTATTGCAGGGAAAGTAAATATATATATATATATATGTACTGAACAAAGCTTTAAAAAAAAAACAGATTACAAACTATATATAAACACACTCTAAACCTTAAAATAATTACAATAAGCTAATCTTCAAAATGAACAAAAAAAACTAAATCTTTAACATGGATATAAAAGACTAAAATAGATTAAATTTAGAAATGATTTCGTAAAAAGAATTTTTACTTTCCCTGCAATACATGGTAATGTATAGGGAAAGTATTGGAATCATGTCGAAAATCGCAACTCGAGTTTTCGACGGATCTACACGTTTCAAGACATCTAGAATACGAAAAAACCATTTTTAGCGTGACGTCTGTGTGTGTGTCTGTCTGTGCAGATTTTGTATCCACTATAACTAAAAAACTAGTGGACCGAATTTCACAAAATTTGGTACGTAAGTCACTTGTGGGCGAGTCTGGTGCTGATTAGTTTTGGGTACGATTCGGGATAAAAGAACCCGTATATTTTTGCGAAATGGCCCACAAAAGCTTGTATTCACTCTAACTAAAAAACTAATGGACCGAATTTCACAAAATTCGGCAGATGAGTCATTTGTGGGTCACTCTGGTGCTGATTAGATTTTAGTATGATTCGGAAAACAATAACCTGCATTTTTTTGCAAAATGACCCGCAAAAATCGTCCAAATCTAAACTAAAGAACTACGTATGCTCAAATATATCCATTAAATGCTTGTTTAATACGGAATTTTTAGCGAAGAAAAGAATAAGACCAACCCCATTACATTAGGACTAGCCGTTCTCGAGATATTTTAGTTTTTCGTATTTTCTCTACCCACCTTTGAAAATAAGTCCGGTTACCGAATGAGAACGAAAATTGAATTAAAAGTGAAATAAATTTAATTAAAATAAAGAGAACGTGGATATAAGTCTGCAGGGAAAGTCATGTGCTGCCCACATCAGATTTTTACTTTCCCTGCAATACATGGTAATGTATAGGGAAAGTATTGGAATCATGTCGAAAATCGCAACTCGAGTTTTCGACGGATCTACATGTTTCGAGACCTCTAGAATACGAAAAAACTATTTTTAGCGTGACGTCTGTGTGTGTGTCTGTCTGTCTGTGTGTCTGTCTATCTGTGCGTCTGTCTGTGCAGATTTTGTATTCACTCTAACTAAACAACTAATTGACCGAATTTCATAAAATTTGGTAGGTAAGTCACTTGTGCACGAATCTCGTGCTGATTTGTTTTGGGTATGACTCGAGTTAAAAGAACCCGCCTTTTTCTGCGAAATGGCCCGCAAAAGCTTGTATCCACTCTAACTGAAAAACTAATGGACCGAATTTCACAAAATTTGGTAGATAAGTCGCTTGTAAGCCACCCTGGTGCTGATTAGATTTTGATATAATTCGGAAAAAAATAACCTGCCTTTTTTTGCAAAATGGCCAGCAAAAATCATCAAAATATAAACTTAAGAACTACGTATGCTCAAATATAGCCATTAAATGCTTGTTTAATACATAATTTTTAGCGAAGAAAAGAATAAGACCAACCCCATTGCACTAGGACTAGCCGTTCTCGAGATATTTCAGTTTTTCTTATTTTTCCTACACCATTTTTGAAAATAAGTCCAGTTTTCAAATGAGAACGAAAATTGAATTAAAAGTGAATTAAATTTAATTTAAATAAATAGAACGTGAATATAAGTCTGCAGGGAAAGTCATGTGCTGCCCACATCAGATTTTTTTTTTTTTTTCACAGAAATTTTATTAGTTGGGACAAATTTGATTCTTAAATAAATTTTTGGAGCAGGTTGAGAACAAATGTAACAAAAAATCCTGTTTGGAGCAGGCATAGTGATTTGGAGATGTTCAGAATAATGGGTGCAGAATTAATATTACGGTCTTCTGCATAACAGTGACTAAGCTTGGGACTCAATAGACCTCCGGCCACAGTGCTTGGTTCCTGATAACACCCTTAATTTCTATTCCCTGTAACATTGTTTTGTAGGCTTCATTTCACTTATCTGTAGTTTCTTTGCAATGGCTGTTATACTATTCATACCTGTTTAACTTTTGAAAGGACTCATTGGAAACATCAACAATTATGAACTAGTTTTCAAAATAAAATACAGACCAAATAAAGTTAAAAAAGCTTACATACGTTTGGTAAATCAATCGGATTTCCTTCAAGTCTGAACCTGAATGCCCCAATAAGCTAATAAGGCTAAACTGTAATAGATCACGTTATAGTGGCAGCACTATAAAAACAAGAAAACGAGGAAATATGAACATAAAATGCAAACAAGAAAAAAAATCTGATGTGGGCAGTACATGACTTTCCCTGCAGACTTATATTAACGTTCTCTTTATTTTAATTAAATTTATTTCACTTTTAATTCAATTTTCGTTCTCATTCGGTAACCGGACTTATTTTCAAAGATGGCGCAGAGAAAATACGGAAAACTAAAATATCTCGAGAACGGCTAGTCCTAGTGTAATGGGGTTGGTCTTATTATTTTCGTCGTTAAACATTACGTATTAAACGAGCATTTAATGGATATATTTGAGTATACCTAGTTCTTTAGTTTAGATTTTGACAATTTTTGCGGGCCATTTTGCAAAAAAAGGCAGGTTATTTTTCTCCGAATCGTACCAAAATCTAATCAGCACCAGAGTAACCCATAAGTGACTCATCTACCGAATTTTGTGAAATTCGGTCCAGTAGTTTTTCAGTTAGAGTGGATACAAGCCTTTGCAGGCCATTTCGCAAAAAAGGCTGGTTCTTTTATTCCAAAACGTACCCAAAACTAATCAGCACCAGACTCGCTCACAAGTGACTTACCTACCAAATTTTGTGAAATTCGGTCCATTAGTTTTTTAGTTAGAGTGGATACAAAATCTGCACAGACACACAGACGTCACGCTAAAAATGGTTTTTTCGTATTCTAGAGGTCTTGAAACGTGTAGATCAGTCGAAAACTCGTGTTGCGATTTTCGACATGATTCCAATACTTTCCCTATACATTACCATGTACTGCAGGGAAAGTAAAAATCTGATGTGGGCAACATATGACCTTCCCTGCAGACTTATATCCACGTTCGCTTTATTTAATTAAATTTAATTCACTTTTAATTCAATTTTCGTTCTTATTTGGTAACTGGACTTATTTTCAAAGGTGGCGTAGAGAAAATACGAAAAAACTAAAATATCTCGAGAACGGCTAGTCCTAGTGTGATGGGGTTGGTCTTATTCTTTTCTGCGTTAAAAATTACGTATAAAACAATCATTTAATGGATATATTTGAGCATACGTAGTTTTTTATTTTAGATTTTGCGAGCCATTTTGGAAAAAAAGGCAAGTAATTTTTTTCCGAATCGTACCAAAATTTAATCAGTACCAGGGTGACCCACAAGCGGCTTATCTACCGAAATTTGTGAAATTCAGTTCATTAGTTTTTCAGCTAGAGTGGATACAAGCTTTTGAGGGCCATTTCGCAAAAAACAAAGGCGAGTTCTTTTATCCCGAATCGTATCCAAAACTAATCAGCACTAGATTCGCCCACAAGTGACTTACCTACCAAATTTTATGAAATTCGGTCAATTAGTTTTTTAGTTTGAGTGGATACAAAATCTGCACAGACAGAGCTAAAAATGGTTTTATCGTATTCTAGAGGTCTCGAAACGCGAAGATCCGTCGAAAACTCGAGTTGCGATTTTCGGCATGATTCCAATACTTTCCCTATACATTATCATGTATTGCAGTGAAAGTAATAAAAGACAAAGAATATGAACTCAAAGATAAATAAAATAGAAGTAATCATTCTATACCTCTGAGAAATATGGAATTATTAACTAAATTACTGGAGTTTTTATTATTATGAAAAGATTAAAAGAAATTCAAATCAAAATTTGAAGAGCACTTTTGAATAATGGAGGCAGAAGAAAAAGCAAATTGGTGACTATCCAACAATATGATTAGCGATTTATACTTTCTCTGCAATACCTGGTAATATATCAGGAAAGTATTGGAATCATGCCGAAAATCGCAACTCGAGTTTTCGACAGATCTACATGTTTTTGGACCTCTAGAATACGAAAAACTATTTTTTGCATGACACCTATCTGTGCAATGTATCCACTCTAACTGAAAAACTAATTGTCCAAATTTCATAAAATTTGGTAAGTCACTTGTGGGTGATCTTGGTGCTGATTAGATTTTTAGATGATTCAGGATAAATAAACTTGCCTTTTTGGGGGAAATGGCCTGCAAAAATTGTATCCGCTCTAGCTAGGGTTGGTCATTTTACCGGCAAAATGGTATTTTTGACAGAACAGTGGCAAAAACCTGGTAAAAACCGGCAAAAACTGGAAAAAATGGCTGGATTTAAAAAAATGTACAAAAAAACAATATAATTTTGTACATAATATAATTGAGACTTAAATCAGAATATTAATTAGTTATTTCATTAATATTAATTTGATTAATTAAAATGATAAAATATAATTAAACATTGATTAATAAGAAGTTGTGAAATCAATCTTCATTTTATCCTTATTTGAACCTCTAGCTATAACTTTTATGAATAATTTATAAAAGTAATCTTTTAAAATTCCTACAAAATTTTTTTTTTTTTTTTTTTTTTTTATTATTATATATTATTTAAAAAAAAAAAAAAAAAAAAAAAAAAAAAAAAAAAAAAAAAAGGGCCAGATAAAATTAATATACACAAGATTGGGGAGGGTGGAATAATTTTAATTGATTGTTTAATGTTGCAAATATAGGCAAATTAATCTTTTAGGTGATTTTCTCACCATTTTTCCCATTCTCATCATGCAGAACTGCAGATCTAAATATAATTTGATCATAGGAAATGAAAATGAACTGTCTTGCAAAATGTTTTTTTCTATGTTCTTCATGGTCTTTTACCACCAATCACCTGCTACTCCAAACTGGTTTTGTTCCCAACTCCAAACAGGTTTTGATTCTGTACAGGTGCATTGTACAGACTCTTGACCAATCAGGAACTGGCAAGAAACAGGTATATACATTCTTGTTTAATTCTGCTTCAAGATAAACTGAAAAGCACAGAATACTATATGGCAGCTGAGTTGGATAAATCGATCGTCAAATTAAAGACGACAGGCCCACACTTCATCAAGAAGTTGAAGCAAGTAAACAGACCGGACCACTGCGGACTGGAGCTAGAGGACATCCCGTCCAAGAGTTTAAGAGGACATCCCGTCCAAGAGTTAAGAGGACATCCCGTCCAAGAGTTTAAGAGGACATCCCGTCCAAGACTTTAAGAGGACATCCCGTCCAGGAGCGAGTACCAGATCCCTTCTGAAACCGTTGCGAGTCATCCTGTGGTGAAAGGTTACGTCAGAGGAGACGGCATCGTCATCGAGCTGAGTGACATCGACACAGAGCGAGGGTCTTCAGACAAGGTAAGCCTGACTCATTTTTTGGAGGCAAGCAAAATTTTGGTAGAATTGGATTAATTTGTAATTTGTGAAAAATAACTAAATTAATTAAGAACCAGATTAAATTGTTGTATGTGCGTAACTGTCAAACGGTATGCAAGTCTGTGTTCTAGGAAATTTTTAAAATATTCCAGTTTAGTAAACTATTTTTTTTGGCAAAAAATGTCTTACATTAATTTAAATTAATGCCATACAATCATATTGTATAGTGTTGGAAGTTGCATTTAAACTTAACTAAATTGTGGCATAAGTATCCGAATAATTATAATTGAATGACCAAGATAAAATCTTGTAAAAGGTTATTGCAACTAATAGTTTTATTTAATGTAAATTGTATAACCATTGCTAGTCAGGAGATAGATGTGTTATTGTGTGTTATAATCCTTAGAGGCTTAGAGCTGTGGGGATAGTTAAGCCGTGCTAGACACGCCCCAGGCAGTTTCAATTGAAAGGAATTCTCCCCTTCTTCAGATGAGAGTCTTATTGTTAAGTAGGGAAGAGGGATTAGTGTATTGTGGGATAAATTATAGGTACTGTGTGTATTGACCTTTGGAAAGGGACGTTTTAAAAATTGGATTATTGTTCTAATTAAAGTGTTAGTGATTCCCCGTGAATTCACGAATTATTTGAAATGGCGTTTTTAAAAAGGCATAGAAAAACTGACCTTCAAAGCCTCGTTGTAGAATTAGGTCTAGAGTTAGGAGATGACGAAAAAATAATTGACCTTGTAAAGAAAATTCAAGATAGTCCAGATTTTGACGAATCAGGTGTTAAGGCTATGTTAGAAACGATTATAGAGGAACGACAGTTAAATGAAGCCAGTAGGGAATCGGAATCGGTATCAGAAAAATTAAGAGAGGAACGGGCATACGAACTTGAAAAGTTGCGTTTGGCTCAAAGTGGGGAAACAATTAGCTTGGCCTCGTCGAGTCATGAGAGCGCGAGACCCCCTAGAAATCTAATATCTGTAATGCAGAAATATGAACCCGAAAAATCGGATATGGCTCTATTTCTGACGTTATTTGAGCGTCAAGCTCGTAAGAATGGGATCGATAAGGAGGAATGGGTAACTCAATTACTTAGTTTGATTCCGATTGAGATCGCCGAAATTATAATTAGGGAGCCCGAAGATAAAGTCGATGACTATGAACATATTAAGTCGGTACTGATGGAAAGATTTAAACTTAACTCAGAGACCCTTAGGACCAAATTCCAAACACATAAAAAACGAGAAGGAGAGCTCTGGAAAGACCTCGTTTTTGAGTTACGGGCATATCTCGAAGGATGGCTAAGAGAAATAGAGGTTCAGGATTTTGAATCTTTAAAAGAATTGATGGTGGCGGACCAAATACAAAGACGCGTGTCGGCCGAAGTGAAAGAACACTTCATCGATAATTGGGGAAAGGTTAACAGACCAAGCGAACTAGCAAAGAAATTAGATGATTATGAGGCAGCTAGACGTTTTCTAAAGAAACCCCAAATTTTTAAACCTCCCGAAAGGAAATTTGTAGACCGCCCAAAAACAACCGAACAAACCCAAGCTGGGAAAAGGGTGGATGTAAATAGGAACGTGCCTAAAAATGGGTCGAGTGCTAATCAAACAAATAACGATTGGAGAACGAGGGAATTCGAGCGGAAGAAAAGTGTGACGTGCTATCTCTGCCGGAAAATCGGACACATCAGTACGAACTGTACCGAATCAAAAAGGGGCGCGGAGATTGTAAATAATCTAGAGACGACCGACCATTTTAATGCTTCATTTAAACCCTATTTAAGCCGGGCGAAAGTGAAGATCTGATCTTCGACAAGAGAGCTCGTCTTTTTGGAAAGAGAGTGCTTCTCGGGCATAGGCCCTGTATTTGGTTTTTGAGCAGAAACCTTCTGCGATAGTTCCTGACCTAAGGACGGAACGGAAGAGAGATCGAGGGCCCAGTAGGACTCGATCCATATAGACTACCGCTAGTCTAAAATTCAGACCACCCGGGTCTAGCATCGTCGTGACAGGACGTCACCGCATCGTGGACTTACGTCAGTTTCATCTTGAAACCTAGTTAGAGAATCACCTCTCATAGACTTTCCACTGGAAATTGATGTGGACATTTTCTTGAACACGTCAGAGTGACCTCAGCGGACTATTCGCCTCACATCAGATTTGGATACCTTTGTAACCTAAATTGTATATTACCTAATTGCTGTAAATAAATAAAGAATTGAAGTCACTTGAGAGTTATTTGGCTGTGACTATAAAACCACGCTACCACTACGCCACAGCCATTTTACCAGAATACTAGTAGTCTGTGCTGAAAAGCAACATATTAGACATTTTGTTTACTAAGGTTTCTAGTTTCTAGATTTCTAATCTGTGAAAAATATTTTCTTGAAATAATGTATAAAAGAGGTAGAAACCCAAGCTGTGTTTGGGAATCTTTTTATAGATTATCTGTTGCTGGTAAAATTGTTGCTAAGTGCAAAACATGTGGACATATTCAAAGCAATAAAGTAGCTAGAATGGAAGCACATGTTTCTAAATGTGTAAAAAAAACCTTCAAGTGAATGTGTGGAAGAAATTCCTTCATGTAGCAATTCAGAAGATAACCAGAGCAAAAGATGCCCTGATTCAATGAATGAAGAAGTAGATCAGCCTCCAATTAAAATACAATGTTTAGAAGGTAATATTAACATTTTTTTTTCAAAAACTTCAGTTAAAGAGAAAATTAAGATTGATTTGGCTGTTGCAAAGCTGTTTTATGTCTGCAATATTCCTTTTGCTGCTGCGGAAAGTGAATCGTTTAAAAACTTGATCCATATCTTGAGACCAAGTTATAAAGCCCCTTCACGTAAATAACTGGCAGGCTCCCTTTTATATGTCGTTCACAGTGAAATGGATGCATTAGTTGTTGAAAACTTAAAAAGGAAGGAAGGTACTCTTGTTATTGATAGATAGAGTAATATCCATAATGAACCCATAATAGCATCTTGCATTCAAGTTAATGGAAATTCATATATTATAGATGTTGAAAACACTGGAACCACAAAAAAGTCAGCAGAATTTTTATCTAAAAAAATGTAGTGACATTATTCAGATTACTAAAGAAACATGACTGAAATTAAAAAGCATTGTTACTGATAATGCTAAAAATATGGAGAAAATGAGATGTGAATTAGAACAAAAATCTCTGAGGGTTCAACTCTGATAACATATGCTTGTGCAGCTCATTGGCTAAACCTTTTGGGAGAAGATGTAACACCTTCCAGCATTATTAAACATGCAATAGATATTCAGTATTTTCGAAATTATCATGCTCCTGGAGCATGGTTAAAGGAATGCAGTGCGCATGTTTCACCTCAATTACCTCGAAATACTAGGTGGGATAGTCAGTTGATTTGTCTAGAAATGTTTATTCGAAATCATAAATCATATGTTGTTGTTGTTGTGTCCCTAACATTACAATTAAGGAAGAATGAGTGCATTGCTTCTGTTTAGTCTAACGACCCGGGGCACCCGAAGGTAGAAGTCTGACTTCTGCCCCAAATAAGACATTACAACATCCATGCCCGCAGACGGGACTCGAACCCACAATCTGGCAGCCGAGCCATCACGAGGAAACGCCTGCCTCTTTGACCGCTCGGCCACCACATCGGCATAAATCATATGTAAAAATAACAAATGAGCATTTTGAGAAGATGGATCCAAACATTACAGCTCATATACGGGATTTTAACCTTTATCAACAAGTTGTTGTTGTTGAGACCCAGACCGTCCGATCTACCAGAAAGGTGTAAGGTAACCATTTGGACGGCCGGGAAGTGCCATCCAATTTAGACCGGAACCCAGTGGGGGAGGCATCCACAGGGACTGTACCCTCCTTCCCCTACCACCAACCTCTCGGAAGGACTTATGGACCCACATGTTTAACGTGATCGCACTCCTCATGAACATGGTGGCAGTTGTGGCAGCATGCAAATCACCGGGCTACCGCGCCCGAAAAGTGCTAACAGCAAGTGGTGTTCCCAGGTGGTCACCCACTCAAGTACTAACTGCACCCGATGTTGCTTGACTTCGGTGATCTAACGAGAACCGGGTTTCCAGCACGGTACAGCCGTTGGCCTTTATCAACAAGTGAAGGACCTTATCAGACAATTAAAGCCAGTAGCAAGTGCTTTAACTCTTCTGGAGAATGATTCAGCAACAACTGCTGATGCTTGCCATTTATGGTGCAATTTGTTAAAAAATGATGAGTTGAAACCCCATTCTGCTGTAGTGAAAAAAAGGTTTAATCAAGCAATTTTGCATTGGCATCTTCTTGCTTATTTATTGCATCCTAAATACAGAGGAGAAAATCTCAATTATGAACAGAAAAAAAAAAGCCAGAGCATGTCTACAAAAAAATAAACCCTTTATTTATATCGTATGCCATAAACTTTGAACTGAAAGAAAAACCGTATCCAGATACATTTTTTGAAAATCAAGTTATTAAGACTGTTGATGCTAATAAATAGTGGAGAAGTATAGAAAGAGCATGTGATATTTATAAACACTTTTGCAAGTTAGTTGCACATCTCCAAACATACCCTTCAAGCAGTGCTGCAATAGAGAGAATATTCTCTAACTTTTCATTTGTGCATTTAAAGACTCAAAACAGGTTGGAAATAGATAGTGTTTCAAAACTTGTTTATTGCTATGCAATGTTGAAAAAACAAAATATGTGCTCTGATGTTGAAAAAACAAAATATGTGCTCTGATGTTGAAAAAACAAAATATGTGCTCTGATGTTGAAAAAACAAAATATGTGCTCTGATGTTGAAAAAACAAAATATGTGCTCTGATGTTGAAAAAACAAAATATGTGCTCTGATGTTGAAAAAACAAAATATGTGCTCTGATGTTGAAAAAACAAAATATGTGCTCTGATGTTGAAAAAACAAAATATGTGCTCTGATGTTGAAAAAACAAAATATGTGCTCTGATGTTGAAAAAACAAAATATGTGCTCTGATGTTGAAAAAACAAAATATGTGCTCTGATGTTGAAAAAACAAAATATGTGCTCTGATGTTGAAAAAACAAAATATGTGCTCTGATGTTGAAAAAACAAAATATGTGCTCTGATGTTGAAAAAACAAAATATGTGCTCTGATGTTGAAAAAACAAAATATGTGCTCTGATGTTGAAAAAACAAAATATGTGCTCTGATGTTGAAAAAACAAAATATGTGCTCTGATGTTGAAAAAACAAAATATGTGCTCTGATGTTGAAAAAACAAAATATGTGCTCTGATGTTGAAAAAACAAAATATGTGCTCTGATGTTGAAAAAACAAAATATGTGCTCTGATGTTGAAAAAACAAAATATGTGCTCTGATGTTGAAAAAACAAAATATGTGCTCTGATGTTGAAAAAACAAAATATGTGCTCTGATGTTGAAAAAACAAAATATGTGCTCTGATGTTGAAAATTCAATTGAATTTGATGAAATTTAATTATTTTATGTGTAATTTTCTTTTCATAATTAAAGTTATAATTTAATGAGCTATACTTTTTTTTTAATATTTATATTATATAGTAATTAATATACTTTGTATCTTCAAAATACTATTGAACAATAGTAATTTGAAGATGCAAAGAATCAGAACATTCTGATAGATAGCAGTATTATTACACAGACGTTGTTAAAAATTAACTGAAGCATAAGAATTAGTTGTTTAATAGTTATGACTGTTTAAACCAAAGCCAGTGATAGTTATTTTATTGTTATTTACTCTCTCCTTTCTCATGTTCTGCATTCATAGTATTAACTAAAAAAGTATTTTACGAAAACAATACAAACTTAATAGCATTTAGATTACTGTTTCAATGATGCATTGAACATTCTAAGTTTAAAATAACTTAATTACATTCTCGTAAATAAAACATATCTATTTTTGCCACTGCGGTAAAAATATATTTTTGTCAGGATTGCTTTTTCCACCTTTGGCAAAAACGTGCCAACCCTAACTCTAGCTAAAAAACTAATTGACAAAATTTAGTATATAAACTTTTTGTGGGTTACCTTGGTGCTGATTAGATTTTGGTATGATTCCGGAAAAAAGGAATGTGCCTGTTTTTGCGGAATGGCCCGCAAAAATCATATGCATCCACTCTAGCTGACAAACTAATTGACCAAATTACACAAAATATGGTAGATAAGTTGTTTATAGAATAATGTGGTGCTGGTTAGATTTGGGTACGATTTGGAAAAATAGAATCTGCTTTTTTGTGAAATGGTCCACAAATCTAAAATGTCAGATCTAAAATAAAATACAATATATGCTCAAATGTATCAATTGTTTTATACTTAATTTTTAATGACAAAAGGAATAATATCCATCTCACAACTCTAAGATGGACTATTCTCGAGATATTTACATTTTTATTTTTGGGAAATGAAGACTAATTTCACTGTATTTAAAAACTATTTAATAAAATTTTTTAAAACTCTGTTAATTTCTAAAAACTAAACTCCTGATGATTATCCTGATTAGCTTTTGATATGATTAGGAAAAATATAACATTCTTTGTGAAATGGCCAGTAAAGATAGTGAAAATCTGAAATAAATGAGTAAAATTGTTGAAATATATTAATTACTTGTTCTTAAGATAAATTTTGATCCCCATGACTGTAGGATAAACAGTTCTCAAGATGACGCATTTTTTTTAAATTTTGAGGATCTAAAAAATTTAAAGTGCATTAAGTTACCAAATGAAATTAAGATGCTATAAAAAAGCAAATTCGATATAATAAAATTCATGTCATTTTCTGCAGTTAAACTAAATTTAATGCATAATGAAATAAATTACAAAATGAATTTAAATTTGCAGGGAAAGTCATGTACTGATCACATCAGATTTTTAATTACTTGGTTTTACACACAATTTTGATGCCTTTTTAAGTGGTACTTTGGGGCACATTAATTTGACTTATGTATGATAGTTTGTATTGACAAGAAATTTCATAAATGCTCCAATTACTGAACTTTCTTACACGAGAGTTACACTGAAATTTTTGAGACATGGGTAGATGATATGCGCTAGGAAAAAAATTATTGGTCGGATATTTAAATTTCAACTCTTATGTCAGCAGACGATAATTTGTGGCAACAATTACAATTTAGCTATCTTAGAATAAATTTTAAAAGAAAAGAAAATGGAATTGAAGCGAGAGCATGATGAAACTATGATTTTAAAATGGGGCTAAATCAAGAAAAATGTCTTCAATGTCTACAATTAACATATGAAATGATGCTCCATCTCATGCCACTGTATTCAGATGGTTTACAGAGTTTAGAAGAGGTTGAAATTCTCTCCTGGATGAAGAACGCATAGGAAGACCTTTGTCAGCCGTAGTCCCAGAAAATGTGTCGGCCATCTGAAAAATGTTAATCTATGATAATCGCTGTATCTACCAAATGATACAAAAGGAACTTAATATTGGATCCGCAGCTATACATAAAATTATTCATGAAAAACTGCATATGAAAATATTAGTTTGTCGTTGTTCCCCATTATTTAATAGAACTCCAAAAAGCAGAGATGTCAGAATCAGTAAAGGAATCCTAAAATTACTTAATGATGGTGAATGCTGCATTATTTCTAAAATCATAACTGGTGATGAAATGTACATACCGTTTTTTGATGTTCTAACGTGTAAGAAAGTAAAGTATAGGTCTTTGAAGATGATCCCAAACCAATAATGGTGAAAAGATGAGTAATGAAAAAGTAATGTACGCATTGTTCTTCAGAAGTACAGGTCTGGTCAAAACCATAAAGCTAGAGGGATAGAAGACAATTACAGCTAACTGGTATACCACTGTCTTTTAGAAATTCTTCAGGAAGTGAATGTTAGGGGACTCATGATTCACCATGACAATGCATCTGCTCATTCAGCAAGAATGACAGTTGAATTTCTTGAACAAAAAAACATCAAAGTGATAGAACATCCACCCTATTCTCCTGACCTTGCTATGTGTGACTTTTAGCTATTTTTTAATCTAAAAATATTTACGTGGGCATTGTTTTCATTCTGAAGATGAGATTGATGAGGCTATAGAAGCATATTTTTCATCGATTCCAAGAAATGGATGGCTTCAAGCATTTAATCTTTGGAAAATTCGCCTACAAATGTGCACTGATGTTGGAGGGGAGTACATTGAATACTCCTAAGAGTTGGTAAGTTTAGCTTCTACCACTTAGCAGTATCTAAAAAAATTCAGGGTGACCCTCGTAGGTGAAGAAAATTTAATTTTATTGAAAAGGGAGAATATCACTTTGAAGTCAAACTTATTGAGAATTCTAGTAATTTTATGACTAATTTTAAGATAAATTTGGAAAAAGCCTGATCAACAACTTTTTGCAAGAATCCATGATCTAAGGTAACAGTTTTTAAATAATTTATCTCAGGCTTTAATAAGTCAGATGTAGTGCACAATTTTATAGCATGGTAGACATAAGTATTGAATATGGCAATCTTTTGATTATGGGGATGGTAAGAATTATGAGGGCCGGGGTAGTGTAATAACAAAAGGCTTATGGTAACAGTGGCTACAAACAAATTTTTACTGCAAATGACTACAGCATCCAGGAAAGAAAGAAAATGATTACATTCTAGTTAACAGGTACAAGAATCAATAGAATTCATTTCATACTGGAAAAAACAGTCTAAATCAATCATTAGATTGATCAAGAGCAAAATAATCATTACAGGATCAACATAACTGAAAAAGATTAAACAACGAAACTTCAAAATAGTGCATGTAAATATCACACAAGAGTGCAGACAAAGGATTACCCATGGCCAAGCCATCTAGCATATTAAAATAATCACTTTGACAGACAAAAGTGTTCAGAGATAAACATTTACATGTCAAAGAGATGAATTCATCAACTTCAAAGAAATGAACCTCATCTTTTTGAAATATTTATCTTTCTTTCCTAGATGTTCTAGTCATTTGTAACCACTGTTTACCATAAATCTTTTGCCATTACACCCCCCTTCATAATAGTTCTTGCCATTCTCCTAATCAAAAGATTGCAATATTCAATACTTATGTCTATTGTGTATTAAATTATTATACTTCTGACATGGATTTTTGCCGAAAATTCTTGATCATGCTTTTTCCAAATTTTCTAAGCTATTTCAGAACCAGGAAGATCCTGATAATACTTTCAGCGATATTGTATACTTTTCTTTCTATCCTAAAATTGCTATAGTTTTCAATAACTTTAACTTTAAAGTAATATTTTTCTTTACCAATAAAATTAATTTATTTGCTTAAGGATTCTACTGGAAAAGTTTAATATTTGTCAAATTCTTTATCAATGTAGACTATCATCATACATAGGTCAAACTAAAAGTGCTTTAAAGTTACCACTTAAAAAACATGACTATTGTGTAACAATCAAGAAATTAATAAATCTTTCCATTACTAAATGACTAGCCACAGGTTCATTTTTCTTCTGTCTCCATTATTCAAAAGTCCTCTTCAATTATTTTTATTTGGATTTTTAAAAAATCTTTTCATATTACTAAAAACTCCCATCTATTCAATGATTTGTCAATGACTCCATATATCATTAAGGTACAGCATGACTAAGTCTAATTTTTTGTTTTTTCACGTTTCATTTTCATATTTTCTTGTTCTGTCTATTTTGAGTTCCCTTTTGTGCCACTAGGCGACAACTATATCGCTCAACTTTTTGCACTAATGATGGGAATTTAGTTGATTTCCGAAATGCACATATGCTTATTTAGCATGCACTGTATTTTATGTTGTAAACCAGTTTATTATTGATTGTGTGCAAAGTTACTTGCCTTAGTTAACATTTACAATTATCTGTTCATATGTGTTTTAATCATTTACCACTGAGTTCTCTGCGGTTTATAAGCAAGTTAATAACTTAGTTTATATTAAAAACATCTGGCATACAAAGTTCAGTAATGTCAAACTATTTACTTCCTAGTACTCCAGAAAGCTATTATCCAAGTAAAAAAAAATAAGTTTCCAGATTGTTTTTAAACTTTCCAGATGAGTTGAAATTTAATTTATTCTGCCTAAAAATGTTAAAACAATATTAAATGCAAGATTTCTTGAGTTATCCCCAAAACCTTAACCTCTGTTATTAATAGCTTTATAAGATAAATGTTTAATTAAATACAGAACAGTTATGTTGTAAACATTTATTTATGCCTACCAGTTTAACCACAGATTGATACAACTATTTAATACATTTATGGTGCAATAACTTTTATATAAAATTTTTGATTAACAATTATTCTGATTAATAATGAAATTATGAAATTTTTTGCAATAATATTAGGTAATGCAATATGCAAAGAATGCAATATACAGTGCAAATTTATAATGATGGCTTACAAAATAAATGAAAATAAATTTAAATTGCATAGCTGCTAACTGTTCAATAAAAACTAAGAGTCAAGCAACTTATTCACAGGCAATCATGAAAATTATGTATCTTTGATGACAAAATGAAAATTTCACTCTAAAATAAAGATTTTATCTTATTTGGGAAAACTTACCTACAAAATTGATGAATAAGAGCATTTAAATTGCAAAATATAAGCATAAACTTATAAGCATAGCAAAATAACCAAAACAAGATTTGGCAGGTCAAATTTGGAAGAAAAAAAAACTGAAAGCATTTTACACATAATAGAAGCTTTAAATTTAGTAGAATTTATTATAAATAGCGCCAGTTTAATCTGCAGTTTTAAACATATTTACAATCCAAGTATATTTTAAAATAATTCAATTAGAAAAAGAAATAAATATAAAAATCATTAACATTTATTAATTGTAGCAAAACAAAATACAAACAGAATTGTATCAACATTCCAAAAGGAATTTTATGGTTAACATTTCATTTCATACTCACAGGAAAATAGTTTTGAATTAAATTTGTTTTGTTTAAAAAATGATCATAAATGAGCATTTTGCATTACTTAACTTGCTGACAACATTACAATTAGGATTTCGGCACACAAAAGTAACAAAAATGAATAATCTTATATTACCTCAAAATAAATTAAAAATTTCACGAATTCAGGAAAAATTTCCCCTTTTTAAAGAAACATATCACAAATATTCAGGTTTTGGCACCAACAATAAAATTCCATGTAGACTTATCTATAAGGCAAAAAACATTTGGTAAAAAGATGACCAGACACTGTCCAAGATCACATGAAACTTTTCTTGGCACAAAAATGTCTACAGTTAAAACTTTTAATTATTCACTTTCGTAAAAAATAGTTCACTTATATATTTAAATTGCAATTGTTAATACAGTTGAAAGAATTGACTCACATGAAATACTATTTTGGGGAGGTAGTTATTTAAAAAAAATGTATTGCTCATCAACCCTTTCAAATAAGACACAAATGAGTATTATATTCAGGGTGTCATATAGCCTATATCATTTTTCTAACTTTAGATTTTTCAAGTTTAAAAAAGGGAAAAACTAAAATGGGTCACGAAAAGTGAAAATTTTACTAAAAGAAAAATGAGTCTAAAAAGATAGCAAACGTAGAAAAATTGCATCTTCCCGGGCCGTAATCACATGGCATATTTCCGGCTCCATTCTCTGGCTAGTTCATTGTACTTTTCACGATCAGTCTTGTAAAGTCTTGCTATTTCAGGTACTAGAGGGTCATCTGGGTTGGGATCGCATAATAAGGAACAGATGGACAGCAAAACTTTCGATATTGTTAAGGCCGGTGACCACTGAGAGCGTAAAATGTCCAAGCAAATGCTGCCATTGCTATTGATATTAGGATGATATATTCGAGTTGTGAAAGCAACCTTTGGCGGCTTGAATGGATAGTCCGGTGGAAAATGTATGGTCAAGAAAAATACTCCTCCTTGATATGGACTATCAGGGGGGCCCATGATAGTTGCTTGCCAATGAAACAAATCATCGCCGACAGGCCCAGCAGAGCATTGAGCAGGAGGGTCTCGCTTCAAATCTTCTAATTCCTTTTTTATTCTTTTGAGAGCCATGTCATATAATAATTTATGTAGAAAGACTTTTAAGTAAATTACAATGCTACAATTATCACTAGTAAAGATTCACCGGGAGGACGAATAAAGGCAACCTAAATAGCACTCATGTTTTTGAAACCAGAGATGAGAGCAATGATTTTCACAAAACGGCAGATGAATTGCCAGATTCTAAGAATTTAAAGACACGCGTAACAGCACAGCAGAAGGGTTAAAAAAATTTTAATTCTAAAAACAGTTATATTATGATTATAAATGTCATTAAAAAGCAAACTAATTTTCAAAATACTGTTCCAAATAATTTACTAAGTTTTTTTATTGAATGTACGATTTTCTTTCCATATAAAATTTTCTATATAGACGTTACAAATAGTGTACATTAAATTTTACTGTGAATTACAACAAAATAGGCTTTAAAAAGGAAATTGCTGAGGTCAACAAAATTGTGTTTTAATTTACACACCTTTTGCTGAATACGTCACGTGAAAAAACCATATGAGTGTCAAGTGTCAGTCATACAATCGACAGTCAAGTGTTTGTCAGTTGAAACTTGGAATATTAAAATAGTTTGGATTCAGTCAATCATTTAAAATTTAAGTTGTTTGGAGATATAAATCATCTAAATTTTTTGTTAATATGAGCGCAGAAGCTGCAGAGTATGAATATTTTATTATAAATATTACAGTACATAATTTAAAATTGTAGTTTAGCTCTTATAAATAGTTGTTTCAAATAACCAGATCTGTTAAATAGGAACTATTATCTGTAAATTGTTAGAAATGTAAAGAAGTCTAAATCTCTTTGTTTTCCCATTAAGAAGTGTGTTACTTCTTGTGAGAATGAGAAGGATTTGCCTCTGGCATCCTTTACTGACTAACATAACACCTACTACTTGTTTGGATTTAAACCTGTCTGTGATAAAAGTAATAAAAAAAAATTACTACCTAAGCTACAGATAAGAAATTCCATTTTTCCTTAATAAAAATTGCCACTGCTCTGAGTATTCACAGATCCTCCTGGAATTAACACCCTTCCAGTTTCATCTTTACTCTCACTCCTCCATTATTTTTTAAACATTTTAAACCAAAGTATTCAAATAGGTAATATCTGGGTACAGCTTAGTATATGAAATTTGCATTTGACGAGATTTTTGGTATGATTAATAGTGCAATGGATATCTTGAGGCTAATATATATATATATATATATATGCTGACATCTTCCAGGATTAAATGTTAGCATTCCCAATGACAATATTTACTAGTTTAATTTATGATTTTTTTTTTATATAATGCTAAGAAATATTTAAAAAAAATTAGTATAATTCTAATTGCGTACTTATATTACGATTTAGAAAAGTATGAGTGATACCAATTAGTAAGCTAGTAAGAATAACCTTTCTAACTAGCCTTGCCAAAAATCTCCATGCACTTTATCCATTATTAATCAATGCGGTATACACAGGACATTTTTAATGAAAAAATAATATGTTTGTTAAATATGGGTTAATTAAGTCCTTGCTTGGGGGTTCTTTAGGTAAAGAGTGCTATTGAACTTTTTCAGCATTTTTGAATTTTATTATTTTGTGAAATATATATATATATACAGTACAAAAATATTAATTCACTTGAGTTGAAATTTTAAATAATTGCAATTTGAATAAAATATTTAGAAATTTAGAGATCCATCCAAAAATACTTTCAACAATTACTTAGTATTTTCATGAAAGACTACAAGTATTGTAAAATGTATTTAATACACCAACTTGACATACAGGAAAAGTTTTTCAAATGCCATAACGCTTTTGGACAACATAGTGTCCACCATCAGTGGCAATAATAATGAATGGACAGACATGAGCTTTTATATAAACAGAAATTGTGAATATAAATTTGCATAGGGTAAATTGGAAAAATCTATACTAAAATTAACATATATTACATATAAGTATACAAATTTCAAGCAAAGATAATTCAATTCATTTCAAATCCATGTACATAAATAAATCAGGCTAATTCATAAACATAATACTAGTGGTGAAGCACTAGATTTCCAGAAAATCATATAATGGTTTAACACACATAGATTCGAGAATGAGATGTCATGCAAAACTAAGGGTTTGAACAGGATCAAAGTTACAAATAGATTCTCGATAAATATAAATAAAAAGGGATTCCAAAAGTAAAATATTACGGGCTTATTGTAATTAATTAAAAGAAAAATCAAAATTAGGGATAACTTTATCAATAACTAATTGTGCAAGAGCAGTGTACAGTTTATTATTTTTAATATCATGAGCATGTTCAGATAAACGAATATCTACAGTACATTTTTTACTACCAATATGAAACTTATAATTATTATCGGGAGATAAAAGAGGGACAGCATACACCCCAGCTTGATTCAAGAAATTACTTTTATCCCTTAAATTTATAGGTACGAATATGACTAAATAATGAAAAAACAGTGGAATGGGCAGGTTTAAACATAAATTAATGGCAAAATCGAAGAAAAAAATGGCAAATCATTGGGTGGAAAGGAATACTCGATTTATATGACAAGAAGGAATAAGATTAGTTTTAGGATAAATAAATTTAGAACGAGGAATGGAGGAAAAGATTTTATAAATGAAATCAAACAAATAGAAGGCTTCATAACCAAGGTCAAAGATAAAGTTTATTTCAGAAGGTAATTGGAAATTGCAGAACAAACATTATAAGCAAGATTAAAATAAGCAATGAGAGAGGCTTTTTTAGAGGAAATGGGATGAGAAGAATTAGCAGGAATATAGGAATTAGAAAAAGTAGATTTACGAAACACAGAAGTATAAAAACCCTTAGTGTTGTGGGAGATGAGACCGTCCAAAAAAGGCAAAGAGCAATTAGATTTGTGTTCCACAGTAAAATTAATAGTAGGATAAAAATTCTTCCCACCCCATTTCATCTAAAAAAGCCTTTTTCATTGCTTATTTTAATAGTGCTTTTAATGTTTGTTCTTCAATTTCTGCTTTACATTCTGATATAAACTTTGTCTTTAATCTTGGTCATGAAGCTGCCTATTCATTCGATTTCATTTATAAAATCTTTTCCTCCATTCATTCGTAATTTATTTATCTTAAAACTAATTTTGCCCCCTCTTCTGACATTTTCCTGTATAAAACAAATATTCCTTTCCATCCTGCGATTTATCGTCTTCTGTCCTCTTCTCCAATTGTGCAGTGAATTTAAGTTTAATCTTGCCCATTCCACTGTTTTTTTTTATCTATTTGTAACTTTGATTCCGTTCAAACACTTAGTTTTGCATGGTGTCTCATTCTCGATTCTATGCTTATTAAACCATTATATGATTTTCTGGAAATCTAGTACTTCACCATTCATGTTATGTTGTTGTTGAGACCCAGACCATCCGACCTACCAGAAAGGTGTAAGGTAACCGTTTAGACGGCTGAGAAGTGCCATCCAATTTAGACCGGAACCCAGTGGGGGAGGCATCCACAGGGACCGTACCCTCCTTCCCCTACCACCAACCTCTCGGAAGGACTTACGGACCCATATGTTTAACGTGATCGTACTCCGCATGAACACGGCGGCAGTTGTGGCAGCATGTAAATCCAGCGCGCAAACCATCGGACTACCACACCCGAAATCTGCCAACAGCATGCAGTGTTCCCAGGTGGTCATCCACCCAAGTACTAACCGCGTCCGATGCTGCCATTCATGTTATGTAGAAAGCCCAGACCACACGACCAACCCGAAGGCTTATGGCAGCTGTTTGTGTGGCCGGGCCATTCATGTTATGTGTATGAATTGGCCTAATTTATTTATGTACATGGATTTTGAAATGAATCGAATTGCATTATCTTTGTTTGAAATTTGTATATTTATTTGTAATATATGTTAGTTTTAGTATCAATTTTTCTGATTTACTCTATGCAAATTTGTATTCATGATTTCTGGTTGTATAAAAGCTCATATCTGTCAATTCCTTATTATTGCCACTGATGATGGACACTATGTTGTCTGAAAACGCTATGGCATTTTGAAAAACTTTTCCTGTATGTCAAAATGGTGTATTAAATACAGTTTACAATACTTGCTGCCTTTGCTGAAAATATTAAAATATTTTAGACATATTTTACCATACTTAAGAATTAGTTAGTAATTACTTTCAACAATTTTGTGAAGAAATATAACAATATTCCACTTGAATTAAGTGGAGGATAATAGATGTTTTATAGATTTAGGCTAGCTGTGCTATGGTGAAGGTGTATATCTGCATCTATAATTAGATGTGCCTGCTAAAGAAATAACTCATAGCTGCGAGCACTGCAACTATAATTCTCATATCATATACTAGTGATTCTCAACCCTTTTATTTGGAGGAACCCTTAAAATACTTTTTTAAATCTTGCAGAATCCCCAATTGGTTGACACATTTAGTTTGATGGGGGTAAATTACAAAATAAACATGTATAGCAGTAAGTTCATAAATAATATCTAGCTTATACTTTTGAATGAAATATTACAAGAGCATTTATTGGTTATTTCTTTTTATTAATTACTGTTAATAAAAATAAATCACAAAAATTTTTACTTCTTATCCATTTTATTACTTGCTAACGTTACGTACACATTTTGTAATGATTTTGTGATAATATAATTATTTTTCATAAAATTATTAGCAAAACACAAGATACATTTTATTGTTTTATGATACATTCACATTTTCATGTGATATTAAAAAAAAATATTTTAATTGGTTTGGCTTTTTGTTTTAAATTTTTATCTGGCATTATTATGAGTAGTTGGTGGTTGTGCTGATATATTCATTACTGCCAACTGAATTTCTTGTGGCCACAAAAATTTCCCTGTTTCAACAAAATTTCTTTTTTTTTAAGTAAAACTCTTGTTTCTTAAATATTAACTATCAAGCAAATATCTAACAAAGTTAGACTTTCAAAATATTTAATTCTTTTATTAATTGATCACATTAGAACCTTAATAACTTTAATATTTTACTCAATTTTAAAAAAAGGAGGCAAGTGGATCTTTTTTCATAAACTTTTACAAATTCACATGGAACCCCTAGCATAGGTTCTCAGAGCCCCAGGATTCCGCAAAGTCTTGGTTGAGAATCACTATCTCATGCAAATGTATAAGAAAGTAAAAATTGATAAATTGACAAAATTCGGACATTTAAAATTAGCCTTATATTTTCAGCCCTTTCTTCTCTCAAGGAGAAGATACTTTCAGAATATCTGTGGAATTACATTCGCTCAACCGAAAACGGTTATGTGAAAATCTGAAGAAAGGTTCAGTTTTCAAGAATGGAGTTATCATTTTACAAGGTGGTGAATCAACTACCCGCTACTGTTCGGACACAGAACCTGTATTTCGTCAAGTAAGTTATTACGGTTGCAAAATACTTTTCTAATTTTTTTTAGCTTTCCTTTGTTATGATTGATTGCATGTAATTTATATCTACTAAACTCAATACTTACATATTTAGTTTTTGATACTTAACTCACTTAAAGATTCTGATATAATTCGTAGTTCCTAGTATCCATTATTCCAAAATGAAAATTGTTCATGATAAATCCCTGTATGAGCCAAAATTTTGGCCATTTACTTATATTCAGGCCCCTATGCATTTGCTGCATAGAATCCTAAAAGTTCTGTCAGCCACACTGAGGACAAGATCTCCAAACTGGGACTGTCCCAGTCAAAGTTTGTACATATTACCAGTAGCTTATTTTGACATTCAATTTGGGAGGGGATTCAGTTTTAAATATCAATCTCAAAGGGTCCAAGTTAAAGATCTGCACGGGCTCGGGCTTAGCCCATGAGCTTGGAACTGATCTGGCCCACAGGCTGGGTTCAGGCTATGTTTTATTAAATTCGAGTTAGGTTGGGCCTGGTCAAAATAAATAAATAAAGCCAATACTTTTTACTTAAAATTTAACACTGGTATTTTATTTTCAATTTTTTCTGTGATTTTAATTTCAAGTATTAGATTCTAAATGTTTCTAAGTGATCAAAATTAAATAAATTCTATTCTTAAAGCAAAGCACTTTCGTCAATTTCTAATTTAAAATTATTAAATTTTAAAAATGTTCGTACAGGCTTCGGGAAATCGGTAAAATCTAGCCCGTCCTTGAGGACAGTTATTAAAATTTTTTACCCATCCTCGAAAATTTTTACCCATCCTCTTTTTCACATTATCATACAACAATAATAAATTAGACCCAACTGTCTCACGATGAAGTGCGATAACTGCATATTCATATACTACCCCCACAGTGCTTAACCGCTGTGGAGTCTCTGATGAAGAACCAAACCTGGCGGAATTCTGATCTATGGGTGGGAACAGAGGGGTATGAGATGTAAGGAATCTCTCCTTTTTCCAATGTTTGGTAACTTGAAGGAGTGGTAAATAAATAATCATATAAATCCTCTTGTTGTTAAGCAGTTTGAACCTCATTAGCACTTTTAATTCCTAGGGAATGTGACTTAATCAAGATTAAAATCTTCTTGGACTGAATAGATGTTTCATACTTTAACTTCCGTTGTCAGACAACTGGAACAAATGCCATAAAGGAATTGTAAACATATTAGTTTTAAAGTTGAAACCAAAGTGGGGAAGAAAAGAAAATACTTCTGGCTGAAACTAGAAGAATCCATTCCAAAAATTGAAACTTGTTACGTACTCCCGTCAATTACAGCAAATGGTGATTTTATAGCTTGGGTTTTAAAAAGTTGAAAGGGGATAGCACTCTGCACAGGTTTGGGCCCTGACGGCTCTCCTAGAAAGAAGGCGTTGATAATGCGCTTAAGATAATAGTGTTTAAGAAGATTAATAGTGAAACTAAGAAGATTAATAGTGTTTAAGAATAACAATACAAATCTTACTTATAATATTTATTCAATATTATCAAAGTTTTTGCTGTGTATGAAAGATCTCAAAACATGGATCAATACAAAATCCTTCATCACACATTTTACATTCATAATAGGAAGTTTTCTGACTTTTTTCTTTTGTGACACTTTTTGAACAGATTATACATCTTATCCAAGACATTCTACCATTAATATTATTGCTGGGAAACAGATTTTAAACATGTAAGTCCCTTTCATTATACACTAGACAATAAGAATTCAAATTACATCTAACATATGTAGTTTGAATTCGATTCCCTATTCGATAATTCCACACAAATTCCACAGCTGAGAAAATAAAGTAATAAAGGGAGAGATAAAAACCCTTTAAAACTCACGTGCACTTTTAGAGTGAGTGCACCTTTAGAGTGACCGTACAGATTTGTTTACATCAGCATTCCTCCCCATCCCCCCCCCCCCCCCCCATCCATTGATACAACCCAAAACTAATGCCACTTTTCTGAAGGTCACGTCCCTAGCATATGACTTTTATGATTTTTATGGCAAAGTAATGCCATCTAGTACCATTTAAAAATTCATATAAAACATTCCAACTCTTTGTAACGAATATGTCACTTTGCTCCAAAAGGCATATTTATAAAACATTCCAACTCTTTGTAACAAATATGTCACTTTGCTCCAAAAGGCATATTTTCCATGCATCGCGGGAAAGAGGTGGTGGGCTGATAAGAGGAAATTGTTCTGTCATGCCAGTGCTATGCTGGTGCCTAACGGGTTAAAATATTCTAAATTTTGATTGTGCGGATTATCCATGGCAATTTTTTTCAAGTAGAAAAAGTAATAATTGTGTGAATATAAAATATAAAGAAGCATTATAAAAAAAGTATATATAAAATTAATATAAAATAGCATATTTTTTGTTAAAACTTAATTTTCTGAACTAATGATCTTTAACTTAACATCATCGTGCTACTTATTCAAATACAAGGTAAATTTCATTGTTTCAACTTTTGCATAGATATATGAGGAAACAAACAATCAGGCATGCTAATTTTATTTGCTGATTATATGGCGCTGTAGATTACAGTATTTTCTTTTTCTCTCTCTGAAAAATACGCATGCGAATTATGCACCAGTATGAATTATACATAGGAAATTATGGTTAGTGATTTAAAGTTATTTTTTATCTCCTAAAACATTTTTCATTTTGTTGAATCATTGTAGTGAGTTCAATAAAATAGGGTTATAAAAATGCTAAATTTTCAGTCTTATTTGATTACTGAATTTTGTTTTACATTCAAAGTATCTGCATCTTTTTATTTTAGAATATATGCTAAATGAAGTAAAGATATTTAGTTTACCAAATTTGAAAATCAAAGTAGACGATTGGATTTTAGATAAAAAGAACTCAAGTTTTTTAATGACAGTGAATTGAAATTATTCAAAATTTATAGTTTAACATATCGTTCCTCTTAATACTATATTTAGGTAACTTAAAATTAGTTTATATTTTGAGAAAATCAATTGTAAGTTTATACAAAAGATATCTAGTTATTGCATTAAGATATATTAGAAAGTAATCACAACTCTGCACTGAAATATGTTTTTATTTTATTCATTAAACCAGGTACAGAAACCGTCAAATAATAATTATAAAAAGATACATCACTCACTATGATATCGCTCTATATTCTAGAAGTTGAGAAGCACCAAGCTTTACTTCTTATAAGGAAGGTCTCCTGACTGATCCCCACCGATTTTAATGAAAAAATTACTGTTAATAGTATTGGTCTGTGACAACACATGGTGCAAGTACCAGCGGCCCTATAGCAATAGAAACGATACAATAAATTATTGAAAATTGGCACCTCGATCAACATGTTTGACAACATGTTTGACAACTTGATCCACCACCATGCACCTGTTAGTTAATGTCAGATACACTGCAGTCTGCATGGCTCTAAATATCTCTACCAATCATTCAACACCTTATTGAATCCCTCCTATGGCATCTGGCTGCTATCCGTGCTACCAGAGGTGGTTATTCTGGATATTAGCAGGTGGTCATAATAACGTGACTCGACTGTTATCTACTAATAATATTGCAATTTTGCAGGATTTGGGACTTTATTATTTTTTATATTGGATTTTTGTGCTTTAGACATACATTGATACTCATATAGATATAGCATTCAAAGAATTGTAAAAAAGTTCTCAATCAACATGTTTGACAACTTGATCCACCACCATGCACTTGTTAGTTAATGTCAGATGCACTGCAGTCTGCATGGCTCTAAATATCTCTACCAATCATTTAACACCCTATTGAGTCCCTCCTATGGCATCTGGCTGCTGTCCGTGCTACCAGAGGCGGTTATTCTGGATATTAGCAGGTGGTCATAATAATGTGACTCGACTGTTATCTACTAATAATATTGCAATTTTGCAGGATTCACCACTGTTTGTCTGTTTTCACAAAAAGACCCATATCATGGCCATTAACTCACATTTTTTTAGATGCCAGAATTCTGTATTGTTGAAAATAGGCCACTGCATGCTCTTCTGCAGTAGGCAAGTCCCAAATTTTAATCATTTTGCTGGCAGAGAAAAAAAACAGCACTCTTTAATATGCTCATTTACCAAAGCAAAAATGGGTGGCTTCCATTTTAGTGATCAAGGTTTGCACAGTGTGTTGTGATGTCATAGTTTTACATTATTGGTGCGAAATCTACCTTTTGGCGACAATTTCAATTTTGACTGAAATGGTCGACGGGATAATACATAAGTATACTGGATAGACTAATGATAGCAAGACCATGAATTTTTGCAGGCAAGTACCTACATAGTTGGATTTTTGCAGGGCGGAGCCCTTTTCTTAAATTTTGATGTAGTTTACAAGATATTTTACATTTTATGCAGTTATGAAGTGAAAAATGTTTTTCGTATCGGCACGTCCATCGATTTTTTCTGTGTCATACCACAAAAACTATAGCATGCAGAAATATGAAATTTGGTACATTTATAGAGAAATAATAGGGTAATACGATAAAATAAACCGTTTGCCAATTTAAACTTTAGTTTGGCCTGAAATAGTCAAACTAAAGCTCACAGAGCTCGAAGTGAGTTACTGGGGTTGGTGAAGCGTAGCCAGCAGGGCGCCAGAGTTCCCTAGTTTTTTTATATATTCGTATTTATGTGAAGATTTTAGAATTTGAGAGAATATTTATGAAAAACAAATTTAATTTGATCCCTAATCCCTGCAGTGTTCAGAATTAATAACACTTCAAAATAATGATAACTTGAAATATTTTTAGGAATCTTTTTTTCATTGGTCATTTGGTGTTTTGGAACCTGATTGCTATGGTGCTATTGAAGTGAATAATAACCGCTCCCACTTGTTTTTTGTGAAGCTTCCTGAATCTTATGGTGTGTGGATGGGAAAGTAAGTTTCTTCCTGTACAAATACAGTTGCTATTCAATATACTACAAGTTCTGCAAGAAGGTATGCAGCAAAATAATTATTTATTTCCGTAAAAAAAATGAACTAGAAAACATCTGGAGAGGCTCGTGTTAACATTGTTATGTCCATATTCCATATTGTTGTTCACTTATGTCACAAAGAATGAAATAGTACTTCAAGCTAGCTCTATTTTACATAATAAAAGAAAATGTTTGTGTGTATGTCATCTTTAGCAGAAAAGCAAAGCTTCGGACAGTAGTAAAATTTGCTTCACATCCCTGTGTAATATACCTCAACAAGATTTTTTTTTTAAATTCGAATTAGTGTTTTGCTTATTTTATATTGAAGCATGATTTTGAGCAATTTTCATGCATATTGGTCTTTTGACGATGAAAAAAATATCAGAGTTTCTATCAGAATGATTGAAGAAATTTTTTTCTAATGATCTTTTATTCTAATCTGTCGGACAATAACTTCATAGTTATTTATTTAATTTTAAATATATCTATATATTCATGTTTTTTCTTATTTTGTTACATCTGAAAATGGAATATTAACACAATTCTCTGGCAAAAATATGGGTGTGTATCATGAAATTCGAAGGTTTTTATTTATTATTACTCTATTTTCTCATTTTCTGTTAATTTTTAAAAAAAGTGTAAAGATTGAAGTTTTTGAATTTGCTTGTGAAGAGATTCTTCCTCAGGTAGCATTGGATATTTGTATGTATGCCTGCTAAATTGTTGTGTGCAACTACACATTCACTAAAACTAAAGGATTTGGATTAAATCGAAAGGTGGGAATGATTTTGGTTCAAAGTGGATGATTTGGAAATTGAGTAGTGTTATCTGTATCTGTATTATTTAAGTAGCGGATGCTTATTTAGGACCCAAGCAATGCCAGGTAATTCTAATATATATATGTATTACCAAGTAGTAATTATGAAACATTAAAATGATAAAATTGCCAAAACAGTTAAACTATGGCTTATACAGGGTATCCCAAAACGATTGAAATGCACGTTCTTTAATTCTTTACCTGGAGATAAGTAGGCAATGTAAATTGCAAAAATATTGAAAGTAAGGTAAGAAATAAGACTACGTTAATGAAACAGTCCTCCCATTAAATTTTAAAAAGTTACACTTTTTAATTTTTATACGACACCCTTAGACAAATTTGGTCAATCAGAAATTTTTTATTTTTAATACAATAAGATCATTAAAAAACCCCGCATATCTGTGTCTTTAAAATCAACTGAATTATGATAAAGGAAAAAATCTGACTTATGCCACTTTTCCGTACCATGTGAAAGGCTGTTTCATCAGTGAAAATAAGTATTATAAACAAATTGAGCATGGAAATTGTTTAGATCAAAAATACGTTAATATGTGTCAAATTTTTTTATCACACATGCATCTAAATAAAGCATTACACAAACAGAGATCATATAAAGCAGTGATACTCACTATACGGTTGGATATCCTATGTATTATCATCCAGTTTTATCTTTTATGTGTTATGTCACAAATTTATATTTTTAATTTGATATTATGTCCCCATTCACAATATTCAATGTTCAATTAAATATAATTCTCTCAATTTTAAAGATACAGATATGTGGGTTTTTTTAATGATCTTGTTGCTTTAAAAATAAAAATTTTTTGATTGACCAAATTTGTCGAAGGGTGTCGTATGAAAATTTAAAAAGTGTAATTTTTTGAAATTTAATGACAGGACTATTTCATTAACTAGTCTTATCTCCTAACTTATGTTCAACATTTTTGCAATTTACATTGCTCACTTATCTCCAACAGATAAAGAATTAAAGCGTGTTTCAATCTTTCTGGGACACCCTGTGTATATATATATATATATATATATATATATAGAAAAATTGAAATATAAAAAGTGAAAAAAACATGTAAAAAACATGTAAAAAAGGAAGGAAGGCTCGGCAAAAAGCTTACATTATGGCGGTAAGGGGTTGTGACCTTACTCCCCAGTTCAACGAGCTCGTCAAAATCGCCGCGGCATTTTCACTCCTGGTCGCCAGCCCTGGCCCAAGCCAACCTCCGGAGTGACTTTGAAATCATCACGAGACCTGGATAGAGATGTGTACGAGAGCCATATCACCACAAATAAAGCCAACTGAATTGCCGACTCAAATGAAATGTAGTTCCATCCGCGGTCCTGTGATCACAGTGCGGTCCTGTCATATGGAGGGTTCGATGATTTTGTCTCTAATTGAACTCAAAAAATACTTAAGTCTTACACCATATGCAAAATTGTTTCTGTATAAATTATCAATATTTTTAATCATAAAGGAAATTGGATATTTATTAAAAAATGCTTGTTTTAAAAATTCTTGATCAAAATTGATACGTAAATGTTCCTCTTTGATAGTTCTTTTTATTCTGATTAAACCTCCCAAGAAAACATTGCGAAACACATTCAAATGTATGTTGGAGTTCCAATGTATAATTCCAATAATAGGTAGTTTAAATTGTTTTCTTTTATCATAGATGGTGAATATGAGAGGGATTTGACTATAGTTGATATTCAAATCCAAAAATTCGACCTCTTTGTTATTTTTAAGAGGGTTTTCTTTCAAGATGAGGTTTGGTGGATAAAAATCAAAGTTCATTGTGTAGTTTTCATTCTCATATCCAATAATTACGTCATCCACATAACGTAGGTATATGATTTCGTTGTTTATATGAGATCTTCTTTCATAAAAACTAAGATATATATCAGCCAATATGGAAGAACATCCCCCCCCCATGGGGATGCCCTTAATTTGTTGATAAATAGACAATCCGTTGTAAAGGTAATTTTCTTTAATAACTATTTTGATTATAGACTTGAATTTATTGAATTCCAGACTCCTTTTTAAATCATATTCTTCAAACAAGCTGTAAAGTATATTTGTCATGTCATCTGGATCTATAGTATTAAATAGTTCTTGGAAATCATAAGTTCTTAAGTGCAAAGGATGTTTATGATCTTTCAATATATTGATCACTTGTAGACTGTTTTTTATAATATAGCTTCCTTGGTTATTAAGTTTCAGCAAAATAGGTTGTAAAATCTTCATTAACATATTATTGGTTTTCGTGAGATAGGTATTGCATCCAACAGTAACTGGTCTGAAAGTAATAGGACTTTTAATAGGAAAGTAATAGGACTTTCTGGGACACCCTGTGTATATATATATATATATATATATATATTCAGTACAGGATCTATTATCCGGACTGCTTGGGACTTCAGGCATTCTGGATAAGGGATTTTTACGTAATTTGGAACACTTTTCTAAAATTTACTGGAATGGTCTAAAATGTTATAGAAAATTATAATTCATTTTAAAAACATGTATTAAATACAGATGTTTTACAATCCATATGAAAAGATATACTTGGTTAACTAAAATGCAAATTACATATAATTACAGTATCAAATTTAGGGATTAAGAAAATTTTTGAAAGAAAAAAAATGTCTGAAAAAAGTTGATTATTCAGGGTAGCTATTAGAAGTCTTTTTTGGAACATTTCAACTAAAATGGGCCCTCACCATATTCATCTAATATTTTAGCAGAAGCACCTTTGTTCATATGTTTCAAAATATTTTAAAGTACTTTTAATAAAATTAAGATGAGAAGGATGTTCATTTTTAATTGAAATGAGAGATTCAACTATGGGTGCAAATATATCAAATTCTAATTTATGCTCTTCAAATGTATTTCTAATAAGCCTTATAATTTTAAATGCCTGAATAAATAAAAAAATTTAATTTCGTTATCCTAAACATATATCTCAATTTCATCAACAATATGTTTAAAAATAATATCCAAGCATAAAAAGCCCCAAAAATATAAAAATATTAGAGGATGGAAACAGATTGAAAAAATGGAAAATATTTGAAAATAAAACGAAATATATCGGCGATCGTGTTTGCATAAAAAAATTCCGCGATATTGCTAAACTGTCTTTTATAAAATGCTAATTAATAAATGTAGCACGTTAAAACTCTAAATATACTGCAGTGGAACTCTTAATAGGGTCAATTTTCGGTTCAAAATAGCCATTTTCATCCAAATAATAGGATTTCATTGAAAATGATTTTGATGTTTGAATTCCATCAACGTTTTTTAAAATATTAAAGATGTGTATATTTCCACGGAGATGAAAAAAAAATCGTGTTTTTCAGAGAAAATAACAAGTTGATTGCTTAGGTTAAGTATTTAAAGAGATCAATCAGAAGGCCCTGGATGACATTTTATAGCTGCTATACTTTTCTCTGCATTTCGGCAAAAGTTAACTCTCATTAATTTCGGGAATTCCTTACTTAAACGTACTTTCTGTCCTCTCGTAAATGCGCTGATGACTCTCTTTTTTTTCATCTTTTCCAATAAATGTTTATTAAATTGTGCAAAATAGTGTGAATTCTGCGCGGCACATCGCGTTTGAAGGGCGTAGACAAAGCAAATAGGATTTCTTTAGCGATATCAGAATATTTCTAGCGAAAAAGTTGGAATTCTTTTACTGAAAATCAAAGTCCTGGGACAAAGAGCAGAAAAGAAAATGTAACGAATTCGGAAAAATCAAAACCTTTGTGCCTAGTGTACTCTGCCCTATATACCCAGAAAAGAATGAAACGTCATTAAAAAAAGCACCTTGCCGCGACTTGTCCGTAACTAAGACTTCGATATATACAGGAGCCATATCTGTAACCAGTAAAGAATGGAATGACATGTCTCTCCATGAAGACTAGATAGATCCTTTTAGCCTTTATGCTTCTCGCCCGTACTGGATGCAGCCGCTTCAGAAATTTTCGTGAAAAACGGTGCTACTTCGGATGTTTTCCGGAAAAGAGGAGTTGCGCTATGGAGATACGGAACTTCCCGGAAAAAACACGATCCATGGAATATTTTCATTCCTGTTTTTCATTCACTCTCGCTATAATTCCTTACGTTCGTTTTTGAAATTTAAGAAGGATCAGCGGCGGAGAATGCAGGCGAATTCCTGTGCAGCATTTTTTTCTGCGCGGGATTTTTTAATTTCGTGCGCGGATCGCACGTACCCTGGAAAAATGCAGGCTTTAACACATCATTTTTTTTTTTTTAATTGATATTAGTAATTAAGGCAAAAAAGCGTTTGGCGGGATTTTAGACAAAAAATCGCTTTTTGGCACAATATTTGGCAAATAATTGCTTGTTGGTGCAGAATTTGGCATTATTTTGCCAAATTCCGGTTTTGGGAGAGTCCGGATAATGGGGTGCCGGATAAGAGGCCGCGTACTGTATATACTCTAAGACAAAAAAATCGTTGCACCAAGAAATAATTATCCAAATAAGACAAAATTTGATATGTGGATTTACAGAAAAAGAAATGATTAGAATTTCAGAACAATTGGATGATTTATTGCTCTGAAAGATCTACTCAAAGTGAGCATGTCAGTATGGCTTTGATCCATCTCTGGCCTTGATACAAGCTGTTACCTGATCTGGCATTGATGCATAAAGTTGCCGGATGATGTTCTGAGGAATGTTGTTCCAAATGACCTCCAAATGACAAGCTAATTCGTCTACATTTTGGGATGGTCGCAAGCTACGCTCCATCTCAGCCAAAATGTGCTCAATAGGCAAGAGATCTGGGGATCCAGCTGGCCAAGGAAAGTGTGTCATAAGCACACAGACTATCAATAGAGAGGTGTGCCATGTGTGGCCTGGCATTATTTTGCTGAAAAGTTAGCCCAAGGTGTCATGAAAGAAATGGCAATACAACGGGTCGTAGAATGTTGGCAATGTACCTCTGTGCTGTGATGGTGTCGCAGAGGACTATCAAAGGGGTCCGGCTATCAAACGAAATGGCACCCCAGACCATAACTCCCTGTTGTTGGGCTGTGTGGCATGTCATAGTAAGAGCAGGATCCTGACAATGTCAGGGCTGTATCCAGACATGTCTGTGCTGGTCAACGGGACTCATCACTGAAGACAATTCGTTCCTAATCCGAACAATTCCACGTTGATTGGACCCGGCACCATTGCAAGCTCTGTTAATGGTGAATACTGGTCAGTGGTAGGTGGCATAATGGGCACAGCGAGTATAGATTCTGCTTCTGTAGTCTTTTATTAATGGTCCAGGTGGTCACTTCCGTGTTTGTCACACATTGGATGGTTGATAATGACGAATCTCGTGCTGTCGCAGCTGCTCTGACAATCGTTGTATCTTCCCATTCTGTCATCACTCTAGACCGTCCGCTGCCTGCTTGCCACTGAAATCTGCCATACCGGACCCATTCCTGCCAACATCGTCTAATTGCTGCATTGCTCCTACCCAAATGCCGAGCAATTCATCAATGTGCCCATCCAGCCTCATGCAGTCCGACCGCACGCCCTGTTTCAAACTCCTTCATATACTCTTAGTGGCATGGCCGTGAATTTGCCTGTGAGGCATTGTTACAATCAAGGTACATGAACACAATCAAAATCCACTGCACATTTTGTTCCTGAAAGTGAGGTTCGCACCTTATATACATGACCATGGTGCTCAGTTTCAATGCTCTGTAATTCCGACTATTCATTCATTGGCTGCAAATTTTTGATCATTTGCATATTCGGTCAACAGGTGTTTGCATGTACAGTTTCATTACGATCAAATTATTTTGCGGGGTGCATCAATTTTTTTGTCTTAAAGTGTATGTATGTAAAACATATCCTCCAGGATCGGGGATGTATGCGCAGGATACAAGAACGAGTCCACGTTTCTGGATAACTTACATTTATTCACAAGCACAGCGTAAACAGGAACAGTATACAATTAAATAGCACTTGAATGCTCCACTAATTTAACAGAAAAAGCGATATTATTCTCAAAATGGTGATGAAAGTAATTTCACAAAACAACAGCTACTATTGTCAAAACATTGACAAAAATCACAATGCAATGTAGCTCGTATCACTTTCATTCGTCAACTCCCAACTGAACATTAACGGAGTGATGATTCCTATTTATAATCTCTCCATAGAAACTTCTGGAAATCTCTATATCTCAAAGAATAACCGTTCTATTGAGAAGTTTCTGGAACATTCCAGAAGTCATGAAATGTCGGCAAATTGGCGATAAATTGCCAAATCTGCAAACCCCTCTTCTGACCAGGAAATTTTGGCAACCCTGGTCTCACATCATGCTGATGTCCCTTTGAGACAGATAAAAGAGGAGGTTCCAATTGGAAGAAAATTGCGCATTTGCAACACTGCCCCCTCCTTAAGACTGCACGTCCTGGGCAGTATTAATCTACTGTGGTCTAAAATGTCGACATGGACAACTTTTGGCTTGGCTGAAGATAATTTCTGAATTTGATAAACAGCACAGTTTATTCTTTTCAAGATGATGTAGGATCCTTACCCGTTGTGCCATAGTTTTGGCGTAAATCCTGGTTGGTGCCAAGAGTTTAACAGTCACACTTTGTCACCTTCCTGGAATCATACTTCATTAGCCTTAGCGTTGTATTGGGTCTTCATTCTATTGGTAGCAATGCTGATCCTCTCTGGAGCAAAACGATTACCCTCCTCCAACCATTCCTGCAGATTTTGCACATATTGATCAGGCGATGAAGGAACATCACATGGTCTTCCAAACTTTAGGTCACATGTTAGTCATAGGTCCCGACTAAAGAGCATTTTTGATGGAGAATGGCCAGTCGATTTGTGGACAGCACTTCTGTAGGCCAGCAGAAGCAACGGTAGGTGACGGCCCTCAGTCTTGTTGGTTTCTGGATACAAATAGAGATGATTAAGTATCATTCTGTTGAATCTCTCTACCATGCCGATGATTAAAGATGAAGAGTAGTAGTTCCAGTTTTTCCCATTCCAAGTAGTCTGCACAGTCTCCATGAATATGCCTGAGCGAAAGTTCGTTCCCTGGTCAGAAAGGATGAGAGGGAGAACTCCGTAATAACATATCCAGTTCTGAGTCAGAACTTCGCTGATAGTTGTAGACTCTTGGTCAGGGATTGTGTAAACTTCTGGTCACTTTATGAAGTAGTCCACTACTATTACATACCTGCCAACTTTTATGCATTATGCGTAAAATTTACGCATTTTAACTGCTCTTTACGCTTTTACGCATATATTGCTATATTTTACGCATTTCCGCATTTATTTGAATTTTTTAACATTTTTAGGGAATCAATCTCTGACGAAATTCTCTGGCTTTTTTTGTTTAAAATTTATCAATTAACCAGACGTGGTATAATATCTCGGAAACACCGATTTTCCGCTTTTTTTAGCACTTATTTCTACCATTCCCGGGATCGTAGCAAATCCATAATAAAATGCAGGGTAATACCAATCAAATTAACGGAGATTTACGGCCGCGTGTAATGTAAATGAAGATGTCGATCGTTTATTTTATGAAAGTAATAAATATACTTCTTCAAAGGTTGTCTAATTCAGCATAAATCGCTAAAATGTTATTTTGTTCATTAATTTCGCATAAACACTGCGATTGCGCAATTCAGTTTGTTCTTATGAATCGCCATGAGTACAAAAGTATCTTTTTCCATCCATCTCAATCTTCTAAATATTGCATTTTTGATTGACTAAACTAGCTTATTTTCATGTTCTAATTAATTATTATGGTTAATTTCTTAATTATTTTCGCATGAACAGTGCGATTGCGCAATTCAGTTACTTCACGTGAATTGCCGAGAGTACGTTAGAGTATCTTTTCCCATCCATCTCCATCATTTAAATTTTGCATATTAGATCGACTAAACTAGCTTATTTTCATATTATGGCTAATTATTAAACTAGCTGATTTTCATATTATGGCTAATTATTAAACTAGCTTATCTTCATATTAAGGTTAATTTTTTAATTATATTTGCATAATACAAATTTTTCTATTTTGTAAAATGGGTATGAACTCTGTGAAGGGATATTTTCCAAAAAGTGGTATTAAGGCAATGATTTAGGCAAATAAAAAGGAAACCATTTTGGCAGGAATATAATTCAGTGCTATTTTTTTTATTATTATTATTAAAGATCTATATTCGTTACTCTCTTTAGTGAAAACTTGTGTTTTACCAAACATAAATATTTGTTTTCATTATAAAGTAAATTTCACGGGATAAAACCTTTATATATTTTTTGTTAATTTATTGTCCTGAAATTTTATAAAATTGGTGTCTTGTATTTTCATATTCTACCAGTACTATGCCTGATATTTAATGAAGTATTTTTTTACTGCAGGTACTTGTACATAGTTAAATTCATTAGAAATGTCGTTTACGCGTGTAATTAAAAAAAATCATTATAAATGTCATCCACGCAAAATTTTACACATTCCAATTTTCCCAGGTTGGCAGGTATGCTATTAGGATCTACTTGTTTTTGTCAGTAGTTCATAGTAGTGGCCCCATAATGTCGAGTGGAATTCTCTTTAAAGGAGCTCCGACATTGTAACACTGAAGAAGCCCACATGTTTCTTTCTTTGGTCTCCTTCAAGCGCCACATTCTGTGCATTCTTTGCATCAGCGCTCAACATCGGATCTCACTACATTGAACCGGAAGGAGCATTCATGAATTTTGTTCAGCGTCTTACTAAAGCCAAAATGGCCTCTAGTAGGGCTCTTATGTATCTCTTTCATCTCGTCTCTCATCACTTGTCCAACTTTCATCTCCTCTTGTATGGCTTTCATCTCATCTTGTCCGGCTTTCCTTGCGCCTTATCTAGCCTTAACCAAAACCATTATCTGATCTTGTTCGGTTTTTATCTCTTCTTGTCCAGCTTTTATCTCATTTTGTCTGGCTTTTATCTCATCTTGTCTGGCTTTTATTTTGTCTTGTCTGGTTTTCTTCACATCTTGTGTGGCTTCCATCATAGCCATCATCTTGTGTTGTCCAGCTTTCATTAACGCCATCATCTCTTTCAACTGTTCTTCCATTGTTTTTCAAGTTATTACCATATATGCATGTCAAATTTCCAGAAACCCCACTATGAGTCCAAGTTACAAGAATGAGTCCAAGTTTCTGAATAAATTACGTTTATTCACAAGCACAGATTAAATAGGAACAGTATACAATTAAACAGCACTTAAATGCTTCACTAATTTCACAAAATAAGTAATATTATTCTCAAAACATTGATGAAAGTAAATTCACAAAATAACAGTTAACTATTTTCAAAACATTAACAAAAATCACAATCCAATGTAGCTTGTGTCATGTCCATTTGTCAACTTTCAACTGAACTCTAATGGAGTGATAAGTCCTATTTATAGTCTCTCCATAGAAACTTCTGGAAATCTCTATATCTCAAAGAATAATCGTTCTATCGAGAAGTTTCTGGAACATTCTGGAAGTCGCCAAATTGGTGATAAATCACCAGATCTGGAAACCCCTTTTCTGACCAGGAAATTCTGTCAACCCTGGGCTCACTTCATCCCCATGTCATGCACTGTATTTTTTTCATTTGGCCTTTGAGATAGACAAAAGAGAAGGCACCAATTGGGGGAAATTGTGTATTTGCAATAATATATATATATATATATATTATATATATATATATATATTATTATATATATATATATATATATATATATATATATATATATATATATATATATATATATATATATATATATATATATATATATATATATATATATATATATATATATATATATATATATATATATATATATATATATATATATATATATATATATATATATATATATATGTTATCTTAACATTTCATTTGAAAAATTTGTTTTCATTTATAAATTCTCAAATTCCAAAGGTTTGAAAAAGACAAGTAGTATAGTAGTATACATTACGATTACTATACCATGAATTTTGATTTTGGCATTGGCAGAATTCATAATTGCCAACATTTTCATCAAATTTTTTTTCAATCATCAAGTTGAATTTTCTTTTGCAAAATGCAACAATAGCGATCAGCTATGTATATATATATGTATACAGTAGACTTGCCGTATAGTGACCCTTGATTTATCGTCTTACTGCGATATAACGACCAATTCAGAAGGTCCCTGCAGTTATTCTATAGATGTAATACTATTTTGCCATTGTTATAATGATTACAGAAAAGGTAAAAATCTTATTTTAGCGACCATATAGAATATTGATCAGCAGACTTGAAGTGTAAAGACTAATCATTGCCCGCAGTCCCCAAGGAATGTAATTGCACTGAGGGCTACAGAGCCTGAGCACAATTTGGATGCTGAACTCATCTGTACTTACACCACACTTTGGTAAAACATATTTCCTTAGATTTCATCATCGTGTGTGTTAATATTTTTATCTAGGAATCATCAACATTGGATTTTAAAGAGTGTTACTAATTCAAAGGCATTTAAATAGGTCTATAAACACTTTAAAATGTTAGTGTAAACATTGAATTAGGAGGTTGCTAAAAATTCCCAGCAGAATCTGGGCAATCCATGCCATAAAGCATCATATATGTTAAAATTTTTACTTTTAAACTCATGTTTTTCTCTTATAGAAAATACAATTAATAATGTTCTGTGATAGATAAAAAAAAATAAGATGAAGCATTAATTATTCGTATTTTATTTCATTAGACTTCGAGGACTGGATTACTTCAAAAAAAGATATGGTGTTGATGAAGTTCATTGTGTTTCAGATGTAAGTTGCCTTATTCATGTACAGTTAGTCTCCATTTTTGTAGCTACATTTTTAAAAATTCAGTAGATAAAATGCATTCTATTTCAGTTATGTCTTCCATAAATGTGCAAATTGTACTCGTTTAAACTTTCTCACCCTATATAGCATTTTTGCATATGTAATGTCCCTTATTATTTGCATAGATTATTTCCATTAGATTTATATTTTAATATAGTTTTGTATTTTAATATATTTTAATATAAAAACACATTTCTCATTAATATTATTACAGTGGTTTCTAAAGTGAGGTAAGTATATGTTATAACTAATATAATTTTTGTTAAATCCTGTTTTTTAATTAAAATCTAAATTTTCTAGAAACAGATGTTCAATTATCCACTGTCTTTCATCACAAGAAGATATTTTATGCACCAAATTGTTAAAATTATGATTCTTATAGTTACCATTAGCTGTGTTTTAAATAGTTAAATATTGTGAATCACTATTCTGGCTCGACCTCACAAGCATTGGAAGTGCTTAACTCCATTTCCTACCACTTAGTTGTGCAAAATAGCTTTATCCCAGCTCACTTATATGAGTTATGAATTATATTAGATACAAGTTATGTTCATATAGATAATTAAAAACAAGAAAGAAATGTGTTGAACATACTTTAAAAAAATATCATACTTGTAGAAATATCATACATGTAGTATTCATACTCTTTCTGCACAAAAAAAATTTGATGATTCATCATAAAAGTGTTCACACATTCATTAACTTTGACATAATTATTTTTCATTTAAATTTAAAATTCACTTCTAAAAAGTATCACTTGTCATCCATCCTTTTTATTATAATGGTAGTCAACTTTTACAGACTTCAAGCCTTTGAAGCATCTAGGTTGCTTACTTTTTCCTATCATTAATAAGCTCAGTTTTTCTTTGCTGTTCATGTTATTGTCCACCAAAACTGATATCATCTCTCTGTTTAATTTTTTACCTCCATGACAATCATCATCTGTAAAAGTCTTGTTCGGCAAACATATAAAAATTAAATTTCATTCTACTTTTTCTCATTTGTTTTTCTTATAACATTATGAGAAGAAAAATTCCAATTTGTCTTTAAAAACATTTAATATATAGAAACAGTTTTTCTGTGTAATGATCGCAGGAATTCACCAAAACTTCAATATATAGAGAATTTTTATATACAGAAGTTCAATATATGGAGATCCGACTGTACAACATATTTGCATATAAAGAAGGAACCATTTATTTATTCATTAAGATACATATATTAAGAATATATACATCATACACACTTACATTACAGCAATTCACATGTTCTGGTTTGGTCACAGTTAATCACTTTAGTTGTCTTTTAGAGTTAATATATTATAGAAATAACAATAAAATGTGGAAAATTTGGAAGTGTAGTGCTGAAAATAGTGAAATAGAGAGGAACAAATTAAATATGGTCATACTATAACTTGGAGGAGTAGGGTATCAGACATAAATCAGTAACCAAATTGTTAGAATTTTTATTGATATGAAAAACTTCAAAGAAATCCAAATAACGAATTGATGAACACATTTGAATGACAGAGACAAAGAAAATTGAAACAGATAACTAGTCATCCAGTAGCAATTTGCAATAAATTTATTAATTTCTTTATTTTTGACATAATTTTGATGTTTTATTAAGCAGTCTTTTAACACACTTTTTGTGACTTTTCTTTGTCATATATAATAATTGTTATGATATTTTGCACTTTATTTACCATTTTATATTTGTGAGAGAGGAATATTTATTTTTAGGGTAATTAGTTATAAAAATTATATGGAAACTTAATCATATTTTAAATTTTACTTTCATTTTTTTTGTGTAGATTGCTGCTGTATTAGCATCTCTGAAACCAGATGTTCTTTTGACTTTGGTAAGATAAAATATTTACTTTGTATGCAATTTCCACTGTTATTTATATAATTAAAATTTATTCATTTTGTTAGTTTATATAACTATCCTGCTTTTGTTAACTCTTGGGCAACACTGGGTACATTTTCTAGTTAGTTACTTACGTACTTAGAAAAAATACAATATTTTAAAGAAGTCTGCTTGTATACTTAATTCGGTTTTGATTGTACATGTAGCTGTATTAACTAATAACATTTTTTGCTTTTAAAACTACTTTAAACAGCAAAACTGCTAAGAAAATTCTTGTAATATACACTACCTGACACAGAAAATGCAACACCATGAAAGAACAAATAGAATGTGATGATAAAGGACACATAGACAGAGATGGCATATATAAATAAGTGAAGTTAATTCCAGAATGCAATACAGTAATGGCATAGACAGAGTGATCAGTAGTCAGTAGGACCACCTCTTGTTGCGATACAAGCAGCAACCCTCCGAGGAACAGATCCAATGAGCATGAAGATAGTTTCCTGAGGGATGTATAAACATATGCCTTCAACCATCTTCCACAGGTCATCCTTTGTGTGAGGCGGGGGCAGGGCAGTCAAATGACTTCCAGTCACATCTCATATATGCTCAATGGGTGAAAGATTTGGAGACAGCGGAAACCAAGGAAGCACCTGTGACTGTTTTTAGAATGATGTCCATCTGTCTGTTTGTGGTCAATTTCTGGTGAAGACAATAGCTGCCACAAATATAACGGATTTTCACTAAACTTTATATCTGGCTTTGTTAACAAAATATCTAGAATTAGATAGAATTTTTTTTTAATTTGAGTGAAAACTTTAAAATTTATTCAAAATTTTATCGGACTTAAAAAGTCATGGATTTAATTTAACAGGGTAAGATTATTTATATAGAATTATATTTTAGAAACAAATACTGTATTTTCCAGTCGATTTTCTGAACCCCGAAATGAGACAAAACTTTAGACTGGATATAAATATAGACAGCCGTAGATAGGGGCTCATAGTTCGAGCGTGAATTAAGTTATCTTTAACCCCTCCCCCCAAGCCACAATCCCCGATGAATTATTTCGCTTAAAATATACACCTTTATTTAAATACTGATTTTTTTATTATCAAAAGTTCCTTTTCTCATTATTGAAATAGACATTTTTCTGAAACAATGTTTTTAATATTAAACACTTTAAAACATTATTATAGTATTTTATCACAGATTGTTTAATTAAATCTAAAAACCCCGAGAATTCGTATTAACGCTCATGGAAACTTATTTTGTTCACTTCGTAGTATGAATCCCATTCTTCAATGTATTCTGTTTTGTCTCCAGAATCCTTTCCCCCTCTCAATATCTGACGAGTTTTTCATTCTCATCAAATCTCCTGTCAGCTTGAAATTGACTGTGTACTTTGCCTTTATAGAAGTCATATTTACATACTAGAAATAGCAAATGAATAACTAAATAATATCGTATTGCACAGAACCGAGCAACAATGTCATTAACACACTGACCTTTCAAAGAGATCTGCTGTGTTTACAATTATGAACCAAGCAAATTCCTTTCTTTGCTTGCCCTGCCTCACCACATTCCTGTACTGCAGCAGCTTAGTAATGACTCATCATATTTTAGAAAAATCATTAAGAGGAGAGAGAGTTTTCTTTTTTAGAAAATATATTTATTTTATCTACTGCATTATTTTTTACATATTTGACTTGACTATCACTAATAAAGTTTTTCCTTTTTTCAGAGTCATCAGCGTTTTTAAACATAACATTATGTAGATGCTAGAAAATAAATAAAATTTTTGAGTTCTTATTTTTTGTTTTTTGTTTCGTTAATAGCGAAGACTGTTTAAACACATTTACACCTTTAAATGTATCATGTGTTGGCAAAAATGCTAATCTTTGCGCTTTATTAAATCTCGGTGCTACATTAAATTCTTAGGGCTCTTCATTAAATCTCAACAAAGCCGATATAACTGAAGTTCTGCACTGTGATGATGATGTGCTAATCGTAAATAAATTGAGTGATGGTGAAATTCATGATATAATATTAAATAAAAAAAGAGCAAAGTAGCGACGATAAATGTGGAGAAGAAAAAATACCCATTGAAAAACTTGTGCAAACAATCGATCATGCAATTAAAGTTCTTGAACAAAGAAGCTTTATAACCGAGCAGAAATAATGTCCATCTACAAGATAAAAAAAAACTGCTTTCCTATAACCCCAAATTAATGAAACAACAAACATTAATTTAAATATTTAAACGAAATGATAAAATGTAATTTTATCATTTTGTTTTGTTTATACATTCTAGATTGTGTATATTTTTTCTTTGAAATTTCTTTTGTCCCATTTTTTGTATTAAATAATATGTTTCAATTAACTTAACTTTTGTCATTATTTTTGCTCAATATAGTGCTTTATAGTGTGTTTAGTTAATATTAGGTTTGAATTTTATTCAAACTCTATAATCGGAAAAAATCGAAAATCCGCATTCGGCAAAGTCTGGACGAGTCCGGATTTTCAAGGTTGTACTGTATGGCAGCATAGGACAAAATTGTCATAATTATGCATAAAAGGGGCTATGCATGGCGCAATGACCATGAAACTTAACTGTTTTAATCATTGTAGGTAAAAGTAGCTGCGATACAATTTTTGTGTTTGTGATGTCATAAGCCACCTCAGGAGGGGGGGGGGGGATACATTGTCAAACTTGGTATCAATTGAAAGATTTTTTCAAGTTATTAAAATGAAGGATAAAATACTATAATGTTGATCATTTGGACTAACAATACAGATTTTCAAATTTGTTTTTGAAAAATTTGAAAATTTGCAAGGGAAAAAAGTTCACAAGATACTTAAATATGGCTTTTGCTATAAGAAAGTTGAGTTAAGATACACTCCAGTTTATTTATCTGTGCATCCCAAATATCAAATGAAATAAATTTAACTTTTCATATAAGCAAGAAATCTGCAACTGGTTATCTCTTTACTGCTGCTGGACCATTGCAGTTTTGTCACTCGTCAACTAGGATTACACAACAGATGACTAGAGGAGATAAATTCCTTTAAAATAAAGATTTTAGATATAGTTAGAAGTTTTAAAACTTTTATCCAGAAACACTGCAGGACATTATTTTAGCCCCACCTATTATTTGTAAAATTCAAAGTGCTCAGGATAGCAGTGAATTGACTTTTGCTGCATGACAAGGCATTGAAGAAAGTGATCAATTGGTCATCTATTGACTCACACTGGATCATGGATTAATTGTTTTGTTAACTTATCACACCCATTAAATTTGCTTAAATCAGGTTATTATTTTTATAGATTTATCTGTAAAAATAAATATCTCCATTGTTATTCAGATAAGACATATTAGGGAATTAAAGGCCTCATAATTCATTATTATGCCTACTTTATGTTAATAATTAGATATCATTCATCTTTTTAACAATGTGTAAATATTGTTCATGACCAATTAATTTTTTAAATTTGTAAAAGTTAAATTTTCATTTGGTTATATCTGCAAAAACTTGATGAAATTCTAAAATAAAAAACTGCTTTTCAGAGGAAAAGTAATCCAAAATTCATAAGAACTACAATCAACTGCGATATTTGAAGAATGAAAGTACTATGCACAACTCAGCTTTGTGTTGACAAAAGGACATATTTCAAGATATGTCATTTTGCTTTTACAAGGTTGGTTGGCTTTCTTTTAATGGGTTAGTACTATGATATTTTTGTTAAAAACATATCTAAATTAATAAAGAAGACATGAGGAAACTAATGGAAATATTTCCATAGCATTGGTCAATTTGGAAAAACTTTAACATCTTTTATCTGAGAATGATGTTTCTCAAGATACATCATTCTGCCATTACAAGGCTGAACTGCAAAGTGGCTTTTTTATATTATAAAAATTCCAAAATTATTACCTTCAATAACATAGATATGGTCATTGTATGCAATTTTATTATTTGGGAAATCACTGGTTTTTAATGTATAGAGAAATTTTCAGTTGATATATTTGATTAAATTTTACATAGTTGAATTGTATCAGAAAATTTGCCAACTCAATTTTCTCGCTGTATTTCAACAAAATTCAGATTCTGTGTGATGTACTGCAATTTTATATTAATTGTTCACTAAAACTATCATATTATCTTCATCATCATTTTTAAAATTTAATTTCCACGCATTATTTTCATTTTGTTTCATTTTTTCTTTGTAAGTTAATTTTTTGCTTTCAGCACCATACAAAGATTTGGATTTTCTTAGTCATTGCAGTGGTTTGTTTAGTTTGTGATGATATTGTTTAGTTTAACCTTATTATTTCTCTGTTTACAAATTAATATTGTCTTGTGTGTTTTATTTGCTGTGACTTTTTATTGGATATTACAGTATCTTTAAAAGCATAGTGTTTATTTTATTTATTTTATTTTTTATCTTGATTTTGTTTTCTGTTTAAATTTATTTCCTGTATGATGCATTTTATTAGCATGGAACAAATTCTGACAGTGGTAAAGAAACACGAGAGGCTGCTTTTGATGGAATTTCAAAGTAATTATTATTATTTTTTTTTTAATGTATACAATATTATATTATTTCCAGATTTCTATAATGCACACTGTGTAATGTATTAAATGTATTTATTTTTTTTTTAACTTTTCAGTTTTAATGTTGATAATGAAGTTTTATATCCAGTGATATCTGAATGGTAAGTGAAATTTTTAGTGCCTAAATGTTAATTTAAAGCACTTAAAATGCTGGAAAATATCTGAAATGAGCTGCTCCATTGACTTTCTTATATAATCATATTTAATATTGTTCTGGTTTATTTTACAAAGAATAGAAAATTGTACTTATATAAAGCATCTTGTTTCCATTTTTGCAAAATAAACCCATAAAGTTTGTTTCATACATCTTATGTAATTGTATAGAGTTTTTTTTTAAACAAATATTTACTACTAACAAATACATTCGGCATTGCTCATGATTCAAAATATGTCAAAATATGTAAAATTTTAAAAGCATTCATATTGCTTAAAAAAAAAAAAAAAAAAAAAAAATCAATTAAAATATTTGATTTATTCCCCATATAAAAGATAAAATGTGTAAGAATCCCTGTTCTTACTATTCAAAATTATTGGTGCAGAGAAATTTTAAAAATAAAACATCCTGCTTCTGTTTATAAACCAATTTGTAAAAATATAAAGCTTGATCAACATATGCCAAAATAAAGATTCTGAAATGGTAGCAAAAGTTACTGCCCGTACGATATTATTTATTAAAAATTATACTACAGAACATTTAATATTAATGCACACTGTGTAATGTATTAAATGTATTTATTTTTTTTTTAACTTTTCAGTTTTGAAAAGTTAAAAAAAGTTATTGAAAAATTCGGCTTGAAGGAATTCGACTTATAGAATTAAAAATGTATGGAAGATGGAAATTGTGAACAAAGCATTGAAAATCTTCAACTTATAGGGGTTTGAGTTATGGAAGTTTCACTGTATTATCAATTGATTTTTGTAGGATATATATGCCATGCTCTTGATAGGAGTATTGCATGGAGTAGCTTCCATGCAATAATTTGCATGAAACTTAAGCTTCAGGAGGTCTCAGGCCAAACAGGGACCTCAAAAGGCAAATTTTTTTTAATGTAAGATCATTTTTTTAATGTAAGACCATTTTTTTAATGTAAGATCATTGTTTCATATTCAAAGTTGGCATTTTTTTTTCAAGTGTGTGTCCTTTATAATTTAAATTAAATTGCATGTTCATATTTTAATACGTCTTTAACTATAAAAATATTTAAAGCAAAAAATAGAGGAAGGAAATTTTCCGTCTTTCCTGTATTTGAGAGGATATTTATTAAGAAAGGGCAAGAAATAGTATAATTGCTCAGCAAAGATGTCTTTCATAGAGAGATTTCTAAGAAAAATTGTGCCAGATTGGTCATTTCATAGAAAAAGTATAAAAGAAGAAATAAAATAGTAACATAGGATCCTTCTGGGAATATAATTACACTCACATTCAAAATACTCTATCTTAATTTAAAAATAACTTATCGATAATGTCATGGAATTATATGAAGTCAAAATTTCACATTCTATATTTTGTGATTCCAAGAAAAGAAATTGCTTTATACAGGCCTCGAAGAAAGTTAAGTGCTGTCACCCATACCTATATTGCCCCAATTCCAATACTGTTCTTAATATTTTTAATTTGTTATTGTGGAATGAAAAAACATACTCACTTGACTAGATTTGAAAACAGTGAAAGAAAGATATCTAAACAGAAATCATGTTATATTTGCATAGTATTTTCAGTTTAATAAATATGATACACTAAGAGGCCAAAAGTCTTGGGAATATAATGGTATTGGGCATGTTTATGTGGTCTACATTGGGATCTCTTATCTATTTGGAGCTATTGCTGACAAGTATAAGATACATGGATATTATCACAGATCACCTGCATCACTTTGATTCTCAAACACCCTGATAGTGAAGGGATATAGAAAGGAAAGGTATAAGGTAATGCAACATGTAGCCAATCTTTGGTTGCTAAGAGATGAATCGAGGAACATTCCACAGATTTACCAACATGATTTGACCCCCACAGTCCCTGCTATGAACCCCTTGCAGCATATGTGTAATATAATGGAAACAAGCTTATGATCCATTAATACAGAACACATCCAATGCAGCTCATTTATGATCTACACTGCAGGATGTGTGGATGGTCATCCCTGTAGAAAGGTACTGACAACTTATTGACTCCATGCCTCAATGTATGGATGCACTGCTGAGGGCTCAAGGAGGACCAACCTGTTATTAGGTACCTATCCCATGATTTTGTCCTCTCAGTGTACATTGAATAATAAATTTGAAGTTGTAACAATTTTTTTCCTCAGTCTCTTTGATATATAAACAGGATTACTGCAATTTTATAATTTCATATTTATTTATTTCTATGAATTGCTTATTTTATAGCAGAGTGATCAAAACTAATCTTGAACTTGAAGTTCTACGCTACACAAATAGAATAAGCAGTGAAGCTCACAAAGAAGTAAGATACAAGCCTTCTTCCTTTTTTGACTGTCTTTCATTGACTGAAATTCAAAAATATGTGAATTAGTTGTCATTTACTGATAATTTTATTGGCAAACTAAAATGAAGTGCATTTATTAATGGCATCTGAACTTGGTGAACTTAAATTTTGGTGATTTCGAGATGATCAGTTGTTTGTGCTGTGTAGTCATGAGAAATTTTAGGCAGTCACAATTGAAGTTATTAAAAATGTTCTAACTCCAAGATAAATTATTTAAAATTCTAAGTGCCAGGTAGCCATAGCACCTAGAAATCTGGTCATGGCACCCAACATTTTTTGACTAGGCTATAATCATTTCCAAGATTTTCTATCTTCTAAAAATTTCAGATTTTCAAGGCCATTAGAGTCAGACTTCCCAGTGGTGAAACCTTCAACTTCTGGTCTTGATCAGAATACCACATAATTACCAACACATTTGATCTGTAACTCCAAAAGAAATGTATGTTGTCACAAGACACTAGACAAATAATAACTTCTGTTAATGTTAGTTTATATTTCATTTTCATGCCATTTAGTTATAAAGGGTACTGAATAGAATTTTTAGTCTCTTTTTTTACCATTTAAGTTATCTAAAAATTCAAACAAATTAAGAATTAGGAAAATCACATTGTCAAGATGTAATATGATGGCATATAAAATTAGTGCTTAAATTTTTGGCCTGGCCCCTAGATATGAATAGAATTTGTCCAACCATGATATATAGTATGTATAAGTTAGAATTCATTATACATAAACTGATTGGAGTATTGACAACAATGTATGTACATTTGTTTCTTTCTGCATTTGACCTTAGCATATAACTCCTGAATGCATAAAACTAGAAATTGAAAATAGAGACAGAGAGAAAAGGACAATCCAGGTACATACAAACAAGAAAGGGCTCAACTAGTCATCCCTTCATCAATAGTGGATCATGACTTTAAGGTCATTGTCACTTGTCAGCATGGGGCAGACAATAAACTCAATAATTATAAAACTCCTTACAGCAAGAGTTTTAGAATTTTTATAATAGAAGTATTTACTTTGAACCAGTAACAATAGGGCATTATTTTGTGAGTGAGGCTAAAATAATGTCTTTTCTTTTTAACTAGACCTAACTGGACCTATGGTATAAAGTAAACCTATCCAAAGGTATAACATAAATAATAGCCTGCATCATTACTGGTTTAAAGTAAATACTTCTACCAGAATTTTTTTTTTAACTCTTTGCTTTAAAGAGTTTTGTGTTTACTTATTGCTTGCCCTATGCTGTCGAAATGAAATGAATGTGGAATGTGCTTCACTAGGATTCAGGTATCCTCTACTTGCCAACTAAGCGAGTGATTTAGTTTTTTTTTTTTTAAAGTAAACAAAAAAAAAAATTAAGATTGGTCGAGCCATTTTATGGAACACATAAAATATATACATTTTTTTTTTTTTTTTGTTACTTTACTCTACATTCATATCATTTCCACAATTTTTACAGATTTTGTATTCCAAATAGGTGATGCGTTGCATAAGACCTGGCATGAAAGAGTATCAACTAGAAAGGTGATCTGTCATTTGAAATTTTCTGTTCTAATCTGTAAATTTACTTTTGTTACAATACATAATATATGTTTAAGGAGTGTGTTGTAATTGTTCTGAAAATTTGAATTATAATTTTTGATGGATTACATGTGGGCACTCGTGGACATTACTATTTTTAGCATTCTATTTGTATGTATGTACATGAGTTTTTATCCAATTTAGCTAAAATTTATTTGGATTTTTATGAAATTTGGAAGTTAATTAACTTAATTGAGTTATATTGGTGTTAATTAGATTTTGGTAGAATTAAGAAAATATTTTCTTTTATGATCCACACAAAATGAATGTTCAAATAAAAAAATAAATATGCTTAACTATATTAATTACATGATTGTTTTATATGTAATTTATTTACAAAATTAATACAATAACTCCATTTAAGTTAGAATAATCCATTCTCAAGATATTTCCAATTTGTGAAATTTTGAAAAACTCATGCATCAAATAACAAAACCAAAATTAGAATTATTTTTAAATTGCAATTTTTTTAAAATTTTAATTGATTTTTTTTTCTCTGATAAAATTAATACATATTATTTTAATTAATACACTATTAAAAGAAAAATAACAATTTGAGTCTGTAAGAAAATTTAAAATAAAATTTTCGCAAGGAGTCTAAGGAATTTAAAAATACAATTGTTTGTGTGAGGAAAGTTTTGTGCTGTCAACATCAGATTGTTCAAATTGTAATTATTTTTTGTGTGTGTGTCTTTTGCTGCAACAAGTTTCAAAATAGGAACAAACAACACATGTTGATATATCTTGCAAAAGAAATTATCAATTACTTTCTCTCAGCACAAAGGTCATTTTCATACCTTGTGACTATTATCAGTTCCACTTGTGGTTTGACAGTATCATTTTCATTGAAGATATGATGATCACATATTATGATATGTGAAAGTGAAACTGATAATACAGATATGAATATTAGTGATGTTATTTGTCAAATTTGAAATATCATTATTGTTTCAGTGAAAGTAATTCTTTGTTTTAAAATTTTTGATGTGAGGAGCATATGACTTTCCCTACAGACTCCCCCACCCCCCACCCCCTCCAAAAAAATTTTTTTTTTGTGTGTCTTTATTTATACACATAGAGTTTTATTATGTAAAATAACACATGAAGTGCATACTTATATGAAACTATATCAAATTTGCAGTTTTAATGTATATTCCTCGTTCATTTGATGACGTAGCACATTTTAAAAATAACACGTTACCCTTAACACTCCAACAAGCTGCAATATCTTGTGAACTATTTAATCTAGCATAGTGTGAGTAATTTCATTTGCTCTTTTATAAAAATTTACATAATAAGGAACCCTGTGTATGTAAGAAAGTTAGCATATTTCTTTTATTTCACTTTTTATTTTTACAGGTTATTATATAGAAAAGGACTAATTCTAATGATGTCTAAAGAGAAATAAAATTTGTTTTTCAACATAGTAGCCATAATGTCATTTGAAAGTCAACAAAAGTATCCAGATTTGATCTCATTATCATGAAATGCCATGCTATGGGTCGAATTTGACACTTTGCTAATAGTAGATAATTAAATTTAGAATATTTAAAATATAGCATAGAACACTTACACAAACTTCTTACTGGGGGCCAACGGCCGTACCGTGCTGAAAACACAGGTTCTCGTTAGATCACCGAAGTCAAGCAGCATCGGGCGCGGTTAGTACTTGGTGGGTGACCACCTCGGAACACCGCGTGCTGTTGGCCATCTCGGGTGCGGTATCCCCGTGGTTTGCGCGCTAGATTTGCACGCTGCCACAAATGCCGCCGTGTTCATGCGGAGTACGATCACGTTAAACATGTGGGTCCGTAAGTCCTTCTGAGAGGTTGGTGGTAGGGGAAGGAGGGTACGGTCCCTGTGGATGCCTCCCCCACTGGGTTCCGGTCTAAATTGGGTGGCACTTCCCGGCCGTCAATACAGTTACCTTACACCTTTCTGGTAGGTCGGACGGTCTGGGTCTCAACAACAACAACAAACTTCTTACTGTAGACATTGCATATTTGCAGGATTTCACAATTTTGGTATTTATTTCATACCTTAACACATTTTCACTTTTGAATTTGATTTAATAATTAATAAATAACAAATATTTAAACATTAAAAAATGTACCCAGCATTGACTGGGGGTTGTGGCATTACATGCACATGCAGCAGTTTATTTATTTTTTGTTATACCCAGGCATATTGATAAAGTGTTCTTTGGTTTTTTAGAATTCGCTGTAAATTCCAGTGAACAAAATTTAAAGAACACGTTAATAATATGCCAGCTTATAACAGCCACAATGACAACAAAAGAATCTCGCTGAGGTATAATATCCCAAGTCCTGTATACCAAATTTTATTGCCGTACAATGCTTAAATTTCCTGCTACAGACTGTACATACTCGCAGACAAACATCTACTTTTATTATGTATAGTTGTACTTGTGCAGAACATCTGTGCTCTAGGCATTTGTGAAATTTTTAATGATAGGACTCTCGAAATAACAATTTAATTGGCTCTAAGTTTTGCATTTCTTCTTTGGCTGAGAATTATTCCAATATTTTCTTCAAACCATCGAAATCTGTCAGATTCATTTCTCATTCAATAGCTTCATAAACAGTTTCATTATATATATAGTTTCATTTATAATTATATATAGAAGCGAATCTGGATATTGGACTTTTTTTAACTATTTTAAATTTTGATTATTATAATATCTTTGTTTCCATTGTCACATATTAAAAATTTCTCTTTTATTAATATAGATTATTGTTACATGTGCAGGGGAAAGATTTTCTCTATTGTTGGTTGTAAATGGCCAATTTAAACACTTTGAAAAAGTTTTAAAAAATAATTTTAAAAATTAGGAAAAAGGCCTTTGAGGGGCATTAGTTCAGGTATAGATGCTTTTGTGTTGTTGTTGTTACCCAGACCGTCCGACCTACCAGAAAGGTGTAAGGTAACTGTTTGGACGGCGGGAAGTGCCACCCAATTTAGACCGGAACCCAGTGGGGGGAGGCATCCACAGGGACCGTACCCTCCTTCCCCTACCACCAACCTCTCGGAAGGACTTACGGACCCACATGTTTAACGTGATCGTACTCCGCGTGAACACGGTGGCAGTTTTGGCAGTGGCTGGAATCGAATCCGGGCCTACCGAGTTCAACTCCAGCGCGCTAACCAATGGGCTACCGTGCCCCCAGATGCTATTGTGTTGTTGTTGAAACCCAGACCGTCCGACCTACCAGAAAGGTGTAAGGTAACTGTTTGGACGGTCGGGAAGTGCCACCCAATTTAGACCGGAACCCAGTAGGGGAGGCATCCACAGGGACCGTACCCTCCTTCCCCTACCACCAACCTCTTGGAAGGACTTTCGGACCCACATGTTTAACGTGATCGTACTCCGCATGAACACGGCGGCAGTTTTGGCAGTGGCTGGAATCGAACCCGGGCCTACCGAGTGCAACTCTAGCGCACTAACCAATGGGCTACCGTGCCCTAGATGCTATTGTGTCGAAAGCCCAGAACGACCGACTCATCCGAGGACATGAGCAGCAAGATGGTCGTCCGGAGATGCTATTGTGTTGTTGTTGAAACCTAGACCGTCCGACCTACCAGAAAGGTGTAAGGTAACTGTTTGGATGGTCGGGAAGTGCCACCCAATTTAGACCGGAACCCAGTGGGGGAGGCATCCACAGGGGCCGTACCCTCCTTCCCCTACCACCAACCTCTCGGAAGGACATAGAGATGCTATTGTGTGAAGAACTTCAGACCTGTAAGTGTAGTAGATATCGTACAGCATCGCTGACAGACAGAGATTCTTCCTTTTATTAGTATAGATTGTTGTGGAAATAATGTCAGTAAATTTCTTAACTAGCTCTTTGCTAACCTGTGAAAGTCTTATTTCATTTGATGTTCCAGACATATACATTTGACAGAGAGGCAGCAATTTCAGAATAAGTAAAATATAATACAAAGTATTAAAAATTACCTGAAAAATATTTTTTACTATTTAATATTTTTTTGGATTGACTATACTAGTTCTTGTAATAGTTTTATATATTTTGCTTTGCTATAATGACTAAAAAAATAAATCATCTTTATGTTTAGCATGATTAAGAAAAAGTGAGTTTTATTTGTTCATGTGTATTAGAATACATTCATTTGAATGTACACATTGAAAACAGTTTTCTTTGTGCTACTTTACAGGGTTGCAAAAAAGCCGGCTAAAATTAATAAAAGCCACGCTGGTGTCTTTTATTGGTTTTAACCGGCTTTTTTTGGCCCAAATTGGCTTTTTTTGGATAAAATTAGCTTTTTTTTTTTGGTAAAAAAGCATGAAGGATTTTAATTTTAAATTACATATTTTTAAGTGTTCTTTAACTAATTTTAAAGGCATTTTATTGGGTTAGAATTTAATAAATAACTTTATTTCTCAATAATGAAAACATTAATATTGGAATACCTGCTAGTGATTTGTTGGTTGCAAAAAAGCCAGCTAAATTTTAAAAAGGTATACCAGCTGCTTTACTTGGTTTTTTGTTGGCCTTTAACACATCTTTTAAAAAATGTTATTGCTTGCTTTAAATAATGAAATATTTTATTTTAGGACAATAGTTGCTTAGTGATATATTTTACTAGTTAACTAATTTTAAGGACTTTATTGATATGTAAGAGTCTTATTTTTACTCAAATATTTAAAATCATGCATAAAGTCATTTAATAAAAAACACTATTTATCACTATTGAACAGTATTGGGAATAATATATGCATGAACAACTTTTGAATAGCATCAAGCTTAACAAGTTTTAATTTGAGAACTTTTTTGATTGCTCACTCTTTTATTCTGAACTTAGATGCACCAATTTCTTCAAATATTATCTCATTCTAAATTCCTTTTTCAACATTGAACATTCTATGATTTAATCCCAACCCCAAATCTTAAATTGAGAAATTAAATGTTGAACAAGAAGTTGCAGGACAGTGACTTCTCGACAGGCATCCTGATTTTTTGTAATATATATTGAAATTGAAAATAAAAGATGAAGATAAGATATGTTTCCAGCGAGCATGTTTTCATTCTCAGAAGAAGTAATGGCACAATTTACAGCTAAAAAGTGGTGGTAATTGATGAAAATAAAACTGAAAAAGCGAAAGAAAAATCTAATATCTCAGAAATTTTGTGACTTTCTGGTGAAACTTCACAGTTGTCCGCCAAGCTCTGCTGCCATAGAGAGAGAGAATTTTCTCTTCATATGGGCATGTCTGGAATAAATTACAAAACCGCTTAGGAGCAGAAAAAATTGTTAAAATATATCGTTTTTATAAGTCATCAGAACCCAATGATTAGAACTAAAATGTGGATGTTCTCAAATATTATGTCAGATAATTTCATTTATTAAATACATATAAATTAATTTGCTGTAGTATATAATAAAAGTAAATAGTGTGTAAAAAAATGTTTTTCCTTTTTAAAAAGTAAAATTGATTTTTTTCCTTTTTGATGTGTGGTGATTTGTCTGTTTAATTAATTATAGTCTTTAAAATGTGTAGTATATGTAATGTAGAGCTATGCATTATGTAACATAGGCTTTGAAAACACCATCTTGGTGTCTAATTTAATGCATTCTCCTCACTGTATATATATTTTTTCTTTTAAGACATATTACCTTCATAGTATTTTTCTAGTGGTCATAAAATCTTGTGTACTTGGTAATATTTAATAGAAGTTTATAAACATTTTAGTAAAAAACATTTAGGAGTACATTAAAGATAAAAGTAATGCAAATTTAATGTGAATTGGCTGTAAACCACCTTTTTTTAATAAAAGCCGGCTTTTTTTAAGCGGTTAAAACCAAAAAAATCTGGCCGGCTTTTTTTGATCTGACTAAAATCCAGCAACTCTGGCTACTTATATTTATAATTATTACTTAGTAGTATAGTTACCTTTAGAGAGAAAAGTCTGTCTTAAAATTTCTGTATTTCACTTTACAAATTGCTAAATTAGCAGATGAATTAAAAATATTTAATGTTTTCTTTTAAAAACTTGTCAAGCAAACAGATAGTTTTGCTAAGTCATAACTAGGATTTCATGGCACAAATTTCTGTATTTTTTCCCCCATGAAATTAAGGGATTTTTTAAAATTTCATGAATATCAACTGTATTCGTGAAATATTTTTCTTATTATTGCCTAATTTCTATTATAATTTTTATTTTGTGGAGTGAATGTCCATGTTTTTTTTTTTTTTTTTTTTTTGACTTATAGGGTTTTTTCAGAAATTTCATGAATATCAAATATATTAAGTCCGTGGACCTTTTAGATGATAGAGAATTGTTTGCTTTATCTCGTATATAAAGTGGGTGTAAAATAATTTTGTCAGCAAAGTTTCAATACATTTCTAGAATACAAAAAAAAAAAATCATTTTCCTAGCTACATAAAGTCGCTATCCACTGTCTGTCAATGCCCACAAACAGTGTCATTGCCTAATAATCTTTTTTTGAATTTAAAAACGTGTTACAGGACAAAAGATATTGCATTAAAGAAGAAAATCTGTGTATGTACAATATACTGTATCAAAGTGCTGTCCACTTAAATGAAAATCTTGATCTCATATAATGATGTTGATAACATTGCCAATATTTGAATGGTTTAGAAATGTATTAATTTTTTGTTAAAAAAATTTCATGCAATGCTTATTGATTATTGTAGTAGTTACTGCTATATAACTGGTAGACTTTTTTTAGAAATGTTAATGTAAACCCTCGTCCATGAAATATTGTGATTTACCCACAAATTTTGCCTTTTATCTCTGGGATAAAATTACTGCCCTAGTCATAACCAGTAATCAATCAGTAATTAATTTTAGTTTTATTTTGATGATTTTTCTTTTTATGATCACATGGCAATTTATCTCATGGTCAGCAATGAAAACAGCTTTACAGCCTGCCCAATAAACATTCTGTAAAGAGAACAAACATTATATTTTATATACTGTTGGTGTAATCATTATTTTCACTTTGAACTTTTAAATATAATTCTGTATCACATTAAATAAAACTGCTATTTGCAAAAATGTAACGGAAGGCAAAGCTTCCAAGTCATAATTGTTTCTTAGTGGTTGTTAAGTCTAATAATGCCTGCCTAATAATGACAAGTATTAGAAATTTATAATTCTGTATACCTGTTTATGTAAATATTAATCCCATGTTTTTTGCAATTTCAGTATTTTCCAACACTATTGTTATTATGTGGGAGGTGCTCGACATGTGTCATATACCTGCATTTGTGGAAGGTAATTTGATGCGATTTCAATTCATTTTTTTTTTTTAAACAGCAAATTTTAAATAAACATCTTGTGGATTCATCCTACTATCACCCTTGTGACTTTCCTGCAATACACAGTGGATGTATGGAGAATTATAGTACAATATGTGTATTAACTAAACTACCCAGTGAAAAGTGAGGACAATTTATATTTTCCCCCTAATTAGAGACCAGGGCTTCTAATTGGCCTCTCAAATAATCCATATTTTCTTTTTCATATATAATGTATGTATAGAGGAAATATTGGAAGAGGAAATTTTAATTCAAATTAATCATTTTTAGCATGATGTGTTGCTTGTGTATGTATTCCAGTGTAATGTATGTATTCACTGAAAAAGTAATAAGCATATGTTTTAATGTAAGTTTTGCTTTACATAGCACCTGCATTCCACATGTGTAAAACCATTTTATAAAATACCACACATGGTATTGTAATACAAATTCAACTTAAACAAAATAATTTATTCTAACTCAGACATTATTTACTGAAAATATTCATGCCATAATGATTATTTTATGTGGTGTATTAAGAAATATATTTTTTACTCTTTAATTATTTTGATGGGAATAATGTCTATCGTCAAGGGTATCCACCTGAAATCAGAGCGTTATAAAAAATGTAAACACTAAACACTTATATCTCTGAACCTGATAGATAAAAATATAAACATTTTATGTATGTCGTGCTGGAAATATAGTACCATTTATGAATATTTTACCTTAATAAACCCCATTTTATAACATCAAAATTTCACAGTTAAATGTATTTGTATTCATTTTTAATTTACTGAACATGTTTTCCAGATATATAAAAGTCAATTGCATATCATAAGTATTATATCTGGGTTTTTAAATTACATTTTTGTAAAATTTTATTCAGTGGAGAAAATGCTGCTGTTTTGCATTATGGCCATGCTGGAGCTCCAAATGATAAAACTATTGAAGATGGAGATATGTGGTAATTATTTTTGCTTATTGAAACAAAATTTTATATTTTCTCCTATTTACTTCTGTTACTTTATTTTTTATGTAAAATTCCAATGCAATGGATCATATTTAGTTTTATTAATTTTTGAGATGTTATTAAAATAAAACTTGATAGGAAGTATCTTAGGACACTTCTCTTTGTCTTATTCTAAAAACTATTTCAACTGTTTTCTAATATAGAATTAAATAAAATGTATTTTCAAACTTATTAATCTGATTTCCATACAATATCACTGGGGTGTTAATTTCATTCCTAAAGTAATTAAGCAGTAACTCAATAAAAATATAACTGTACACAGAATAGATTAACAATAAATTTTTTATTACTTATCAGAATTAACATGTAGTCAGATTTGTAGCATGACTAATAGCAGAATCAAAATAATGGAACAAAACTGCTAGATCTATAAATTTTGGGGTCTGAAACATAGTACAGAGCCTCTCCCAATAGAAGAACATTTTATACACAAATGAACCTTCTAAATTCTTGCTCTAAAGACTAGTTGCAAACAAACATATTCATCAAAATTCCTAAATTTTTATCTTGCATATGCAAAGAAATGTATTAAAAATATCTTTTATGAGCAACCATCAAACCAACTATATTTTTTTAATCTGTCCCAAATTTGACTTATTAATAAAAAGATATAACTCAATCATAACAATTTAGTTAACTTGGTCAATTGCAGATATCTGTTGTATTTGTACATATGCATAGAAATGTATTAAAAATATCTTTTATGAGCAACCATCAAACCAACTATATTTTTTTAATCTGTCCCAAATTCGACTTATTAATAAAAAGATATAACTCAATCATAACAATTTAGTTAACTTGGTCAATTGCAGATATCTGTTGTATTTGTACATTCTTAAGGGGGGACATCACCTTGAACCTTCAAAAAAATTAAATTTTCAAAAATTTTGGAGAAAATAGAATGGAATGTTAAGAATTCATAAAAAAAAATTATTAAAAAATTCCAAATAGAACCCAAATTATCACCAAATATGTGAAGAAACACATTCAAATTTTATTGAGCATCTCTTTAAACCCACGATGGCGCCATCGTGGCTTCTGCTGTGTAATTGTTTACATTGCATTGAGGGTGACTGCAAAACATTTTTAGCTATTGAAAGTGCAAATCCTTATGGCCCAGAGTGCAAAGTGTCCACAATAGAATGTGTTGGTCACATTAAAAGAAGGATGGGTACAAAGCTGCGAAAACAAAATATAAAAGGCAAAAAACTCAGTGATGGAAAAACAATTGGAGAAAAAAGTCGTCTGACAGATGTTATTATCGATAAACTTGCAGTGTATTATGGCAATGCTATTCGGGGAAATTGTAAATATGTGACAGACAAGCATGCAAAGAGCAATATGGGCCATATTCTACCACAAACGTTCCACTGATGAGAACCTACTCCATAACTTTTGTCCAAAAGGAGAAAGCTCTTTGTGACCATACCAGAGAGCTGTTGTGAGCAAAATAGCATACAGACATTCAACTTCTATTCCAGCTGCAGTTATGGATATCATTAAAGACATTTTTAAAGACCTTTCTATGCCTTCTCTGTTAAAAAAGTGCCTAGTAGGCCATACTCAAAATACAAATGAAAGTTTAAATGCCCTCATCTGGAAATTTTGTCCGAAAACATCGGATTCAGCCAGAAAAATTGTTCAAATTGCTACAAATGAAGCAGTTGTATGTTTTAATGATGGCCAAATTGGTCGGTTGAATACAATGAGGGAATTGGGCTTCCAGTTTGGGGAATTTTTTATGCATTATGCTTGAAAAACAGATAAAAAGCGAATCGCTGTGGCAGAAATTCGAGCAGAAGAGTGCACATTGGAAGCTCGTAGAGCACGAAGAAAAAGCAAAAGGTCAATCAAAGAAGCTCTGGTATTGAAAGAAGGTCCTACTTATACCTCTGGAGAGTTTTAGATGATAAATGTTTCAAAAAATTATTGTGAAAGGTATTTTAAGCAAAATTTTGACTTTAAAGTTCTTTATCTCAAAACTACATTTTTTCACATTGTGTGCATCATACCTTCAAAACTAACGAACATATAATTCTAAAAATTTTCATGCTATTTCATATTGCATATATGTCCATGCTATAGCTAAATTTTCTTGAAAATTCATTGAAAAAAAAAAAAATCAAAAATTATTTTGTTTATAATTTTTTTCTAATTTTCAAATTTTTTTGTATAAGTGCTTCGAATTTTTATTTTAACTCCATTTTTCATTATAAATTGAGGTATAGTCTGAAACACACCTCTTTCAGAGTTTATATATAAAATATTAAGTAAAAATGTGTAACAGTTCTTTTGGAATCCTGTACGCAAGGTATCTATATGAAATCTGATTTTTGAAAAACATGAATCTGTTTACTATTTAATTAATTATTTCTGTTACTCATTTATTGACAATGTTTACATTTATAATTTTATAAAGAGTGTTGGATTGTATATAAAAAATTTAGTTCTCACAAAACAATTTTTTAAGGAGTAACTGAGGTTTAGGTTTTGGTCTAATATCAGTGTTTAATGTGCTGGCCAAGGTGATGTCCCCCCTTAATATAAATGAATTTTCAATCGAATTACTATATAATGATAGTAGTATGATAGTAAGTATAATGATAGTGTGGCTTGTTGTAGACTACAAAATTTTTTTTCTATCTACTTGAGTGTGCCAACTTGACCTTTCAAAATTCTGTTAAGCATGTCATTCAACTTAAACTTACATTTTTTCAAATATTCTTTGGTTATTGCACACCTACCATCATAGGATTGGATTTTTTTTTTTAATCTATCATAGTAGCAAGAACTAGAACTTGCCTAAATAAATTTGATATTAGGGTGATTTGAACTGCTTTGTTTTCTGCGAGCAGTAAAAAGTTCCAATGTTGAAAACAGCAATGTAACTTAACTTATTGAACTCTGGACTCTCGATTATTCAATACTCTAAATCTGGCCTCCTCCTTAATCTTTTCTAAATATAATAATTTTCAGCCATTGCTGCTTATTTATATATAATGTTTATTATTGCAACTACATATTTACTTTATAAAAGAAACAAATGTGCACACTAAATGAGTGTCAAATTGATACTGATTTACATTGTCCTCAAGTGTCAACCAGGTACATGAGAGAGAGACAGAAGGAGATAAAGCACGATTACCTTTTGTTTGTTTGGTTGGTCACTTTAAAGACCTAAAGAGAAAAATAATAACTTGCAAACTAAAACTGATAAAAAGATTCAATTTTTAAAAATCTTCTGATACTGATATGATACAAATAGACCTAAACAATATGGAATATAGATGTGTGATAAAGTCTAATGGAGCCTTACACTCCAAATAAAATTGGCATTGATTTGTAGGCAATGAAATACGATACTTTTAACCTGTTATTTGAAGACTTCAAATGTAAAAGTTGTTTTTCAAGTTGTAAATGTTATTGTTCTAGAATTCTTATTTTTTCTTCTGTAGCCTTTTTGATATGGGTTCAGAGTACTATTGTTATGCATCCGATATTACATGCTCTTATCCAGTGAATGGCAAGTTCAACGACAAGCAGAAGCTTATCTATGAAGCTGTTTATAAATCCAGCAGAGCTGTGATGTTAGCAGCAAAACCTGGTATTTATTAATTTCCATTTTTATTCATGCTCTTGTTTCAAGTGAAGAAAGAGCAAATACATTCCACTAATTAAAAACGTAATTGTGAAAATTAAATTTGGAAACATGTGGAACCACGAATTTATTTAGAACCACTAGCCGCCTACAGCGACCAACCTTCGTCTGGTACAGCTACCAAAAAATGTGCAAATATTGATTTTTTACCAAAGTTGTAGGCAGGCGCTGGGTGCCTAACTGGTTTTTGCTCGTTTAAAAACTCTCTCTCAGCATGATAATGGAAGTTGACCTGAAGACCTGGTTGACCTGAAGGGCCCTAACATTTATATCATGTGTTTAAATCTTGTAATTGTGATCACATGTTTTGAAATGTAAAAATAAAGAAAATGCTACTCCTTTGTACTCATTTTTATATCCACCTTTTTTTGAGTTAGAGTACATAGATGCGTTACCCCTTTTGTTACACACCACTAAATTAGGCAGGTTCCGCTATAGGCATATTTCCCCATTCAGTTGTTTTTTTCCCAAAAAATTACATAGTTCTTTGCAGCCAAAATTTATACATTATATCAAGTATAATATGGACCTTTACGACATAATATTTGTGGAAATGGCTAAATTAAAGTTAGAAAGCATGTAAAAAATGTATGTACAGTAAGAGAAGAGTAACTTCTGTAAAATATCAAATAAATTATGTTAAAAATCATTTATGTTAAGTATCATTTATGTTATCATTTAATACCCCGTTATTAATATTAATATTGAAGAGCTTCTGGATACACAATATTAGCTGTTCTACCATTTTGAGCTAAGATATGAAGATTACCCTTACTTCCAACCTGTGAACACACAACGTAATTAAATCAATTCTATTTGTCTGTATCTTAATATATAAGAATATCAAAAAACGTTACTGTAAAGAATCGTTGCTGTTAAAGAAACGTTACCAAAAAAATAATAAAAAAACTGTTTAAAAACGAACATACAAACTATAGTTGCTAATTGCCAACAGCAAAATCAAACATTTCCTAAATTTATATCATTTTGAGTATTAAGTATTTTATTTTTGATGAAAATATTTAAATATGCAAAAATAAATTATATTTAAATATACGAAAATAAGTAAACATTATAATTAAATCAATTCTGTTTGTTTTATTTTAATATATAAGAATGTCAAAAAATGTTAGTGTAAAGAATCTTCAATTAACAGGTGAATGAATCACGGCAAAAGAATCACATCCAGGGTTTGTTTACAATCTCTCTCTCTCTGCTCTGGTAGGGCAATTATCTGTGAAGATGAACTTGGGAAAAAAATGAAAGCTACTTCAATTGCTTTAAAGAGCATCACAAATAAAAAAGAAGCTTTTTTGAGAATATTATTGAGGCAGTTTCTAATCGATTCAACTTGCGAGAACATTAGTTATATTTTTGGCTAATAGATGGTGGCAAATGTAAAATGTTTTTGTTTTGATTCTCCCATAAATTCACATCTGAGTTTGAGGAGTGGATTGTCCTGGAAGCATTCCCGAGTGAATCGCCCCAGAAGCATTCTCCGTCAACCACACACTCTGTTTTATTATAAGTAGAGATGAATGAAAAATATAAAAGTTTTCTATTTCAAACATAAATTTCAATAAAATTAGAAAAATAATTTTGAGAAAACTGTAATAATTGAGAAATTTTCCTTTGTCTATAAAACAATTCTTGAAATAAAAAAAATATGAAAAATCATCAAAGTTGCAATAATAACAAGATGAAAATTTGGGGCTTTTATGGACTTTCAAATGTCATTAAGTGGTCACAATGTTAAGAAATAATCTTTATTTTCCTTTAGACATAAATAAATAGTGCTACCTTATTTTAAATATTTTTATCGTTGCATTGATTTTTTTATTAAGCTCATTGGTATTGATATAGCAACAAATTGATCTATTTTAACTATGAATAATGCTTATTTGCCCACAATATTTTAATACAATAACTTAGAAGTTAGTTATTTGGAGGCATTTTGAGCTTACTAACATGGCCACTGTGGATTATAAGTAGGGATATGCTTATATCATCTGCCACTAATGACGAGAAACAAGTAGATTTTAAATAGAAAAACAAATATTTTAAAAATCAAACAAATGTTTTGATCTTGCTGTAATGACTGTTGCAACTTTAAGATTTTCCTTACATGTCATTTCCTCCTATTAAAACTTCCTTGTTAATAAAACTGAAAAAAAAACTTTGTTAAAAGCAGCATACAACACAAAATGAATAGTGTAAACCAGTTTCAAAGACAAAAAAACAGCTTTTTTTGTCGGGATACACAAGAAGCTCAAACTTCACTTGTGAGAGCTAAATCTGCGACTGAAGTTGCCAATCAGTCTTATCTTCGAAACCGGTAGACACTATAAAATTTGTATTGTAAGTTGCTTTTAACAAAGTTTTTTTTAACTTTATGATTTTGGTAGCAGTTTAAATTGTACAAACTCCTTGTTTGTGCTTTGTATAAGAGTATAATTAAATTTCTTTGTTAGGTGTTTGCTGGGTCGATATGCATCGGCTGGCTGATAGAACTCACTTGGAAGAACTGAAGGCTGGTGGTTTACTGCAGGGGGATGTTGAAGACATGTTGAAAGTTCACTTGGGTGCCATCTTCATGCCACATGGTCTAGGTCACTTCATGGGATGTGATGTCCATGATGTTGGAGGATATCTTGAGGTGAAAATATTTATCTTATCTCACTCAGTAGTTTGTAAGTTCATAAATGTAGCACATAATGACAGTTATAATTAAGTTTATTTATTCCAAGCCCTGGAGTCTTAAGTTAGGCAGGTCGGACATCTAACCTGCCCCCCCCCCCTCCTTTATATATATATATATATATAATCCAACTGAAGAAACCTGCTATTTTGATCCATTCGTGAGGGGGGGGGGGGTTGTTGTTGAGACCCAGACCGTCCGACCTACCAGAAAGGTGTAAGGTAATTGTTTGGACGGCCGGGAAGTGCCACCCAATTTAGACCAGAACCCAGTGGGGGAGGCATCGACAGGGACCGTACCCTCCTTCCCCTACCACCAACCTCTCGGAAGGACTTACGGACCCACATGTTTAATGTGACCGTACTCCTCATGAACACGGCGGCAGTTGTGGCAGCGTGCAAACCACCGGGCCCCGAAATATGCCAACAGCACGCAGTATTCCCAGGTGGTCACCCACCCAAGTACTAACCGCGCCCGATGCTGCTTGATTTCGGTGATCTAACGAGAACCTGTGTTTTCAACACGGTAGGGCCGTTGGCTTGAGGGGGGGGGGTGTAATGTTTTTCCACAAAAAGCCAAACCCATTTATAATACAATCAAATATTAAAGCTATGAATGTAATAATTTATAAGCTGTCAATGCGCTTACAAAAAGCACTCACAATATGCTTACTAAAAAGTTCTAATCTAATAAGAATTCAAAATGTACACAATTCAGGTATGCATTTTAGTGTAAAATAGAAAATTACCATTGTATTATATCATCATTATCACATTACCAAATCAATTTTAATATGTGAAAAAATAATGATGTTGACAATACTTTCACAAAATCAAGGCTAATGTTTGCTTTAGCAATAATATAACTGCACTTGAACCACATTTTTGGCTAATTTTTATTCATCGTAAAATTTAATTTCATTTTGACTTATTATAGGGTGAACCAGTACGACCTACAGAGCCAGGATTAAAATGCTTAAGAACTGCTCGTATTTTGAAAGCAGGAATGGTGCTGACTATAGAACCTGGTATATATTTCATTGACATTGTAAGTATAATTTTATGTTAAATGTGCCATTACTTCTTATTTCTAAATTTGCAAAATTGTTGATAAAATGCTAACTTAATCAGAAATATTTATAAAAGCATTCTGGAGCAGAATTAACAGTGTGAGAATGGCAGATGTGAGAATGATTTTCAAAATAGACAATTTGGAAATTGAGTGTTGCCTGTTACTATATCATATAAGTAGCGGGCAACAACAACAACAAAAATGTCCGCTACTTATATGATATAGTAGCGGGCACTTTTATTTGAAAATATAAAAGTTTTGTTAACGAAAAATATAGCCAATATATAAATTGGTCTAGTTGTGCTGAGATTGTTGAAATTAAGATTTAAATTGTGCTTGTTGGTAGATTTTAATGTAGAATATAGAGTTTCCGCAAGTGATGGGTTTTAGTTCTGTGATTTCGGTGGTGATGGGGTTGTAACATAGTCGCTGCACCAATGTACACAGATTGTATGCAATTTTCACTGTTACTTATATAATTAAATTAATTTATTTTATGTGACTACCCCAGGAAACACCGGGTAAATTTTATAGTATACAATATACAGTAGTATGGGAAAGTAATAAGTGGTAGAAATTTTAATGTGAACAAAGGTCAGACAGTTTTAATGCTGGTACACCTTCTTCGAGGATTTTCTTGATGAAACTAGACCAAGATTTACATTATATTTTCTCACAAAACCTATAGACATTTATAAATTGTTATAAAAACATTTTATGAATTTTCGATTAACTTTTAATCAAATATTTAGAAAACTGTTTATATATACATCCTTTTGAAGTATTTAGTCCATCAGTGCTTAAGAATAACTTAAAATTATTGAAAGGAATTTATATCTAAACATTTTATTGTCTTTTTCCTACAATATATTTTATATAATGGTTATAAATATAATAGATTTATATATATGCATGGTGTTCTGTTTTTCTCTTTTGCTGTATGGCCATATCTAGAGCTTTCCTAGTAATAAAATTTCTTTTTGAATTACCTTTCATGTATTTGACATTTAGTAATTAAAATAGAAACTCACATGGTTACTAAATTTTATGGTACTCCACAGAGTAAAACTAATGTTTTAAATTATGATATAAATAAATGTGTTTCTATAAAAACCATGTTTCTATGAAATGACGATGAAATTTAATTTTTGAAGTAAATATTACATTTTGTAAAACCCTTTGTATAGAATTTCATTGAAATGTATGTTTAAAGTATCATTCTGCTTTTTGACAGAAAATTGTTTAATGCTTTGTGTTATACATGATAATTTCAGCCATTACGAAAAAGGCAAAATTGATTAAAAGTATTCACATATTTTAATTTCTGAGAAAATTTTTTGCCAGAGCTAATCTCAAAACTTTAAATGAGCTCACTTATGAGTAGAGCCTGGATTTTGCTTATTTGCCTCATGATTAATAAAATCATAGGATTTTAACACATATCCATTTCTGGCTCTAAGAAGTCCACTATATAAATCTTATGGTGCCTATAAATGCTTATGTTGAGGATTATGTCTATAAATGTCTATTTTAAGATTAGTGCCTATATACGCCTATTTAAAGCATTTAACCTATTTTTTTATTTATTTTTCCCGCTTTTTTAAGTTTTGCCCTACTATTGCATTCAATAAAATATTTTTGAAGCATCAATTTCTTAGTATCTATTATAGATAGATCGTAGATAATGATTAATATGGATTCAGCATCAAATTTTGAAGAAGATAGGGGTTCACTAAGGATTTTTACTTCTGGCTTTTTATTCCAGAGCGGGTTAAAAAAAATTTCATTTTATTTGAAATGTCTATTTCTGGAGCTTAGCGCTGTATATAGAACTTAGATGATAACTGATATAGATTCAGTATAAAATTTTGAAGGAATTTGGGGGTGGGGCTTACTAAAGATTTCAATGTCCAGTTCTAGATTCCCCCACAGGGGGTCCATCATCTTATGATAGTGATAAGATGGTGGTGTACAGAACTTGGCCCTTATCCTCCTTTTCTGTGGGGGTATATCAATCTGTGGATGGGTTGGGTGCTAACATGCCTAAGGTCTTGAAGCAAATGCTTCCAGGTGGTGGAGAGGAGCAGGCCCCTTATGACCTGTTGGCGACTAGGGTCAAGTCTCGGTGGGTTGCCTTCGCCCTGCCCAGTGAATGGTTCTGTCGACCCTTGCTCTCCTGGTTATGCGTCTCACTGGATGGCAAATATGTAGCTCATTAATGCCCTCTTTGTAGTGGCCACTAAGGTCACCACAGGGGTTGGTCTTAATGTGTTCAGTTCTAGAGATGTCACTTCCGCTCCCCTCCCACCCTCCTGAAAATTTGTATGATTAGATGAAAGAGGTGTGAAATGGAACAGTACCACCTAATTTAGACTGAAATATTTTTGTCATAAATGTGCTTCTAATTAAACTTAATGAATGAACAAGTAAAAGCAAGAAAAATAGTTTTATAAAGAACACAATTTTATTTGTATGCAATTTAAATATAAGAAATATGTATCTAACCAAAATGTAAAGACAACATACTAAATTTGAACTTTCTAGCTGCTCTAATTATCCAGTTATTTCCTCAAAACAAGTGCATTCCAATGGTGGCTTAAGATGGGCTAGCCAGCTAAAGCTCAAAATCAAGAAGAAATCAAGCTTTAAATCAAGCAGAATCTCTTTAAAGAATATCTTTCTTTTAAATCAAGAAGAAATCAAGCTTTAAATTAAGCTTTAAATCAAGCAGAAAGCTTGATCAAAATCAAGCTTTAAATCAAGCAGAATTAAATATACTACAAAAGACAACAATATACTAAATTTATACTTTCTAGCTGCTCTTATTCTCAAGTTATTTAAAACAAAAACAAATCCATTCATATGGCGAGCTAATCCGATAAGATTCAAAATCCAAAGAATTAAAATATACCAGAAAAGAAAATGACATAAGTGGACTTTCTAGCTGCTCCAATTATTCTCCAGAAACCAGTACATTTCTATAGCAAGCCTAGGATCTAGCTAAATAAGGTTCAAATTCCAAAGAATCAAAATATACCATAAAAGACAATAACATGCTAAATTTGGAATTTGTAGCTGCTCCGATTCATGAGTTATTTCTCAAATATGAGAACATTACTATTGCGGGTTGGCCCAATTAGGTTGAAAACCCAGACCACACGACCAACCCGAAGGCTTATGGTAGCAAGATGTGTTATGTGAAGGCTTATGGTAGCAAGAGGCCCAATTAGGTTGAAGATCCAAAGACTTGAAATGTACCACAAAAGACAATGACATACTAAATTTCTGAACATGAAGAAACAGAAATTTTTATTCTTATTATTCCACACTTCACTGTAGAGTGATAAGATTTGCTTTAAAATATATCTCAGCCTTGTTGCGTAAAGGCAAAATAAATTCATCGAAATCTATTGTGAGGTTCTGGAGATATTTAAGTTAGATGGGTGAATTGAGATTTTTTTTTTATATATTAGATAATAAATATTAATTTTTAGTTTGTATTCTATTTTTATAAGTTGTGGTTTAGAAATTGGCTGTTAGTTTAGGTTACTATTGAATGTTTTTGTTTATTGTATCTTTCATTAGCTATTGGATAGAGCTTTGAATGACCCTCAACAATCCAAGTTTTTGGTTAAGAATGCCATCCAAAAGTTTCGAAACTTTGGAGGAGTAAGTATAGCTTGCAATTTGTGTGATTTTTTAAATGCAAAACAAAACATAAATTATAAAAGAAATTTTCAAACCACACTGCTGGTCTTATTTTTTTTTATGTATTTTGTCTTTTTCCTTTTAATTTTAATCTGGTATGAGGCATTCATGATTTTACACTAGCAAAAGCATCATTTTAATATTTATAAAAAAAAAAAATGAATTTTCAATAGCATTTGGTGTAATGATCATTTAGTGTATTGTTATACAGCACCTATCTAAAAATTTATATGTTAAAAACAGCTCAGACTACGCACTCGAGCCTCTTTTTTTTTTTTTAATTGTAAAGGAATTTTTGAAAAAAGAAAAGTTTTTCTTTCTTTAAAAATGTAAAAAGTAGTTAACCCTGAACAAATTAAGTTGTTTTAAAGCGTTTAAAATAAATTTTAAATTAACAGTATGTAATGAAAAATAAATCAAATCAATCAAGTTTTGAAAGATAAAATGATTTACTTTATCAAGAAATGAGACAAAGCAATATTACTCCAAAATCAAATTTACTGCTAAAATTCCCCATGTTTTAAAAAGAGAAAGTTCTTTAATCTCAAACCTTATCAATTTCACATACTTTTAAATGTGTATTATTCATTTAAACCAGTTTATTTTGCAGGTGATTCTTAGTAGATAACTTCCTCCTTTTAGTACATAAAACTATATAATCAAATCAAATAGCTCTCATTTCAAGCTTGTGCTATGATTATTTTCTCTGTTGAGAAGGTAACAATAATAATTACATGAAATACTAATCTAATTGCTTTTAATCTATTATTAATCACCTCCCATCATTAGCTAGGGTCATCTATTCAGCAGCAGAATTTTGATCTGATGGTCTGGTTCTGCCAATATGAAATGTTCTGTCACTTTCACCTACTTTAGTTTAGTGTTACATATAAATAATTATTTTTGAAATATCACTGAGTTAGGTTCGATGTTTTTAATTATAGAGAGTTTTACATCCGATGTTTCCTTCCAATAACTTTGACTCGATAAGCATAATAATCATTGAATTTTGAATAAAATTTGATAGCACACTCAATATTGCACGGATAAAACTAAAATTTTGTATACCAATGTTACAGTCTCAGCTGCATCGAATGTTAAAATTAACAGCTGTTTCTATTCATATGAATATTAATTTAATAATAAATATTTCAAATATGCTTAAATATTAAATTTAATATGAATTTCGTTTGCGATTTTTAATAGAAAAGTATGTAAAAACAATTTGTGAATATATATCCCCAAAACTGAAAAAACCATTTGACATTCAGATTTGCAAATTCCAAACACTTGCAAATAGATGAAAAATTCTTTAAAAATGATAAACTTTATTTTAAATCCACTTAAAACTTTCTAAAAAATCTGAATATGTAATGATCAATGGGGGTTGCCCTTGAAGATTTTGGAGTTAGGGCCAAAATAACTATGAAGATGGCCCCTTAAGCAAATTTTAATTATTGATACTTATAGATGACATTAATTCCTATCGAGTGATATCTTACATTTTACTCTGCGATATAAATTGTGCAAAATTGTAATTTCTTAAAATTCAGTTTACAAAATACTCTTTTCCGGGTCCAAATATTATGGAAAATATTTTTTAAATTCTGTTAACAGAATTGATAGATGGATAATTAGATAGATATGTTATTTGTCCGGTCATGACAGAATGGTATATCTGCCTTTTTTTCTTTCTCTCGGCAATATCATGTGCTTTCATCTGGCCTGGCAGAAGTTGCATTGCTTTCTATCTGTCTCACTAGACCAACAACAACAAAAAAAACCCATCTCCATGACAATTAGATAAATAAAACATTATGGCATAGATGTTATGCATGGTATTAAAAACTAAAAATTGTTTAGTTGGGAATATTAGATAGAGTTCTCATAGTTTATACAACCGTTTTGATAGCGTGCCTGCATCTGCAGATGCATTATTCTAGATCCTTTATTTTAATAAAGGATATAAACACAGAAAGTTGATAGATTTTACTAGTACGATAATATACATTTGGTGATCTTTTCTTAGATTGTATTTGGAGTGAAATTTTTAGAAAAGGTATTCCTTTGTTATATGTTTAGAATTTCGTATTACCATAGAATTCGATCGATTTGTCCCCTTAAATGCAATGCAAAAAATAGGGTGAGGGGTACTTACTAGGAAAATTTTACTTATTTCTTTAATTTTTGAAAATTAAGGAAATAAGTAGAATTCCATCGATCACTCATATGCGAAGGAATATCATGGAGTATGTGGGGGAGGAAAAAATTTACTCAGAATTTTATGCTAAAAGAAGCAAAGTAAATCTTTTGACTTATTTTGGAGGATAAAATAATGATATTTTTATCAATAAATTAATTTTATTGGAGAAGATATTTATTTTTTTCCTTTATTTAGGGAAGGAGTTGTTTCACAGATTTTTAGAATTTCAAATTGAGACAAAAAGTTAAGGGGTGCTTTCTAGGGGAGGGTGAATCAATGGAATTCTATGATAAGCTATGAAATTATCCACAAATAAGCTATGTTGAGACAACCCACTTTGTTTTAACAAAGAATACAAAGAAAAAGAGGATGTGTGGGTAATTTATAATTTTTCTAGTAATTTATTTTACCTCTGACTCCACTTTGAAACCCATTGAGGATAAATTGAGATTGAATCAACATTTAAAACTGTTCTTTGCATTTTACCATAAAATTACAAATTGATATGTATGTGCTTAAAGATCTCGAAGCTTTACAAAGAGAAAAAAAGATGTTAAAAAAAAAATACAGCAATATTTTGAATTTCCATTTTATGAAAGTTCCACCCCTTTATGATTGTCTCATTTTCAAGTTATCAGAGAACTTCCCAGGGACTCAAAATTTTTTTTTACCTTTTGTGATCGAACTTGAAATTGCTACTTTTAGCATTTGCAGCATTCCTTCTAAACTTTAAAAAAATATATAGAGGTTTTCCCCCTCATTTACATGTTTTTTCTTTCAAATATAGAAAGTCAGAATTACAACAGATAAATTTAAGTTAATTTTTATTTAATAATTTATAGCTAATGTAAAATGCATTATTTTTTTCATAAGACTGAAAATAAATCTTTTGTTCAAAAATTCTAAGCTGTAATTTTCCTCCTATTAATTTTTATTTTATTCAATTTATTATAAATGTAATTGTGTTATAAAATATTCTTAAAAGTACATTTAATTAAAGGTGCGTATAGAAGATGATGTTTGTATTACCGAAACTGGTGTGGAAAACCTAACCATTGTGCCTCGTACAATCCAAGAAATTGAAACTGTGATGGCTGAAGATCCCAAATTGCCTAATTTGTACACTCAGAAGAAGATATAATTATCATAGAGATTATAACTTTATTGTGAAATTCTGTGGTACATGTTAAAAAAATTTGCAGCTTCTATAATTTTCTATAAACCTTGTGATAACTTAATTTTGGAATAAAATTATAATTTTTTAAGTATCTGCAATGTATCTTTGTTCATTACATAAAATGTAAGCATTTTAATTTTTATATTCTTAGTTTATTAATATTTTTATCTCGGTATTTTTTCAAGATGAAAATTAAACTTCTTTCAACTACCATATTTTGAAGGCACACATTTCAGTGGTGTTGAAGACCTAGACCGTCCGGCTCGTCAGCAGGGACATGAGCATCCATTTGGACGGCCGGCCATTTCAATTATATATTGAAAAAAATGACACACCACATTTCAGTGGTGTGTCATTTTTTTCAATATATAATAAATATTACTCTGAAATAGAATATTGTAAAATCTTGCAAAAAAAATTTTGAATTATGGATTACAATCATCAAATTATTAAATTGGAAATAAAAATTTTACAAACAATAATTAAAAAATAACTTTTGAATAGACTTCTTATAAGCATTTGGACTTGCATTGTTGATTTATTTTTAACAAATTCATTTTAATAGTACATACATCTTGTTTTATGGAATGGTATGTGCTCCATATCTGTAGCATATTCTCTTCGATAGTCCCACAAGAAATTATCAATTAGCACTGCATTCATCTTGATATTTTGTGGCATATCACCTTGGTCCTGCTTCTTCTTCATATATTGATACATGAGCTAAAATTAATTTAACTATATTGTAATTTAAATATACATTTCAGTAGACATGAGCAACTCACTCTTATAATAAGCAACTCAAGACACACTAATTTGCTAACTAAATCTGCTCTGTAGTAAAACTATACAATTAGAAGAATATTCATTAAAGGTTTGTACAAAAGGATATAAGCACCATAATTCTCACCTAGTTAAAAATAATATAAATTAACATAATGGGCTTAAATCTGATTCCCTTACAGTCTAAATAAAAGCTCATGCATATAGTTTACCAAAAGAAATGGTGCTTTAGTCTGATGGCTCATGTTCCAAATTCTAGAAACCGTTGTCTCATTTTTTGCTTTAGGATATGCTTTTTCATTTGAAACATTGTTCCATCTCTTTCATCAAAACTATATACAAGAACTGTACTCTCTTTGTTTTTAACTCTATACGTCCTATCAGTGAGATAACTAATGCATTATTCCATGTTAAATACTTGCTAAAATGAAAAAGGATGCATAAAATTTGGAAGCACATGCAAAAGTGCTCTTTGTTTTCATGAAGAAACTTCAGACAGGTGATATGTAGCAGACTACAAAGCAAAAGTCAGCACATGAACAGCTGGAAGGTGTTAACTTTTCAGCTATTTAATCAAGTTCTACTGCCAGTGTATTGTTGTTGTAGCTTTGCACATGTACCAATTGAACAATCGGTTTACCAAAAATGGGTGGGTAGCATAGTGCATAAGGAGAAATTTGTCTACAAGCAGAACTACTAACTGTTCTGAATTTCCCAGATTTGTTTCACTTTTTTTTACTTTATTCTAGGAATTCAATTTTCATAACAAATAGTCTGGTTTTTTATATTGCCCCAATAATCATATGGTTTCTGTGGCCATGCCATTATTTGTAAAGTGCCATTCAGGATTCACACTGAATGCAATTCATACAAATGTCTTAGGACACAAAAAATGTGTCTTTATATGTGGAATTTATATTTTACACATATAATTTTACACATTTTTAGGAAATTAAGTATAATCACTGTCCCAAATGCCCCTATTCGAGATGAGGGACATTTAAAATTTGGGACAGGTCGTGGCAACTCTAGGTAGTGAAAGTTCTACTCTGAATACTCTGACAGAAATAAAAAGATTATAAACATATGTGCACACATTCTAACAAAATAAATAAGCTATAAATTACAATATAAAAGACAAAAATATATTGCAGATGTCATTGATATTAAAATACAAAAAATAAAGTGTAGTCATAATTTATGCAAATTTAAAATAGTGTAGGGGTTTCTGTGTCCTGTTTTTCAGTGTTTTATTTTGATAAAAAAAATTAGCATAAAATAATTTTGTACAAGAGTAAAACAAGAAAACTTTTAGAAATGTTACAAGATTTGACTTGCATTTGGCACTTTAACTGACCACACATTTTACTGTGAATATTTTGTAAACTATTCTAGGCGGCTGCTTAAGATTAAATTTAATCAATTAAAATACCCATTTTTAGAAATTTGATTTTAAGCAGTGATGTTTTATGAAATAGTTTGAAGGGCTCATTCTTAAAAGTTGGAATTTTGTGAAACATCCACTTTTGGGTCCAAAAACAGTTCCAAATTTCTTTTAAATAGGCCCTTGTAGTGCACTATATATAAAAATCTCAACTTATACTTCAAATCTGAGTAAATGTGAATTCTATAGCATTTTTTCATGCAATAAAACTTATCAATCTTGGGAACTCATCCCTGGCTTAAAATGTGATCACACTTAATATAAGGGTATGCAAGGTGTTTCAAAAAGACTGTTGTTTTCAAAAGATATTTAAAGAAATATAGAATAATCTTTTAATTAGAACTTATTTTGTAAAGAGCCTATATGAAAAGTCATTTTTTTAAATTTTATTGAAATGTGTTACATGACTAAAACTGCCATAGTCCGAGAGTGTACTTTATTTGAAGCATTTCTTAAATTTAAACCATGTGCTTGTGACAAATCATTCCAGAGATATATAGTCAAGCATTTTTTTTCGAAACACCCTGTGTATATATGGGTCTATATTACCTCAACTGCCCAAATGGTACAGCCTCTTATTTCTACTTCATATCTGTGCCCATTTTCAATAAGTTCACCTATTAAAAGAAAATTTTTCAATAAGTTCATATATCAAAATATTTAATAACTAGAAAACTAATTTGAATGTAAAAGAATGCTCCAAGATGACTGGGTCTGAACCTGAACTGAAGTATCACTGTACTAAATTTTGTACCTGTGAATCACTTAAATTTGCTGCTACGTGATCAATAAGCAAACCAACATCTTGTTGGTTTGCTTACACCCCACGTTGACATTTACGGCAATGAGCAAGCGGATGGACTGGCCAAGGAGGGTTGTGGCCACTCTGGTCCTTCCTCTTCGGTCCTTACTTTTTCTGAACATCAATCCATAGTCAATTCTGAAATTTCGAGGGAGTGGAGGGTTCCTCCCAGCCATCACTGGTATGCGGGCAGAGAGCCGGGCTCTTTGTTCGTTCTCAATTGTGACAGAGCCTCTCGAACTGCAATATCCAGATTAGCAAGCGGCCACACAAAAGGTCTCTCGTTTTTTGAGGGCAGGAAGATTTGGTCTGCTCTAAATGTCAAGCTCAGCAGGCTTCTCCTGAACACATCTTGGACTGTCTGGGACTTTCCAGAGAGGACATATACTCTTCTCCCCTTCTGGTCCTTGACTTCCTTAGGGTCAACGGTCTAATGGATCTTGTCTGACTTCGTCAGACAACCAGAGGATAAGCCACACACATCTTTTTTTATTATTATAGAAAATGTTTCTTTCTTCTTTTACAAAAGCTGAAATTATGCTACATTTCACACATAATCATATTTATTCACAACTTTTTAAGCTCATACCATGTCTGACTGGCCTCATTTGGTTTTTCAAATTCACACTAGCTGAGTCAAGTATATGCTTAAGGCAAAGCTAACATATTTAAAGTAAAAAAAAAAAACTTGCAATGTGGTCTTTACTTTTTAATATAATCTGAACATACTTATTTCAGTTCAGTTCCATAGATTTTGTGTTCATTTTTTAAATAATAAAAATAATTTACAAAAACAGCATTGGAACTGAAAATAATTTAAAAATAACAGACCGAAAGTTTACAAGTTACCTTTCTTTAAAGTTTCTTGCAATTCATCGGAATACTTTAAAACTCCTAAATACACGAGAACCTGGGGTATTCTGCAATGAAAGAATTACAAACTTTTGTGTTTAGCTGATGTATAACATGCAGTACGTACAGCTCAAACTACTGCTAAAGTAATAAAACTAAAATAACTTTATTAAAAGCAGTATACAAAACAAAAATAATACACTGGCAGAAAATAAAATCCCAACACCAAGAAGGAGTTGTGCTAGATAAATGAAATTTGGGAGGCTCGTTTGCATGTATGAAAGATGACTCCTATTCAAATTTCGAGCTAGACGAATAAGAGTGGCGCTAGTAGCGTCACTATGATCATGCAAATCACGTGTGCTTTAAATACTCGGGTGGAAACTTCGTGAGCCTTATTTATCTTCCAGACTGGGTGTTGTGAGCTAGGTTTGAGTCAAGAATGCCTTTAAGGAGACGAATAAGGCAGTATCAGCAGCTTAGTGAGTTTGAATGAGGCCCTATAATAGGGCTACGAGAAGGTGGATTTTCTTTCTGCGATATTTCAGAAAAACTTGGCAGGGATGTATCCACTGTGCATGATTGTTGGCAGCAGTGGTCACTGGAAGGCACTGTCTCAAGAAGACCGGGGTCCGGCCTCACATGGGCCACTACTGAGAGGGAAGACCGCTGTATTCGCCGCATGGCTGTGGTGGGTCGTACTGCATCTGCAGCAGCAATTAGAGCTTCTGTTGGCCCCAGAGTGACACAACGAACTGTGAGAAATAGATTACTTGAGGGACAGCTCTGAGCCAGACGGCCTGTAGCGTTCATACCACTAACTTCGAATCACTGCCATCTGTGACGTCAGTGGTATCAATCTAGAGCTCATTGGAGGGCAGAGTGGAGATTTGTTGTATTCTCAGAAGAGAGCAGTTTCTGTCTTGGTGCCAGTGATGGTCGTATGTTGGTAAGAAGGAGGCCAGGTGAGTGCTTGGAACCAAGCTGTCTGCAGGGTAGATACTCTGGGCCTACACCAGGAATTATGGTCTGGGAAGTCATTTCCTGACAGCAGGAGCACTCTCGTCATTATCCCAAGCACATTGGCAGCAAATTTGTACATCAGACTGGTGATTGAACAGGTTGTGTTGCCATTCATGAGCAGTATTCAAGACGGTGTTTTCCAACAGTATAACGCTCGTCCTCATACCGCTGCTGTCACCAAACGTGCTCTACAGAGTGTCGACATGTTGCCTTGGCCTGCGAAATCACCAGATCTTTCTCCCATCGAGCACGTATGGGACATTATTGGAAGCGTCATCCACAACCAGCATTAACCGTTGCTGATTTGGCTGACCAAGTGCAACAGACATGGAACTCCATCCCACAAAATGACATACGGCACCTGTACGACACAATGCATGCACATTTGTATGCTTGCATTCCAAATAGTGGCAACTACAGTGGTTATTAATGTACCACCATTTCATATTTGAAAATGGCCCTTCTCGTGCATACTTTAACCTGTGACCTTAAAACTTTAATTAAATAAGTATGTTACCTACACAATTGCTTTGCCTAAATTTCAATCCTCTAAACTAATTTCTTTTTGGTGTTGGGATTTTATTTTCCACCAGTGTAGTATCGACTGGTTTTGAAAACATAAAAATCCTTCTTCAGGACACATAAAAAGCAAAAGAGATGCAAGAGTGAGTTGCAAAATCAGTGAGAGCAAGATCAGTGAATATTTGTCAAAGAGACTTGATCACTGATTTTTGATCATCTGAACACGTGTTTGACAAAGTGTGAGGTCATTTTTCTTGTAGAGCAGCATCCTACTTTTTTGCCAAACATTGAGGAGTCAGTATGATTGACATTTGTATTAACCAATTGCGGACCGATTACTGTTTTGTGAATTGAATATAGTGTGGCAATTGAGCGTCGCCAGGACCGAACTCGGGACCTTCTGCTTACAAGACCGACATTATAATCACTGAGCAAAAGCTAGCTTCAGCTCCATTCTTATAATTCGGGTACAGGTTTCAAGCATCTTTGATCAGATGTCTTTGCTGCTGCACACTCCCTCACCTGATGAGAAGGCCCCGGTATAATTTCGGTGAGGAGGGGGGCCACTGAGAACCCCCCCGCATGTCCCCCCGAAATGCTGTTGAGGGGCGGGAGGCGTGTTGCCTCGGGTACGTGACATTAGTTGTTGTCAACCAGGGAGTGGCAATGCCTCTGACTCCGTGTGGTGCTGCCATCTCATGTTGAGAGGTGAGATAGTTGGAGAGGAAGGCTGCATGTTTTAAACGTCCAGTCATCATTGTGGCGATTGGGAGTCACCGGGCCCCGAACCAGGGACCTAGTGCTTACAAGACTGACATTATAATCACTGAGCAAAAGCTAGCTTCTGCTCCATTCTTATAATTCGGGTACAGGTTCCAAACATCTTTGATCAGATGTCTTTGTTGCCACAATAGTTATTTTCTATTTTGCCCATTTGTTTTTAATGCGTAATCTTTTTCTTTTGGTTTTTTTTATTTAAATTTTTAGATTTATTCTTTTTATTAAAAATGAGTTGAACTCAAGATAAGACTGACCAAATTATAAAAGCTTATAGAGAGATTGTCAGAGTATCACAATAAAATTTTTAGAAACCAGTGCTTATCAGAAATAGCGGAAATTGTTGATTTGTCTTCTGAGGAGATCAAAAATATAAAAACTACTATAATGACACGATTTAATTATAAAAATAAAAAGTCACGGATTCGATGAAAAGTAGAAGTGGTAATCTGGGCAAAAAAATTTACCAATTTATTTAACAAATATAATTTAATATATCATTTTATCTTTAGTAATTAAAGCTTTTGTTCTGGTACATATAAATGTTCTGTAGGCCACATTTAATTATATGAAAATAATTCAAATTATTAAATCTTTTAATTTTGATGTATGCATTTGAGTCTTGTTATTATTATTTATTGTAACGATTTGGGACACTTCTGATTTCTTTTCAATTTCTTGATCTGAAAACATAAATATGACAAACTATATTTATAGCGAAATTAAGAAACAAGTGCGATGGCACCATCTACTAGAATCAAGGGAAATTATCTCATTATCATAAAGTGTCAACTATGTTTGATTGTGTGGACAAAATACACTTCAAATACAATTCTGAGAATAGACAGCTTTGACAAACATTCACTGATCGTTTGTAGACACCTTAAGAACAGCAGCAAACATGAATGAAGCAGAGAAAGGGTGTTGCTAACAGCAAAAGAATAAAAGAGGTGAAAAACCAGGAGGTAAAACAAGAAGCAGGACAATATGAATGAACTGTAAAATATCAAACAGGAAAGTGAACGTCCAACAAAGGATTCAAAGCACCCATTCAATAAGTAAAAGTATGAACATAACCCAGGTAACACACATACGGTATTATAACCATTGTTAAACTGTTTATACGTTATATTTTCGTATGTGTTATACGATAAACGGTAATACATCGGTTATAATACCGTTATGAGTAAACGGTATATAAAAATATAGTATATCATACGTATGAATTACCGTGTATGAACATACTGTTATGTAGAAATACCGTTTTAAATACGTATATATTACTGTTTATTGTACGTTAAAATAACCGTTTTTGTTACGTTAAAAATACCAATTTATCATACGTAAAAATAACCATTATAGCTCCCTTCTTTTAACCCCCCTGCTCAAATCCTCTTTCAGCTTAGTTCTCGAACACTTTTCCCAAAGGCATTTTCATGGATTACCGTTTATCATACATTATAAATACCGTTTATCATACGTTATAAATACCGTTTATATTACATTAAAATTACCATTTTTCATACATAAAAATAACCATTCCTCCTCCCTCCCCTTGGGGCTTCTTGCTAATCCCCTATCAGCTTTGTCCTCCAACACAGGTGGTCAGGGATCTCCCTTCCTGTTTATCTTCACCCTCCCAAGTATTAACCGTGGCCGATGCTACTTGATTTCGGCGATCGGACGTGACGTCACGCAGTTCTGGAAGCTTCCAGAACGTACTCATTTCTACCTCAGCGGACGAAGCCATATGTTATGTGTATCTGGCAACATTGAGTGCAGTTATTATTCTTTACATTTCCCGCCGTGTTTGTAGGTTTGTATCTTGATCCTCCTGTGTTAGGTTAACGCGTTGCTTAATTTATATATTTTAACTTATTTAATTATATTTAGCTTTAACTTTTATTTTATTTTATATATCTTCCTAGCATTATTGTATGCATATATTACTTTTAACATTAGATATTGCTTTAAAAGCAAACGGGAAAAGTGCATGTTTTCAGCATTGTGGTATGTGCATCCATGCTCGCATTTAATACTGTCTAAGCAGAGATTAAATGAAAACGTGGTCCGAGATTGCATTTGTTGTCATGCATGCATGTTTATTTCAAATCTTGTAAAATCATAAATTATTCTTTTACATATTTTTATGTATTTTAGACTTAAGACAGTATACTTATACTAAATGAAAGTTGCTTCATTTATAATCTACCTGCAAGTAAAAATACTTATTTAGTGTTGGTTAGTGTTTATAATAAAATAAATTTAATCTATATAATAGTAAATGAAGCAACTTTCATTTAGTGTAATTATACATGTCTAAAACTAAAATATATACAAAACATGTAAAAGAATAATTTGATTTTACAGGATTTGAAATAAACATGCATGCACAACAAATGCAATATGACCATGTTTTCATTTATTCTCTGCTTAGACAGTGTTAAATATTAAAATTATTTTATTCATTTAAAGTATAAATTTTTTATAATTAATTTGATGTTATTTGCAGAAATAAAAAAAATATACTAGGAAAAAATTTTAAAATAATGCGCTACTTAGAAAAAGTTAAAAAAAATTTGATACAGGTGTGAAATGTTATAAAACACAATACTAAATTAAAACAGATTTGATACTTTAAGAAAATACAAAAAAAATTTATACTTGGAAGAAAATAAACATGATACTTAAAAGAAATAAAAACACACATAATTCTTAGAATTTTTTTAAAAACACTATACACAAAATTATATTTCATAACATAGTAATTATAATTTTTGCAATTTTTAGAAATTAGAATTAAAAATATGCTTAAAAGAAATATAATTAGTTGAAAAAATTCTAATTCATTTTATAGCAGTTTGTGTTCTGTGCATCTAGAAACATGTTCTATTTGTGCTTTATGCCCTTACTCACTATGTTCACTCTTAAAAATCATCACAGTCATATGATACCACTGTTGATTTTTTTAAAGGTAATATTTCTATTTTATGCCAATTTAAAATAGAAAATGTTTCTATTTTGTGCCATACTTGCAAAGATAGCAAGAAAGTACTTGTCTGCACCAGCTAGCAGCGTTGATAGTGAACGTTTATTTTCAGAAAGAAGCAGGGAATGTTTATGAATCAAAACGTAATAGGCTGCAACCTGAAAAGGCAGAATGCCTAATGTTCCTGTACCATAACTTACCTCTATTAAACTTTGATTACAAAGAATAATTAGTTTGTTTTTAAACAATATTTCATATGGTGTAAAACTTAAGAAATTAAAATACTGCAGAATTGAATATTCATCCAAGGGTCATTCCGTGTCAAATCAACCAATGATCTGAACCTTGACATCATGGAAAATGATAATTTTTGGTACAATGGTAGTACCAGTGAAGCTGACAAAAACTGTAAAATATTAGATTTTTTGGGCTCTTAGTTTTTAGTTATTGACTTTCAAAAAAGCAAAATCTGCCAAATTTGGCAAAGTTTTGAAATCTGAAGTTTTTAAACAGCTGTAGATCAAAAACTATTTGACCTAGAGATCTCAAATCAGTGTCATTTTCTTTTGCTTTTAATGGGTCTTAATTTGATATATAACATGACTATGCTATTTCAAATTTGAATTTTTTGAAGAACTTAAAAAACAAATTTTTTTTTAATCCCAAGAACACCCCTTTTAATTTTTTTAAAAAAAACATTTTTTAGATTTTCTAAAAAAAATTTCTTTTTTAGTTTGTAATTATTTTCAAAACTCCAATTTTAAAAAAGAGTTAAATACCATAATCATGTTGTATATGAAATTAAGGCCCATCGAAAACAAAAGACGGCACCAATTTGAGCTCTTTTGGTCAAATAGTTTATAATCTACAACTGTTTAAAGATTTCAAAACTTTGCCAGATTTGGCTTTTTTAAAAAAGTGAATAACTGAAAATCTAAGAGCCCAAAAAATCTGAAATTTTACAGTTTTTATAAACTTTACTGGTACTATCACTGTACTAAAAATGATCAATTTCTTAGGTATCAAGGTTCAAACCATTAAGTGATTTGACACAGAATGACATACATTTAGTACATAACTCATTAACCAGTTGTTTCAAACATTCAGCCTACCGGGAAAAGTCAGGGAATTTTGTGAAAATTCTGGATTTTTTTTTTTTTTTTTTACTAGTTGTCCATATAAAAACAGAACTGCCCAGTTTGTATGCCATTTTTGAAATATTTTTGCCAAGTATTACACTGTACTCGTAACTGCTAAATAAAGGTTGCCATGTGTCTGTCCGTTTAATTCCGTATAAAAGCAAAAATGCAGAGTTTGTGCTCCATTTTGGACAAATGTCGCCAAAAATATTATATACATTTTACTATATTTTTTTCTATTTTAATGGCATTCTTTTGACATTGCTGAATTGACGTTAATTATTCAATGGCTGTGGCTTGTTACAGTGTATTGCATATCTTTAATGATGTCTGTCATTGTGAACAATTTGCAATGCCCATATTTAAGGACATCTCTCTCAGTTTAGACTATTTCTTTTTATTGTCTTCAGTGAAAACCATTAAATTCTTTTAAATATTTCAGTAGTCCATTTTTGCTGCATTTACATGTATTTTTTATTAAAAATGTCAAAATTTATTTGTAAAAACAAAAAATATGTGTATTTTATTTTCCTGATTTAATATAACTTTTTTTGGATAGTGGAGTTAAATTGTTAAGATTCCTTAATCAAATTTGTAACTAAATAGGGACGTGGGTGCATTTTATGTTAAAATTACTGGTCTGGAATTTCTTTTCAATTCACCTGGAAAAGTCGTCAGAGAATTTCAATATGTCCGAAGAGTGGCCACCCTGATATTTCACATGTCACTCAAAATTTAATTTTATATTTACAATTTAAATTACAAAACATTACTTTTTTCAAGAACTTTTAAAATAAGTTCTCCAAACTGAGTGAAGATAATTTCATTTCTTCCTTGCTCAGAGTACAAACTCTCCCAGTTGCAGTAACAGACTTTACTTTTTGCAAAATGGTCTCACCTGGCGCATGCAATACATCACTCGGTTGAGGATGAAAGAAAGAGAAGGTCCCTTAGGATGTAGGAAGCTTACTTTATAGTCGCTCGTAACATTATTCTTCTCAAGAATACATGCAAGCCACCAAGATCCTTTATAGACTATATAGTGACAAATCCAGATTCAATTTTTGCTAAATTAGTTGGTGTAATATAGTCTAATGCTGTCACACGTTCAGTAAACTGGTGTTTACTACAGTAATAATGCTTAACAAGAAGCCGATTTTCAGAAATTGGGTAAAAAGAATGAAGTTTTTGAGTACAGCACAGTTGATGAGTATGAAGAAGTTAAAGAAATACTGTCGCCATGGTTAAATGATTTTAAGGCAATTATAGGTACTCAAAAACTTCATTCTTTTTACCCAATTTCTGAAAATCGGCTTCTTGTTATGCATTATTACTGTAGTGAACACCAGTTTACTGAACGTGTGACAGCATTAGACTATATTACATCAACTAATTTAGCAAATATTGAATCTGGATTTATCACTATAGTCTATAAAGGATTTTGGTGGCTTGCATATATTCTTGAGAAGAACAATGGTACGAGAGACTATAAAGTAAGCTTTCTACATCCTAAGGGACCTTCTCCTTCTTTCTTTTATCCTCAACTGAGTGACGTATTGAATGAGCCAGGTGAGACCATTTTGTAAAACGTAGAGCCTGTTACTGCAACTGGGAGAGTTTGTACTCTGAGCAAGGAAGAAATGAAATTGTCTTCACTCAGTTTGGAAAAGTACATATTTTTAAAGTTCTTGAAAAAAGTAACGTTTTGTTAATTGATTGTAAATACAAAATTAAATTTTGAGTGACATATGTGAAATATTAAGTGTGTAGCAAATTGTTAAAATTGAAAAGAACATATGTGGGCCGAATGTTTGAAACAACTGGTTAATGAGTTATGTACTAAGTATATGTCATTTCGTGTCAAATCAATTAATGGTTTGAACCTTGATACCTCAGAAATTGATCATTTTTGGTACAGTGATAGTACCAGTAAAATTTACAAAAACTGTAAAATTTCAGATTTTTGGGGCTCTTAGATTTTCAGTTATTTACTTTTTTAAAAAAGCCCACCTGCTTTTGAAAAAAAAAATTACCAAGTGAGCCATAACGCACCAAATCTGGCAGACGTACTTTGTTTATATCGTAGTTCAGTTGGTCCAACTCACGAGCGCTAGTGTTTATGCGACATCCTATTTTAAAAATGTTGCCATAATGTCCTATGGGAGTGAGCCTTCTTAATATAGTATTCTGTGTTTGGCGCAGTGCCAGAGGCTTTGCTTGTTTCTTTTAATGATGTCACAGTCGCCCATAAACTGTGAAACTTTGTTTTTTTCCCCCACAATTATCAACTATCGTGCTGCGAAAGCCATTCAGTCCATCGCTGAATAATTAAGACTTTTATTTTTCATTCACTTCTCTTATATGGCTTTAAATGTTGAACAAAATATATTCGCAGTAGAGTGCTGGTTACTCGATTTCGGCTACCGATTGACCTAATCAGGTTAATGTTGAATAAATTTTTATTACATGCCCGGTCGGGCATGTAATAAAAATTAATACATGCCCGGTTGGAATTTTTATATGCCCCGGGCATGTCCGGCAATTGGTTATATTCTGATACAATTTTTGGTTCAACATACTACTAGTTCATCTGGTTAGGTTTCTGGTCTCATAAAGGCTGAATAAAAGAGTTATTGTAACAAGCACACTTCTTTATGCCTTAATACATCACTTTGTTTATTCCTTCAGACTCTGCTTTTACTAAAAGGTTCTTCAGCATAACATAAAATTATAATACCATAATATTAATAATCCCCCTTTTACAAGGAAAAATAGGGGAAAATACAGTGGAAGCTATAATTGGATGTTTTAAAAAAGCAAGCCATTGAATCTTGGACTGGCTATAAATTATGAGAGAGAAAGAAGTTCTTCAATGTCCTACTTTACACAACAGTGGTGCACGGAAAAGAAGAAAATAAATTTTAATCACATACAAAATTGAATTGAATTGAGGGCCTAGGCCAGGGGTCGGCAACCTATTGAAACGGAAGAGCCAAAAGTTACAATTTACAAAATTTCCCAGTTTTTAAAGAGCCACTAAACATTTTCGTTTCAATATTATAGTATTTGCTTATATATATATTGGATTTTGATTTAAAATAAACGGCTTTAAATACGGAATAATATTTATTCATATAAAAACACAAATATAGATAGTTACATCAATGGGAGCATTGGCTTTGCATGCCTTTTGAAAGTTTGATTAAATCTGGCTTATAACTTGTTGTTTTAAGTTTCAAGCACGACTCTAGATTTTTATTTGTTAGTTGACTTCTAACTTTACTTTTTATTATATTCATGCAAGAGAACGCTTGCTCGCACGAATATGTCGACTCGAAGATCGTCAACACTCCATATGCCAACTTCTTCACCTCACTGTAGCATTCTGGAAGACTATTCCATGCGCCGAATATGAGGGCCTCAACTCTAGGAATTTCTTTTAGAGCTGTCCCCTTGTGCTGCGCGATGTGCATGCATTTCTGGACCCCCAACTCTTCCAACTGGCTCTTGAGTTCTGTGAACTTGCCACTCCACAAGTCTTTCCTTTTCAAATCTAGCAATTGCGTTTGGAGCAATCCAGCATCAATTCCAAATGGCTCAATCTTTATATACTAATTGCCAAGTGTCCGTCTGTCTGTCATGCTTTTTTTAGGCACTTCCCGAATAGATAGAGACTTGCAATTTGGTACACGGCTCGGTCGTTCGATAAAACCCCCTGGAAAAATCGAATTTTTCGAAAACGTTCTATAGAGGGGGTGCCCCACACCAAAACGTTCGAAAAGTGAAATGAGGGGAAAGCATGCTTTGCGATGAGATAGAGACTTTAAATTTGGTATATGGGTAAATCACTCGAAAGGAAGAAAGTGTGCAATTTCAGATTTCCAATATTTTCTACTTAAGGAGGGGGGGGGGGGGTGCAGCACACCAAAACGTTCGAAAAGTGAAATGATAGGAAAGAATGCTTTGCGATGAGGTAGAGACTTCAAATTTGGTGTATTGGTAAACCGTTCGAAAGGAAGAAAGCGTGCAATTTCAGATTTCCAATATTTTCTACTTAAGGGGGTGCCGCACACCAAAATATTCAATTTGCAGAATAAATGAGAAAACGCTCCTTTAAAATTTGATAGAGTCTTGAAATTCGGTATATGGGCTAATCATTTGATGGAAACACCCAAGAAAAATATAGTTTTTCAAAAATGCTCGTTTAAGGGGGTGCTCCAGAGTAAAACGTTCGAAAAGTGAATTGATAAAAAAAACCATGCTTCGGAGTGAGATAGAGATATCAAATTTGGTATAAGGGTAGATAGTTTGAAAGGAAGAAAGTGTAAAATTTCAGTTTACCAATACTTTCTACTTTAGGGGGTGCCGCACACCAAAATGTTCGATTTTTGGAATAAAGGCGAAACGCCCCTTTTAAAACGTGATAGAGGCTTAATATTTGATATATGGGAAAATAATCTGACAGAAATCACAAAAAGAATAGAGTTTTTCAAAAATGTATAGTTAAGGAGGTAGGTACTCCACTCAAAAGCATTCGAAAGATGAAATGCTAGAAAAGTATGCTTCGCGATGAGATAAAGACTTCAAATTTAGTGTACGGGTAAAAAGTTGGAAAGGAAGAAAGTGTGCAATTTCAGTTTTCCAAAATTTGTTATTGTAGGGGGTTCCGCTCACTAAAATGTTCGATTTACTGAACAAATGAAAAACGCCTCCTTTACAATGTGATAGAGACTTGAAATTTAGTACGAGGCATGTTTTTTAAGTAAGTACCGTTTTGGAATTAAAAAAAGACGTGCAAAGATATCGCAATAATTTTATTTCTACATGAAAGCCTGTACCTTAATCTACTTTTCTACATAATTTCCGTGAATATTGAGGCACTTGTCATAACGTGGCACCAGTTTTTGAATACCCTCCTCATAAAATTCTGCCGCCTGACTTGTTAACCACTGTATCACAACTGTTTTGACTTCGTTATCGTCTTGAAGACGCTGACCACCCAGGTGTTTCTTCAAGTGCAGGAACAAATGGTAGTCGCTGGGCGCCAGATCAGGGCTGTATGGAGGATGATCTAGAGTTTCCCATTTAAAAGATTTGATGAGATCTTTGGTCCGATTAGCCACATGTGGACGGGCATTGTCATGCAGCAAAACGATACCCTTACTCAACTTGCCACGTCTTTTGTTCTGGATTGCACGACGCAGATTGTTCAATGTCTCACAATAAGACGCTGCATTGATTGTCTCATTACAAGGCAGAAACTCCACTAGCAATACTCCTTTTTTGTCCCAAAAAACTGTGCACATGATTTTCCGGGCAGAAATTGTTTGCTTAAACTTCACTCTTTTGGGTGATGATGAATGTCGCCATTCCATGGATTGTTGTTTTGATTCTGGTGTGACGTAGGCCACCCATGTTTCGTCACCAGTAACAATTTGGTCTAAAAAACCTTCACCTTCATTGTGGTACCGCTCAAGGAAAGTCAATGCACTGCCTAAACGTTGGGTTTTGTGCAAATCCGTCAACATTTTTGGAACCCAACGTGAACACAATTTCCGGTAATTCAAGTTCTCGGTCACAATGCGATACAAAACACTACGAGAATATTGAGGAAACCAGTCGCACATTGATGAAATTGTAAAGCGTCTGTTTTCTCTCACCTTTTCTTACACTTTCTGCACCAAATCTTCATTAAAGACCGAAGGACGCCCACTCCGTTCTTCATCATGCACATTTGTGCGGCCATCTTTAAATGCTCTCACCCATTTCCTTACCATTCCATCACTCATAATGTTTTGTCCGTAAACTTCACAGATCTCACGATGAATATCGATCGGTTTTACGCCTTTAGCACTAAGAAATCGTATAACAGCCCGTACTTCACAATCGGCGGGACTCACGATTGTCGGAGGCATCTTAAACACTCAGTAAACAACGTATACAATGAAGAATCAGACTGTAATGGCGTCAGTGCGTAGACAAGAGATGTAGGTAACCAGCGCGCATGCGCGGAACGCCGACCGTAGCGCTGCGGCGGCGGAATCGCAAAACGGTACTTACATAAAAAACATGCCTCGTATATGGGCTGACCATTTGACAAAAAACCAAAGATGAATACAGTTTGACAAAAATGTTTTTTAACGGGGTGCTACACAGAAAACGTTTGAAAGGTGAAGTGATGGAAAAACATGCTTCTCGATAGAATAGCGACTTCAAATTTGGTGTACGGGTAGAATGTTTGAAAGGAAGAGAGTGTGAAATTTCAGATTTCCAATATTTGCTACTTTAAGGAGTGCGCACACTAGCATGTTCGATTTTCCGAATAAATGAGGCACGCTTCCTTTTAAATGTGATAGAGGCTTGATATTTGGTATTTGGGCCAATCATCTGATAAAAAACACAGGACAAACAGAGTTTTTCAAAAATGTTCATTTATGGATGTGCTTCACAGAAAAAAGTTCCAAAGTAGAAATAATAATATAGGGGTGCCTCGGGATGAGATAGACTTTAATATGGTGTAAGGGTAGATAATTCGAAAGGAAGAAATGCTCAAATTTAGTTTCCCAATATTTTCTTCTTTAGGGGGTTCTGCAAATCAAAATATTCGATTTGTCAAATAAATGCCAAACGCGAATTAATTAAAAAAATTACATTATTCAGGGGTTGCTTATTGTGAGACCGTTGATTTTCAACGGGTATTCGGCTAGTGTTGATCTCATTTGCATTTGTGTTGAGAGGATTTACTATGAACGCGAGAGTACTTTTGTTTGTTTTGAATTGCTCGAATCTCTCAGCGAATCCATCCTTCATGTTTTTTAAAGCTAGGCTGAAGTAATTCGTGTCAATAGTTGCATTGGTCTCATCGCGATATTGCTTCAGATTTTTAAAATGAAGTAATTTACCGCTTCCCATGTCTTCAACAAAAAGAAGTAATTTTTTTTCGAAACAAACTACTTCTTCAAGCAAGGCGTAGGCTGGGTTGCCCTTTCCTTGCAGTTTTAGATTTAGTTCATTTAGTTTCATTGTGGTATCTACCATGAAGTTGAATTTTTGCAGCCATTTGTCTTCTTCCAATTCGGGATGGTCAATGCTTTTTTCATTGAGGAATATTTTTATTTCACTCAAGCACAAAGCAAAACGTTGCAATACGTTACCTCTGGAAAGCCATTGCACTTTATTGTGCAGAAGTAGGTCAGAAAACTGGCTATCTATTTCTGCAAGGAAATCTTTAAACTGGCGATGGTAGAGTGCTTTTGCCAAGATGCTGTTAATAATCTTAATTACCAAGTTTATGACCTCAACTATTTCGGCCGGAAATGTTTGGGCACAAAGCGTTTCTTGATGAATTATGCAGTGAAACGTTAGAATTTAGTGGTTTATTTTTTTCTGAAGAATTGATGTTACCCCTCTATGTATTCCTGTCATACTTCTGGCTCCATCACTTGCTATAGAAACGATTTTATTTATATCGATTCCCTTGTCTTCCAGGCATTTTTGCACAGCATTTGCTATATCTTCTCCACGAGTTTGCCCTGAGAGCGGTAGCAATCCTAGCAGTTCTTCTTTTGGACCATGGGACGACATATACTTGACGAAAACGGTAACTTGTGCCGTGTCTTTTATGTCGCAAGACTCATCTATAGCAAGTGATAAGGCAGAAGCCAGGTGAATATCTTCCACTTGCATATGTGTTACATTTGAAGACATTTTAGCAGTTCTATCTTGTACTGTTTTAGCAGATAATGGCAAATCTTTGATTTTTTTCATGATTTCTGCTTTGTTTTTAAAATCCCGAAACAGTTCTCCAGATGCACGTATAAAACAATCTTTGACGTACTCACCATCTGTGAATGGTTTTCCTCTTTTTGCAATTTCTAATGATACTGCAAAGTTTGCCAGATTTACATTATTGGAAGATTGCGCTCAGTTACTTAGCATGGAACTTGACTGTTGTTGTTTTTTTGGAGCTCTTCAACAGCTTTTTTTCGTGCGTCACCAGTTGGATATTTACCAGCAAACTGGGTATGTTTTGTAGTGAAGTGTCTCTCCAAATTTGACTTCTTATTGTGTGCGAGTTTTTCGTGGCAAATGAGACAAGTCGGAAGGCCATCTGTGTTGCATATGAATGCAAACGACTCCATCCAATCCTGATTGAATTCTCGGTTTTCTTCTTCAGTTCTTCTCTTTCCTTTACCAGACGCCATGTTGGCGCGGAGCAGAAAAAATGACTTTTTAAAATTTTACTTAGCTATCTAAAACGGCAAACAATTTATTTACCATTATTACTTCGTTAGCACGATCCTCAGATATGTAATTCAATTCTGTTACTGATTTTATTATATTATACGCATACATACATTTGAGAAGATAATTCGCTTCTAAATCGTATTCTCCTTGAAACAACAAGCGAATAGACACACAGAAACCGCAAGTGATTAAATTAACACACATGCAACGTAACGTCGACCGCGATATCCGAGGATGACTGACTGATAACACGTCTAGAGCCTAGACATGTTGTCTAGACTCTAGACGGTGGCTGTTTGGGTGAGACGGAAATGAAGTTCAATTGGCTGAAAGATAAACATGGTCACGGACTCTCATCTCTAAGAACAAAACACTAGTTCAAATTTATCTCATTACGGTCATGTTAAGCGTAGCGATTTGTAATTAACGATTATGAGAATAGAAGCTATTGAGAAATTAGGTACTTAAAAATATATTTTCTTATTTTTTAAGGGTTTTGATAATAAAATATTAATTTTTTCGTATGGAACTGGAGAGCCGCAACTTTACATCAAAAGAGCCGCAGGTTGCCGCCCCTGGCCTAGGCAAATTCAATTTAAAACAATACTATATAAATCTTATCATTATCCAAAATTGATATCATGTAAAACTGTCAAAGGAAAGTGAAGGTGTAAGCAGATAAAATAGTTTTGACAATTTCGTATAATACAAATTTTAAATAATGATTTATATAATATTCTTTTGAATTAAATCTGGCTATATTCTCAATATGGTGCAATTTCGTGCATGATTAAAATTTATTTTCTACTTTTCCATTTGCCACTGTTCTGTAGAGGAGGATATTGAAATACTTCAATATCCTCCCTATATAAATTTGTATATTGAGATACTTCAATATACAAATTTATTTTTTGCTTTTTAGTTTTAATTTTTTTTTTATGCAATTTACATTTAAACGTATGTAGTGTTATACATGGATCCATACTTTGAAACTAGGCGAACATTTCATGTGATGACACTGAACTGTAATTCGCAAAAAAAAAAATGCATGAAATGGGCAAGAATACAGACATGACGTATCTAATAATGTATGTAATGACTTATGTACATAACAGTGAGAAAATTCTATAGATGAAAATGTTTTTGAGATTAAACTGTATGTTGAGCTCAATGTGCTCTGGGAACTGCAATCGAGCTTGTCAAAAATGTTGAGGAAATAAAGACAGCATGAAGTTAATAAGAAGTGTAGATATTAATAGAAATTTTCAATTAAAAAACGAGAGATAATAAGAGGGATTCCTTTTATATATTCTTTCATGCTTTATAAACGGTGTATTATGAACTAGAAATGACAAATCAAACAAAGAATTTTCTTAAATAAAGAATAAGCTCTAAGATGTCCCATGACAACTTGAAAATTGAGAAAAGTGTAAAAGAAGAGGATTACAAATAATATTTGTTTGAAATACAAAAAGTAGTCAAATTTATAGGGGGAAATATATTTGGATTAGAATGAAAGGCATTATTAAAATTCTATTGCATTAAACTTAAAATTCTGAATTAATCTGAGTGATAAAACATTAATTAAGCAACTTAATTTAAATTATTTCCTTACATTTATTAAATTATGAAAGGGGTGATATCATTTATCTCATGTTTTTAACACTGCCTGTGATTACACATACCTATAATCTGCAAACATAGATATTTGATCTATGTCCTCAAATGATCCATATCCTTTACCTTCAAAAAAGCACCACATGTCCCCTATCAAGATCTGGGCTCTTTTGTAGAAAGACACTGAAATAAACTGACTGTAAATAACAAAAAGTAAGTAAATAACAGAACAGTAAATTGTAATGTAAACTGTGAGCACCTTTGTGGTTGTCAATAGTAGCTTCATCTTTATATGATGGAAAATATTGAATTAGGAGCTGCAGTAATTTTTTTGCACTGCCTTCACAGTTAGATAAGCAAGTGTTGAAAGAGCCATTGAATTTCTAAAATAAAAATAATTATTTGTATATCATTCTAAAATAAACAAAATGTTTCTAGAACTTGCAGGTGTTGCACTGTTGAATGCATGTTTAAGGGAATGCATTTGTAAGGGAAAATGAGGGTTTAAGGGAATGCATTTGTAAGGGAAAATGGGGGTTTAAGGGAATGCATTTGTAAGGAGAAAATTTATGACTGCTTATAAAAGCTTTGACGAAAATCTTAACAATAATCATTTCTGATGATCTCCCAGAAACAAATAATTATCAATTTTCATTATGTTTATGACAGATTTTATATAAACCAAGCATAGGTTCAGCTATCTGCTGAGCATGCATGTGTCCATATTATATATTTTATAATTATTGTTTTATTGACTCCTCATGTAAGTTTATTTTTATATATTAGTAGAAAATAAACAGTTATAATATAAGAATCAAAAAGATTATTTCTGAATTAAGACTTTAAGAATATTTATTTTAAATAACTCATAAAATTGAACTTCTAATTATTATAGAGAACTAATATTTTAATCTTTTTCTTCTCTTAAAAGCAGCAATAACAATTTCATCAAACATTGATACTTTTTTTTCAACCAATCATCTTGAAAATTCACTTCAACCAAGATTCTTTATAAATAAATTTATCTGTAAAGTTTAGCAATTGGAGTATGCGTTTGAAAGCTAAAACAAGCCAAACAGTTGAACTGAATAGTGACACTCACATGGTGATAAATATTAGTGCAACATCTGAGAATAAATAAAATATTATTCATGTATGTACTGTAATTTCTGCAAGTTGGATTTCAGAAATCAGTGTAAGCGTTGAATGGTTTAAGATGCACTAGATAACAATAAAAAGTCAACAGAAATGTGACATCTACTATAAATGCTAATGAAAAATAAACAGTACTAATCATTTTCACATGCTATTGTGGTATTTAAAAATTCTAATGTGAGCTAGCAGCACATGCTTTTTCTTACAATGAATTTAATTTTTAATAGCCTAATAATCACTATACAAGATCATTAAAATAATATTATTTACATCAATATCTCATAAATTGAAATTTGGTACGTTTGATAGTAACATGATACAACACATAGCATTCACATTATGTCACCATATCATTTTTAACAAAAATTATGCATAAGTCAATTGTCTATTGAACACAAGCAGATGTACTTGCAGAGCTGCCAGATTTTAGCCAGGCCCAAAATGCCAACTGGCTTTCTTTAGTTTAAATCGGTTAAAAGAGACTGACTAAAGAACATTCTGATCTCCTTTGCAAACCAGCTTATAAAAAATTGAAAGTTTGGTTACATGCCAAAATGAGGCAGGTGAAAAAGTAAAACCTTTACCCGTAACATTTAAGTTTACTACAACAATCAATTAAACTCAATTGGAAAACTATGAAAATTTTTTATAGGACAATAGAATTTAGATACATATTTCATTACCATATAAAAATTAAATTTGCTACATACTATCATTATAAAAATAAAATTTTTAATTGTACAAAATAATGTAAAATCTGCAAATATATTCTTTTTTTCACTTTAGTGTTACAAATTCCTTTAAGCATAGAAAAGTATAAAAAATAAATAAAAAATATTTGAATACCAGGGGATTCTTACCTCAACAAGGCATTTTCCTGTTTCATTCAGTATTCTATGTCGTTCTTTTAACAATGGTATTTCAATCCCTGAATCTGACCTAAATATGTGCTGAAGAGTCTCAATAGTAACATCAGAGTAATATGCAGGGGAAGTAATGTTATAACCCTCCTAGAATTAGTATGAGTTCAATACATTAAGAAAAAAATATTTAGAGAAAAATATTGATAAAATATAAAAATACCAAAATTTTACATGAAGGATATGGCTAAAATAAATAACTAGATTACAATGTAAAATGCTGCACAAATAAAATATCATAAGCTTATGATCATTTCAAAAATATATTATGGCTTTTCTTCATCATTGTCAGCAGGTCCAGTGTTACCCACCAAATCGACTAAACCACACACAGGAAGGAAACTGCTTAAGTAAACAGTGGTAGTGCAACCTGGTAACAGAAAGGAGAAGGAATTGGATAAAAATAGAAAAATTTATGTTGTTGTTGTTGAGACCCAGACCATCCGACCTACCAGAAAGGTGTAAGGTAACAGTTTGGACGGCCGGGAAGTGACACCCAATTTGGACCGGAACCCAGTGGGGGAGGCATCCACAGGGACCGTACCCTCCTTCCCCTACCACCAACCTCTCGGAAGGACTTACGGATTCACATGTTTAACGTGATCGTACTCCGCGTGAACACGGCGGCAGTTTTGGCAGTGGCTGGAATCGAACCCATGCCTACCGAGTGCAACTCCAGCGCGCTAACCAATGGGCTACCGCGCCCCAAGTAAAATTTATGTGAAAACCCAAATGATAAATTTTGTTAAAAATCAAGATATTAACATGTATTCTATATCATTATTGGATAACCAACCAATGTTTTGAGTTTCTTTTCTAACTTGATTATTTAAAAGTATTCATAAGTTTCGAACACTATTATCAAATCAAAAACTTGAAAAGTTAATGGATTTTTAAGTACTTACAGAAAACCAACAAGCATGCCATCAAAAAGTTCTAATTTATTCATTTTTAAAATAACTTCTGCTTTCGGGAAAAAATGTTTCCATTCAGCTAATACTCATACTCAAGTCAATCTTGCGGTCATTGAAAAGCTATAAATCTGTAGAACCAATCAGTTTATTCCAGACTTTAAAAAAGTTCATATTTTCAGATCAAAGCACTTATTTATTTGATAATACAATAGCCCCTTGTTATACTGCTCCTCATTATATCACTCATTTGGATATATCACATTCTATTATTGTCCCATAAATGAAATTTGACTTGGTAACATTATTAAAACTTGTTTTACATCAGTTGTCATTAAATATTTTCTATTCCCATAATTGACCTTGAGACTACTATTGAATAGAATACACTGAAAAGTGGAACCCAGAAAGAACGCTAAACTTTTTAACATATGGTGTACATAGTAATTAATGCGTTATTGTTAAAACTTTTTGAAAAAATATAATACTGATATGAAAAAAAAAAAAAATAGAAGTTATTTCTTTTTTGCATTTAAATTTTTAATTTATACAACTCTTGGCTATATACACTCTGTTGCAAAAAATACATGCACTTATAAAAAATTAAGCTACAGCCACAAAACTTGACATGCAAATACTGTTTTAAGAGTTATATAAATGATAAAACTGTCAGTGCCAATGATATTATAGGGCTCATGCAATGCACATGAGAATGATACATAGTGCAGCATTTAAAACGATCAGTGTTATCACTCATGGATAATTAGAACTGGATTTTCTACTTTGATACTGCAAGTTGTGTACAAAGATGCCTTTGAGACGTACTCGGCGTCTCTACGAACAATTGTCAGATTTAGAGAGAAGTCATATCATAGGCCTAAGGGAAGCTGATTGGTGCAACAAACATATCAGTCACCATCTTAGTTGGAGCGATATGGAAGTTGTTTGATGTTGGAAACAGTGGATCAGAAAAGGCAAATGTAACCATTGCAGAGGCTCAGGATTCCCCAGACAGATAACTGCTGGAGAGGATCATGCAGTCAGAAGAGGAGCTACACTATACCAATGTAGTCACTATCAGCCATTCGAAGGTATTTGCCTTACTCCATGTATCCTGCATCAAGGGATACTATTTGGAGATGACTGGCAGAAGGTTGGATTAGGTGTCGATGTCCATTAAAGCATCTACCGCTGACTGCTCAACATAGGCAAAGATATCTGGATTGGTGCCGAGGTCAGTTAGCCTGAATAGTGTCCAATTAGATACATGTTGTCTTTAGCAACAAACCCTGTTTCTCTCTAAGTATTAATGATCGCCACATGTGAGTGGAGGAGGATTATGTTCCAGAATTCCGATCTCGCATTTGTTGTTGAATGGTACATGACCATTACACATGGTGAGACAATCTGGAGAGCCTTCTCATGGGACAGCCTATCTGCTCTAGTCATTCTGTAAGCTAATCTAATGGCTCACTTGTATGTTGATGATATTCTGCAACCAATTGTTCTCGTTATGCTGTCAAGCTGTATCAGTTTCATTTACCAACAAGACAACACTCGACCACATATTACACAACTTACTTAATAATGTCTTCAAGGATTCAATACCCTCCCATGGCCATCCAGGTCCCCAGACCTATCATCAATAGAACATTTCTGGGACAGCAATAGCAGCCTTCTCAGAATACCACTGAATTAGCTGAACAGTTGCAACATTTATGGCAGAATCTTCCACAGAGGGACATACACAACTTAACTGACTCTATGCTGCACTGAATATCAGCTTGTATAACTGCCAGGGGAGGATTTATCATTTACTAAAATGTCATTGTGTTTCCACCGTTTCTTAGTAAAACACTTTTTTGCTCCCAAATTCTTATCATTTGCATATCTTCTCAAACGATACATACATGCCAAATTTAGCAGCTGTAGCTCAATTTCTTATGGCTGCATAAATTTCCTTTCAAGAAAGTACTATAATGTTGCTAGATATGTTGCACATTTTGTTTATTTCCCGATTTGCATGATATAACAAGGGGCTACTTCAATTATTTTTTATGATTTTTTTAATTTTATTTAAACATTTTTGATATATACTTTTTAGATTTCCATTTTAGATTTTTCAAGAAAAAATAAGCTCCATAAATTACTGGTACTCACTTGATCCCAGCTTAAAAATCAATAGGCTTCTGACATTTATTGATGGCAATTATCGCATGGAATTTCATTTGATTTTATTCAATTTGTTTGAGAGATATGCCACACACATCATTAAAAATATGGTTGATTCGTATTTTGGGATGAAGCTATCAAAATCTCAGAGTTGGATTTTTGACCCTAATAGTTTTCCATTACATATACTATGTATTGTAGGGTTGTAGGAAAAGTGTAAAGAGAATAAAAGAACAGAAGTACCTCAATAGCCCTGTTGACAGCTGCACATAATGACCAATAACCAGAATATTTTTCACCATAAGTAACTTCATATTTTTTACCAGTTTCTGACCAAAATGAAAAATTCAAGGTATCGATAAAAAATATCCAATCAATAGCAGAGGGAAGTGTTGAATCTTTTGGGTGCAACTTATGCTTTTTATATGTTTCCATACTTATTGTATCATCCATAAAAGCTTGAATAACCTGCAATAAATTTAAAAATAGATTTAGAAATTATAACAAATATAATGAATGAATATAAAATAAAATTAATATATTCAAGAGTAAAAGTACTGTAAAGCATTAATTATTTTTTTTTATTAAAATTATTTTTTTTTATTAAAATTATTTTTTTTTATTAAAATCTATCTGTTGGAACTAGTACTCAAATCCAAGAAGCGCTGCATTGTACCTTGGTATGCTAACCAACCACTACACCATTCCAGTAACATAATGGATTTTCCTTATATGCTTAACATAATTTGGGGTTGTCTTGTTTTAGACTTTTCAACCACCAGGCCTAAAAAATCTGGCTCTCTCACTGTTTCATGATATTACAGCAGAGTCATATGACATGATCTTAATTACTTGCTATATTGGAATTTCATTTCAAAACATAATGCAAATTAATGTCAGATTGGAATTGCTTTTCTTTAAGAAAGCGGTTAGAATAGCATTCATGCATTATTCTGTCAGCAAAATTTATACCTTTACTAAAGTTTGTAGTTATTAATCATGTATCAAACATAAAAGTAAAAATAGAATACTTTGAATGTTGGTCATCATAAATCATAAAAAAAACTAAATTTTACTTTCAATATAATACCTAAATTATTGCTCAGCTTTCTGCCATAGTTTTAAATGTGTTGAATTTTTACACCATCAATATTTAAATTTTTAGCCTAAATTTTAATATTCAAAACTTCCTATTCCTTTTTGAAAGCACAAATTTAATTTAATGCTTTTAATCTTGCTTTAGCCACTTAATTCTCTGACTTGCAGAGAAAACTTTTCTCCCAGTATTGCAAATTAATCCCTTTTAGCCAGCTAATATTAATAGTGCTTATATTTTAAATTATTATTATATTCTTAAAAAATCCTAAAATATTCTCGCATCAACCATTTTACTTTCCCTATAATATATGATATAGGGTATTGGAAATGTTGGAGTGTTGGAAACATGCCAAAAACCAAACCTCAAGTTTTCGATGAATCTATACATTTCAAATCCTCTAGAACATAAAACAAGAAAGATCAATCATGTATAAAGCATTGATTATGAAACACTTTCCAACTTCAATGCAATTTTATATAAACATCTCTAAAATACGATACATTCCTCGGTAATATTTTTAAAATTACCACAATACTATATTAATTTATTATATTTGAAAACTTAAAACTTCATAAGAAAAAATTAACTTTATTCAAATGACATCATTGAAATATAAATCTCCTGGCTCTCTATGTAAAAGCTGTAAATATTTCATTCATACACTTTTATGATGAACTTCCTTCAAATGACGGCATTGAAATATAAATTGCCTGGTTTAAATATCTCTAAAATGCGATACATTCCTTGGTAATATTTTTAAAATTATCATAATACGAAATAATTTATTATATTTGAAAACTTCATCGAAAACAAATGAACTTTATTCAAATGACGTCATTGAAATATACATCGCCTCTATATAAAAGCAGCATTTCATTCATTCATAAACTTTTCTCCATTCATCACAATACTATAATAATTTATTTTATTTAAAATTTATTATATTTGAAAACTTAAAACTTCATAAAAAAAAATTAACTTTATTCAAATGACATCATTGAAATATAAATCTCCTGGCTCTCTATGTAAAAGCTGTAAATATTTCATTCATACACTTTTATGATGAACTTCCTTCAAATGACGGCATTGAAATATAAATTGCCTGGTTTAAATATCTCTAAAATGCGATACATTCCTTGGTAATATTTTTAAAATTATCATAATACGAAATAATTTATTATATTTGAAAACTTCATCGAAAACAAATGAACTTTATTCAAATGACGTCATTGAAATATACATCGCCTCTATATAAAAGCAGCATTTCATTCATTCATAAACTTTTCTCCATTCATGACAATATTATAATAATTTATTTTATTTAAAAACTTGAAACCATAGAGGTACAAGTAATTTAACTCTATGCTTAAAACTTCATCGAAAAAATTGTCTGGTTCTCTGTGTAAAATCAATGAATGTTTCATTCATATCAGCTATATCACAGACTCCATGAGCTAAATAATTTTGCGTGAAAAAAATGCAGCAATTCTTATACAACTCATTCTACATCTTTTAGTGTTTACATTATCCATAAGTAAAATTAGGCTTCATTGTAGAAATAATCAAATTTTAATGAGAATTTAAACTCAAATATATTGTCATTGTGTTGTTTTGGTATGTAGATGCACAGAATTTAAGCAAAAATAAAGTAGTTTTAGGACGGATACAACACTCAATATGAATTAAAAAGAACTTTAATAAATCACGATTTTGAAACAAGATAGATGCCATATATCATTTTGAAGTGGGTCATGTGATCGTTTCATATCATGGTCACGTGATCGTTTCATATAAGATGTGTAATTATTATTTTAATTTTATTTAAAAAACTACTGAATATATTTCGCTGAATTTTTTTTATATATTTTATGGAACAATTTGACTATTACCTAAAATTTTCGAAGCAATTTGTGAATTTTAAATCCGCTTAAAAAATGTTTGAAAAATTGGATCCCATAAGGCTCAATGTATTTCATTTTTTCAACCCGGGTTCAATCCAAAACTGATTGGGTGATATTATTCATTTATATTCCCATAGGTCCTACAGACCGTCTGAAAAACATACTAAAATTTCATTTTGATTAAGTCATTTTTACGGCAGTTATCGTGCTAACTGACAGACAGACAGAATGAACAAAGTCATAAACACTTTTCAACTTTGTTGTAAAGTGTTAAAAATAAGAGAAAATTTGAGTCTGTAGGAAGAGTCATGATCACACAGACTTTTGGCAAATCGTCTGTGTGTGTGTGTTTGTTTCTCTGTGGTGCAATGTATCTACTATTACTCAAAAACTATCCAACCAAATTCCATAACATTTGGTAGTTGGACACGCATGCGTTTCTAACTGGATAATGATACAAAGCGGATATTTAAAATAATTTGATGATCATTTAAACTCAAATATATTGTAATTACATTGTTACAGTAAGTAGATGCACAGATTTTAAGCAAAAATAAAGCGGTTTTAGGACGGATACAACACTATGAATTAAAAAGAACTTTAAAAATTACTATTTTGACACAAGATGGATGCCATATATTATTTTGAAGTGGGTTACGTGATCTCTTCATATAAAGGGTGTAATTATTATTTTAATTTTTATTTAAAAAATTACTGAATATATTTTGCTTAATTTTTTTTTATATATTTTATGGGATAATTTGAATATTTCCTAAAACTTTCGAAGCAATTTGTGAATTTTAAATTCGCTTAAAAAATGTTTGAAAAATTAGGTCCCATAGGGTTCAATGTATTTCATTTTTTCAACATGGGTTTAATCCAAAACTAATTGGGTGATATTATTCATTTATATTCCCATAGGTCCCACAGACCATCTGAACAACATACTAAAATTTCATTTTGATAAAGTCATTTTTACAGCAGTTATCATGTTAAAGGACAGACAGAATGAATGAACAAAGTCATAAACACTTTTCAACTATGTTGTAAAGTGTTAAAAAACATTTTCAGCATGGCATCTATGTGCATGTGCAATGTATGAATCTACTCTAGCTCAAAACTATTTGACAAAATTTCCAAAAATTTAGCAGGTGAGTCACTTGTAGGATATCCTGATGCTAATTAGATTTTGGTATGATTCACAAAAATAGAATCTGCTTTTTTTTCCGAAATGGCCTGTAAAAATCTGAAATTTTAAGCTTACTAAACGTATTTAAATGTTTTGATTGCTTGCTTCGTATATAATTTTTGACGACAAAAAGAATAAGACTAACCCTATTTCTCTAGGATAAACTGTTCTCAAGATATTTAATTTTTTTTTTGTAATTTTTCCCAGTTAGCAACATTTCATAATAAAATAAGTCGCTAGATGAAACAAAAAATTAACTGAAGCATGGCTCAACTCGACTTTCTCATACTAGAATCTCTTTTTAAGTAACTTGTGATTATTGCTTTTTTTTTTTTGCAAGAAAAATTTGAAAAATCTGTATTGTTAGTACAAATGGTCATAATTATTGCATCTTTCCCTTTATTTTAAAAGGCTTAAAATCTGTCAATTGATACCAAGTTTGACAATATACACCCTCAGGGGGATAATCCTCTCCCCCACCTACTTGAAGGGAGGAAATAACATCATAAAATTTTGTGAAAATCCATGTGTTTGTGGCAACTATTGTGTACACAATAAATCGATCACAGACATTACTCTAAAAATAGTTAAAATGTATTCAGGTGGTCTTAAGACATATATTGGCATCAAAATCTTGAAATTGAAAATTTTTGTAAAAACAATACTTTCTCTGAATACTATATCCTATAGTATGCGAAAATAAAAATGTTTTATAAGCTGTAAATTGAATATAATCTCAAATAAGTGTCCATTTCATACTGTGAAATTATTAAACTCAATTTAATGGCTTAAGAAAGAAATGAAGAAAAATTAATTTCAGTCTGTAGGGAAAATCATGTGCTGCCCCCCCCCCCCCCCATCAGACATTTTCATATTTTAATCAATTAAAATTATTTCTTATAGTCTTTTTCTTAAATTCTTAATTCACCATTTCAGTTTCCTTAGCATTCCTCCCAAACAGCTGCACATTCACTCTTTGATTGCTTTCACATGATTTAAAATAAATAAACTTTTATACATTATATTTTGGGTCCTTCCGAGAGATTGGTGGTAGGGGAAGGAAGGTACGGTCCCTGTGGATGCCTCCCCCACTGGGTTCCAATCTAAATTGGGTGGCACTTCTCGGCCCTCAACAACAACATCATATTTTGGCAAATCACCGTTATTTTGTTCACAGCTTTCACTGCAATGAGGTTGATGTGCGACTTGGAAATATGAATGATTCCCACCTTGTCAACCATAAAAAAATGTTTGCTAAATCTCGAAGTGTTTTGAAAAATTACTGCATTTACTTTGATGTAAAAAGTCCATAGTGCAAAATGCACATGCACATACTGCAACATTACAAGCATAATTTAAACAATAAAATCATCATTTTCATATTTTTGAAGATTATATAATTACTCTAAATTTGATATTAATCAGTAAATTTAGATTCAATTTATCGAGTAGTTTCAGAGAAGCATCTGCATTTATCTTGAACAGACTAACAGATGGAATGAAATGTTTGTTTTATAATCTGTACATTTGAAAAAGCAAAGATTTTCAATTTAGCAAAAAGTGTTTCAAACACAAAAGCAATATTTCTTTTAGCAATGGAAGTAAAAATTAAATAAATAAACTTAAAAATCAGTTGCTCAATCAAAACTAATTTATCATTAATGTTATTCCATACATCATGCTATTTAGTCCTTTTTATTAACTTATTTTTGTATGTTATTATAATCATAATAACTTATACTGACCATATCAGCAGCCTTTGTAACCCCTTCATCTGATATTGTGACATGCTTAGCTAAACTTGAAATGAGTTTTGCTGACTCTATAGGTGACACAAACATCTGAGGGAGAAATGCATATATTATTCATAAAACATTAAACATAAAAGTAAAATCGTAAAGAAAACAAAGAGGTTTGTACTTTTATATTGTGATTCACTGGAACAAAATTGAGTTATCACTTTTGCCAAATTTACCTTTAGGTCAGTAACACAACAGGAAATGTGGGTTTTGATGAATTCACTTAGTTGGCAATAAGTTCTCATCTCAATGAAGTAGTCCCATGATTTGCAATTTATGGAGTAGCAGTTAGTAACCTATTATTTCTCAGTATGCAAGATTTATTAAAATGAGAATTTGAGTTTGCGTAATCTATAAAGTTTTTTTATAGAAGCGTCAAATAGAAATTTACTATGTTTTGTCCATGCTTTATATTTTGATGTAGTAGTTTTTATAGTTGTAAGTCCCTTCTTTGCATTGTTGAGTGCTAAACAAAATCAGAAAGTTTAAGAACATACTGTAATATTGTAGGCATTAAATCTTCCCTTGTATATTTGTATGCTAAAAGGAAAAAAAAAATAGAAGGTTCACGAAAAAATGACATTGTTTATGTGTGCCTTTGTTTTTTATGTATTGAATGGAAGGAAATATAAAATACAACTATAAAATGAAAAGTAGGCACAGATGTTATATTATCCTTTCTGACGATTTTTAAGTGGGATTCTGAAAATCCATAATTTGATTTGGAGAACATTCTATTCTGGCAACCCTTTCTGCATTGTTCCACATCATAATACATGCATATTTGGTTTTGATTTAAAATGGTTTATTTCAAGTGTGTTCTTCATAAAGTGTTAATGATTGTAACTGGAGTTAATTAGGTTGTACTTTTCCCCGTTGTTTTAATTTTGTTTCATTGTTATTTTGCATTTACCGAAAAAATACCTTCCGTTTTCATTGTTGTTGAAAAGTACTAGAGAATTCTTTCAAGTAAATTGGGATTTAGTTTTTCGTGTGATAGGTTGACTTTGAGCAGAGTGGGGATTGCTAATAAGATTTTTGTTTTTCAATTACAGTTAATTTTATATTTTATACACATTGTGATTGTAATGGATGTAAAATGGGAAGAATTCAAAATTTCAGTTTAATAGGTATACATTGCATTTGAAACATTAAATTGTTGACATTTGCTTTCTTTCATATTTTGTCATTTTAATGTTTTTAAAATTTGCTGATTTTCATGTTATGTCCACAGAGCAGACGTAAGCCTGTGATTTATGTGTCACAGAACACCTGTTGCCAAGTGCGACGTTCGGCAGCCAACAGGGCCAGATTCTGGGATGTTTTTAAGGGGGCAAGCGAAGCGATAAGCCCACATAGGTCCATGTTCAAATTACTATGAATCAACTATTGCACAAACAGCTGTTGTCACATCACGGCCTTCGACAGAAAACGGCCATGTCTATATAAAATTACTAATATACCAGCTCTTCTTTTATTTAATCAAAATTACTGTTATTGTATAAAATCAAAATTATATTTCTATGCATTTCTGATCATTTCCATAACGGCAAGCATGCCGTCCGATAGCTTTGGCGACATTTTTTTGCCACCAAGATAAAAATCACCAAAGAGGATCAACATCTGTTCCGGAAAGTACAATTATAAAATTGAAGGTATGTCTGTTTTAATTCAAATTTTCTCTTTTTATTTTAAATTTTTAAGTAATATTGATGCATTTTAATGCTATATACTTTCAAAGTAGTATATACTTTCCTGTAATGACGTAAGCCTGTGCTATATACTTTCAGTAGATGACACTGTATTTGTATGTTATAATATGAGCTGTGTCTAGCTAATAATGAACATATAAATGTTAAGATTGTGTATCTTATTAATCATGAAATAGCTTGAAATGTGTCATTGTTTCCAAACTGTGATAAGCTGTATCCTGGACAAATATATCTCCATAGAAATATTTTTATGCATTTTAAGTATATTTTAAGTATGCATATTTAGTAAAGTATTTTTTTTTTTAAACCTCAGAAACACAATTCGAGGAAATTGGATCAAAGCCTAGGAACAGATATAGTATAAATCTGTTATTAGAGATTTTGGCAACCTATGGTTTGGTGAACACTTCATTCTAGCAACCCTTTCCGCATCTTTTGTCGCCAAGGAGAAAATAGCAACATTCCATTCTGGCAACGTTTTCCCCGGTTTTTGTCGCCGTTTGTGCAACAGTTGATCTGTAGCAATTCTAACATGGGCCTACGCCCGCTTCGAGGGCTCAACTTGCTACGCCCGCCCGCTAAAGGCTGTGGTTAGGCTGCCTGCATGTGCGGTCGCGGATGGAGTTGTAGTAGGAAACCTGCAAGTGGACTTCCGTCAAATTAGTCGGATAGTTGTCTTCTGGTGGAAAGTAGCGTTATATTCCGTTCAGGTCGATATTATGCTGACTGCAATATACAAGTATAAGAAATTTTTATATATTTTTAAATTCAAACCCCTTTTTATAGCTATGTTGTGTAATATATATTTAACTATAGCTGTAATATAAGAATAAATACTAACGTCATTGGACATATTATTCCAGCTAACATGTAATAATGAAAATAATATCAATAAAATCAAAGTCCCCCCCCCCCCCCAATTCCCTCCTCCTATATGTATATAGGAGGAAAAAATTCCATTTTACAAGATCTATTTTGATGTTATATATGCATTGGTGAGATCTAAAAATAGTATATTTTTACTTTTTTAAAGTAGTTTATTTTTAAATATTTTCTTTCTTGATAAAGAAAAGTCATAAAATAATTATTTTTTATCTATAACAGGATTTTTTTTTTAATGATAAATTTAAAACATTACACAAAAGGAATAGCAGGAAAAAATAATTTAAAATTCTTAAAACGTAAATTATTAAATATAATAAATAAGAGTAAATTATTAAATTATAAGAACAAATTTAAAAATGATTTTTGAAAAATATATTATTAAATATTATATTAGAATTCGTTTTAAATACTTACCGATGGGAAACCTTTTTGCCACTTATGAAAAAAATAAAATTAATAACAAAAAAAAAACATAATTCACTCTTTAATTTATACATAAAAAATGCATTATTGAATAATTAAAAAAATGAAAAACCGGTTTATAATTAAATCTTTTTCAAGAATATATTATTATATATAATATTAAAAAGAATAGCTGCTTGTAATTGAATGGTTGAATATTCTGAAATGGAAGAGAAAATTTGATGAAAGATAAGTTAAGCATAAATTTAGTGCAATTAAATCATATTCCTTCACTAGAAGTACTTGCGTAAATATTTTATATTCTTCCTTCACAACTTTACCAGCGTTTTTCTGAGAAGGAGTAAAATGTCACTTGTACCTTTCTCTTATTCTTTTTCTTCAAAATAAAGCACACACATGCAGGCCCGTGGAAAGCGAGGGGGGAAGGGGCCTCTTCGGGACCCCGCCCCCTCATTTTTGGTACCTAATTTTTCCTGTCCGGGCCGGGCTCCCCTGCACACCGAGAGGGTGGGGGGGACTTCAGCTCAGGTCTATTAATTAGACAATTTTATGATCAAATACTTCTTGTCAAGTTCCTTCAAAAGTTTGGAAAGATTATTATATTTTATTTTCAGAAAAGTAAAAGTGGGAAAGAGGAATCGCTCCATTCTTCAAGCTCTATTTTAATGCTATATATACATTTGTAGGAGCTAGAAACCGCAAAATTCGACTCTTTTATCGGTAATTCATTTTTAAATATATTTGAAGAATTACAATTTAAATAACACTGCCATCTAACGTTAGCAAACGAAATGTAATTTGTTACCTTTCGCCGTAAGACAACAACCATCCGGTTAATTTGACGGTAGGCCACTGGCAGGTAGCTCCGCACTTGACGGCAGCCAAATTACATCGTTTCCGCAACCGCACTTGCAGGTAGCCTACTGCCCTACCGCCACGAGAAAGTCCCCAGACAGCAGACGTTTTGGTGGCGGTCGCTATGGAAACAGGTTATTCCACTGCATTTTAGGTGTGACGGAAAGCGTTTTTTTCGATTTGGCGCAGATAGAACCGACGAAAGTCGCCGCATTTCGCTTTGCACTGGGGTCAATACTAGGCGCTCGCATTTTGTGATTTTTAAAGCTGTGAAGTAACTTGTACTGCGTTGAACACTTTGTGGATTTTGTGTAGTTGAAAAATGACTACATTTAAAAGTGGAAAGACTTTGCATTCGCAAGCATGGGTAATAGTCCACAATCTTAAGTCATTTTTTGAAGAAGAAAAACCACAAATTCTCTAAAAATACCAATTTCAAATACAATGAAGAGAACTGTGGAAGCGATAGAGGTTTCAGCGTCATCAGTTAAAAAGATAAAACGTGAGGGGAAATCGCTTAATGACACTGAGATAAGTATTTTATCTATTTGAACAATTTACAATTATTGCTTAAAGAAACTATTTTAAAAGTAACAAAAAATGAATGGAAAAAACACTGTGAACACATTGAAAAAATAGAGAATATTTATTGGAAGAAAGATGGACCGATAGAAGATATTGTGAAGAAATCTGTCGGATAGCGATTCAGACTCTTCTTCAAGTAAAAACATTTTAAGTGATTCGGACATAGTAGATAATAGCTATTCCAATGAATGTGAATAAATATTTTATAATTGATTGAAAAATATGAAAAGAATGAATATATTGAATGAATAATATAATGAATAAGTCATAATTTTGCTTATTTATCATTTATTTTTTCCTTTTTGCTGGCTAATAATTGTGTAACTTGCTGATTGAAAACTGTAATAATTTTCATTTAATTCGAAATTTAGTTTTAAACAAAATGATATAAATTCTAGTTTTAAATTGTAAGCTTTTCTCTCCCAAAATCGCCCGAACCTAAAAGAAAATATCTAAAACTACTTTGTTCTAATAGATTGACGGCTTCCCATAGCCGCTGTCGCCTATAATAACAAATTATTTTCTGAGTATAGATGACGAGGAATTTTTAAGTTAATTTATAATTTAATGTCATTTAATACGAAAAATTTTGTTTAACTGTCGGATAAAAACATCTACTATTTTCTTTTAGTACATCATGATAAATGAAACGGATTCTCCGCTTAACGAAGTGCGCTTGATTTGCCAAATGTTGCAGTCGATTTTAAACCTTTCTCCCTCCTTTCTTCGACTCGTCTACTTGCGGCAACCCTGTTCAGAGACTTTCTCGTGGCGGTAGGACAGTAATCACTTCGCCCGCTAAAAAAAACATCCCGAAATCCGGCTCCGCAGGCTGTCGGATGTCGCACGTAGCAATAGCTGTTTGTGCAACAGTATTCTGTGGCTTATAGAGCACATCATAAAAATCAGAAAATTTTCTGATTTTTACTTTGGCGACGAAAGGGCGATTTTTAAGTTGGCGACAAAAGACGCGGACAACATTGCCAGAGTGGAATGTTGCGATTTTTACCTTGGTGAAAAAAAATGCGGAAAAATTTGACAGAATGGAATGTTCTCCGAATCATAGCAGGGATTGCCAGAATCTCACATAAAATCGCCAAATATGAAAAGGGATTATACTACATATGTACCAAAGACTATAACCATTTGAAAATGTCAATACTGTACAAAATTTTAATTAAATAATAAGAACTTTAAATACATTACTTTAAATAAACACTTACTTTAAAATTCGCCTATCTCTTTTTCCCACCATAAACAAACAGACCAACTTTTGAGATATCAGTTATGGCTACAGAAAAAGGATATAAAAACAAAACTATTAAAATACTGCACAGCCGTTTTATATGCTTCGTTAATAGGCAAATTAAATCAAAGCATTATTTTAAAATTAAATATTTCACATTAAACGTAAGGGAATGAAAAACAAAGTTTGGGATATCCAACGAAGAACGTCATCCAAGTCAATTCTCCAATGGTAACAATTTATTTTGATCACGTGATACCTTGTATTTCATTTTAATTTAACCATCGAATAATCGTAAAAGAAAACGAACACACTCTTTTTAATCGTAAACCGTAAGCTTTTTCGGCTCAGCGTTGATTTTCGTCCGACGTACACATATCTGTCTACTTATTGAAGCTTTTCGGTGGTTTTTAAATGCTGTCAAAATGCTGCTAATTTTGTTTTTATTAATTGTCCAAATTTTATCTGTTATTTGTGAACTTCCGCATTCTAAATTTGAATATAAATACAGTTTTAAAGGCCCTTATTTAGCTCAGAAAGATGGAACTGTACCTTTTTGGGAACATTTTGGAAGTAAGTAAGGTTCATGTAGCCTACAGCATTAGTACACGTGGCTTTTTAAAATGTCAATATCTTTAATTAATTTTATTTTAAATCTTAATTATTTTCTATATATATGAAGGAATGTACTTTTCAGTGTTCTGATTTGTGCATAACTATTACAGTATTTAAATTTTACTTGATTGAAAAAATTACTATGCACATATGTTTACATATTTTTCTTTAATAATTTATTAATTGTGATTTTTTCTATTATATTCTTTATCTAATGTGTTTTCCTTTACAATCCTGATACTTCTTTAATTGCTATGTGTTTTTTTACCTTTGGGTTTTGATGTTTTTGCCTAATTACTCCAACTTTTCATGGAGATCTCGATTAAAACAATTTCTATAAAATTATAATTATTTAAAAAATTTTTAGTCATCTGAATTTTGAAATATTCCTTTCTAGTGCAGTCTGTATTACTGAATTTTCCAGAGTGTTTAAACTCAAATTTTCCAGAGCTTTTGCAGCTACTATGAGATTCATATGGGCAGGCATATTAACTTTACATACGAAAGCTTTATCTCTTGATGGGGAGTCTAAGATTTTTTAGCATGACACTATGTTAAAGTGCTGTATTGATCAGTTGCAATAGGTTTGTGAGAGGGGGGACAGTTACTGCATATTTCAAATATTATAAAAAATGTGTTTTATAATCCCAGAATAAAGGAAAGGTGTAAGCTCTTCAAAGGAACAATGATCAGGAAAAGTTTGAGATACTGGCTTAGCATATCATTGAGAAACTTTAAAAATGAAACTTTTTAAATGTTTGCAAAAGTAAATATGCTTCAAAATAATTTTTTCAAGCTTTAAACTATGTTGAAATTATATGTACATTTCTTATTTCAGATGCCATTGCCAGCGAAGATATGGTTAGGATAACGCCTTCACTTCGTAGCAAAAAAGGTATCTTCTCATTTTTTGTTATTTTTTATGTAATTTTGTAACTACCTAAATATCTTTATGTATTAGTATTTATAAGATTTTATTTAAAATTAACTCATAGCTTTAGCACATAACTGATTATTATCTTTAGATTGAATGTGATATTTATCAAACTAGACTTCACTCATTTTTTGCACCAAATTTTATTGACTATTTGCATTTTTGTAAGGTCTATTAAATTTATTATTAGATTTCAAAGAAGTGATATGTTTTCAAACTAGGGCTGTGGAGTCGGTACCTCAAACTTTCAACTCTAACTCCTCTTTTTGTTCTATAGTCAGACTATTCATGTATTCAAATATTCAACATAAATAGCTTTTAATTTTTCATATCAATGGTTTTTTGTTAGGTAATAAATTTAAAAACAAATGTTTACTAAAAACTATTAAAAAATTAAATAGTCCCAAATGAAATTATTTTTTAAAAGTTTTATCCAGGAGTGAGAGTATATTTTTTACTGACTCAGACTCCACCCCAAACCAAACCGATTCCAGATCCCTGCTTGAAACAGTTTTGGTACAGTCCTAGGGCATGATGGACCATTGGATTTCTTTTATAAATGCATCCCAATGATTATGAATGTAACTGTTCTTTTGAGAATACAAAATCTTTGTACTTTTCAATGAAGCAGACCAAGGCTGTTAAGTTCGAAGCTGTTAAGACTTTCGAAGCCTAACTCCTTCATAAAAAGCAAATGTAGTAATTAGTATTGTTTGCAAAATCTTTTTTTTTTTTTACAATTCATTTGTCAAAAGCCTTTTTTATACTTTAAAAATGCCATAACTGTCATGATCATTGCATAAAATATCGAAATTCTCACAAAATTTTCTATATTAGCAATGTAAAGACAGCTGAAATCGATAAATTTTGTGATTTTAGCAAATTTTATGTGCTATATGGAGTAATTGCATGATTGAAGTTCCATACAGTATTATGAATTCAGAAGCATTAATTTCTGTCCATATTTAATTTCAGACAAGCTTAACATTCGTTTCACCAAAATGTTTGTTAATCCATATTTTATTAAAATATTAATTTTTCATATCTGTTTTTAATTGGTAATCATTTGATGTTTTTAATTTGTCTGAAAACTATTTTAATGAAATCAAAATATTAAATATTCTAAAATGAAATTTATATAATTTTTTTGAGTGAGTTTATATATTTTTCTTAACTCACTCCAAAGCCCTGAAGCAAACATGAAAATTTGATTGCAATTATATTAAATCTTCTTAATATTTTTTTAAACAATTGTAATCTCACAATTTTTTACATGTTTGTTTCTATCATGAAAATTACAACAATTTTGTATCCTTTTTCAGACATCCATACCATGTTATCTTATTAAAACTATCAAATGTTCAAGGTTTGCAACTGTTTAAAAAAATAAGAAGTTGCTTACTTGGTTGTCCCATCACAAGTCCGATTGGTGGTATATGAATGGACAAGTATATGAATTCATCTATAATCCATAACACACAAAGGCATATTTTTTAATATATTCAACTTTTTAATAAATGTATATTTTCCCATTGATTTAACTGAATTTGTTTTAATATTCAAAGAAAAGAAATATCTTTTAGATGTAAATATCTAAAAGATACTACCTTTTTCAGACATCCATACCATGTTGTCTCATTAAAACTGTCAAATGTTCAGTTTTATAACTGTTTGAAAAAATAAGAAGTTGCTTACTTGGTTGTCCCATCACAAGTCTGATTGGTTTTTACAAGTATAGCTGCTAATTAGTTACAGCTAACCTTTTCTATCATATTTACTTTTAAAATTTTATTCTTTAACTACTATAATATAACTCACTAAGCAGTTGTTTATATAAAGTTTGAAATTTTCACAGGATCTATATGGACAAAGAATAAAACTTCCTTTGACTGGTGGCAAGTTGAAGTTGTCTTTAGAGTTAATGGAAGAGGAAGATTGGGTGCTGATGGTTTTGTGAGTAAATATTTTTATTTGATTGATAAAATCTGGTATGTTATATTGATTTTATTGTACAATAGTTTTTATTAATACATTGTCTGTCACAATATTAGAAATTCCCAGGATATGTTAATTTTGTTTCTCTGTATTTGGCTGAAAAAAGAAAACCATGTGTTGATTGTTAACAATGATTTATGTTAATATCTAACTAAATGGCAAATGCTGGTGACATGGATGCCCATATGGAAGGACACTTGCATCCTTCCCCTTGATGTTCAAGATCACAAAGGTAGATATCAAGCTAATCCATGTTGTATGTCTTATTTTTGTGTGTTCACCCACCATTGGAAAAAGTTCTATGGGTGCCCATGGTTAGCTGCTAACCTTTCAGATATTTTTAATTTTCTTCATAAATGTTGCCGTTATCCATTTATTTAGTAAATATGAAGTATTACACTGGATTATCTAAGTTAGCTAAGGCACACATTAGCTTGTATCATTATTAAATCTGCCATGAAGTGGCTGCTTTAGTACCTGCTTCTCAAAGGGTTTTATTTTTCAACCAAACATGATTCTATTTCACAAATTTTAACATTTGCATGGTCCATTAAATTCAAACAAATAACAATTACTAATGATTCATTTAGAGATATTTTTTTTAAAATAATTATTCATAAGTAGTTTTCTCTTAGTTGGATATTTTACCATGTGTTTAAAGAAAGTCTATGATGCAGCATGTAAAAACTATTAGAAGTATCTCTATATTGACATTCACAATGATTAAATATGAGAAACAACTGACATGAAAGCAGAGTTTCAATGTGTCTTGTGCTATTGTTATCTGTTTTCTAAAAGCAGGTATACAAGAAGTCGTCTATAGGAAAACTATAAACTAAAGTTATATTATTCATATTTTAAACACTATTAAAAACTTATTTTTCTGTATTTAACCAATGGTTTGAGTTCAAATTAATAGATCCGTATAATTAAAAATCAAAATTTAGTCAGGATTTTTCATATTTTAATTAAAAAAAATTCTAAACTGTTATTCAAAATGAATTAGTTTCTATGAAAACATCCAATATGTATTCCCCCCCCCCCCCCTGTAAATAAAGGATTATCAGGGCAGACACTGAGTTTGAGATCCAAAGTGAATAATACATGGTGTCCGGTAGAAAAGTTGTATTTAATTGTTCGGTAGAAAAAGTGCATTTATGATACACTAAAAGCATTTCTAAATATTCCAAATTCTCAAAGTTTTTAAACCTAAACATCATCAAAATTATATATGAAAATGCACTATTTGACCAGTTTCTCCCTAAATTTACAAATATGTAACTCTACATGTAATTAAATGGAACTTTCCTAAAAATAAAAACATGCATTAAAGTAAAATAAAAGAGAGAACACAGATTTTAGGTTTTCAAAATCTAACGTTTATTAAAATTTTAAACTTCACTTTTAAAATAATTTTCAAAATATTTTACATCTCATTAACTAACAAATCCAATAAACAACTTAAATAAATAAATAGAATGGAATGGCCGGTCGTATAGTGGTAGTAAAAACGTTAGAATATTAAATTTTAAAGTTAACAATATTAAACTTATACAACTATTTATCAAAACTAAAATTTAAGATAAAAAAACATCAGTTAGCCAAAAAGGGAATTTAGAACAAAATTTAAAAAGATAACCACAGGATTCGCAACTTAAAATATATAAGTCTAAAGGGGTCTTATTTCTGTGCTAACTCAAAACAATTGGAATAAAGACATATTTTAACTATTGAGAAATATTAGAATTTGGAGGAAAAGGAATAATATCACCAAGGCTCCAAGAAAAACGGCGGAAATCGGCGGGAGGCAGAATCACCAAACGTGCAGCAGATCCAGAGAACACCAGAAGAGGAAAATCCATGGCACAGGGTCACAATATGTCCAGCAGAAAATCCGGAAAAGGCCGTTCCACGGGATTCAACTCCAAAGAGATTCTCCACACCAGCTGGACGTCGAGTAATAAAAAAAATCATTTCTCTCAACAGCCGCACCGGACTACTGACATCAAAATGGAGAACTTAACATGTGTCCGTCAATTGGGCTCGGAAATGCGAACTCCATTCATCATAAAATAGAACTGGCAGCTTGTCAAGATAAACATATTTCTAATTGGCCGGTAAGACTTCCTCGGCCGACATCACATAAATCGTGAAACATCTTGGATCATTATTTAAATGATATGAAACTAATTAGCATGACTCTTCATTCCGTCGCAGCTTCCAGACATAAACAACATCAGAGAGCACAGCGGCAAAGGACTGCTGATTGATTATAAACTAAACAAATCAATCCACATCTTGAAAAACAAAACACACATCACAGCCGGGAATAATGAGACATTTCAAGCCGAATTCGAACTACGGCTCGCGCCGAAGCGCTGAAAACAACAACTTTAACAGATTACATCTCTGGTTCTAATCAATTGCAAAAAAGCAAAGAGCAAAGAGCAAAGAGATCGAAAAAGTGCGCGATTTGCTTATATACTGCCAAACATCGCTGCCACAGATTGTAAACAAAATTATTGATGAACGATAAAATAATTAATGACAGACGATTTTAATATTACGATCAACCAATTAAAAACTCGAAACTTTAAAGAAGAGAAATGGAATTTTAGAGCAGACGAAAATTAAAAAGAAATGAAGTGAAACGATTTGGAAAATACGAATTCGGCAATAATTTAAATATGGACGATTCTGAAATATTTAAAAAGCTGAAAATAGAATAAAACTGTAAAATTGCGATGAATTAACCAATTTTTAACCGAGAGCAATAAATTTGGAATCAAATTAAAGGGAATAAAAAGGGCAATAAATGGAATCACAAATTAGCCAATTTAAATAAATTTAAATTGCTAAAACCTAAAAAGAACGAACTTTTGCCGTTTTTAAAACAAAACCTATGGAATACAATATATTTGAACAGAAGAATATCAAAACCTAAACAATTGGAAGATGAATAACTAAAAGAGAATGACTATGTAAATAAGACCCCTGAACACATTTAAACTAAAAACAAAATACCTAAAATTATTAAATATCTAAAAGTATAACCCAACAACTCCTTCGAACGTCCCAAAAAAATTTTTCATTTGAAAAATGAAAAATTTTAGCTAACACATGACAAAATTTCGCGAAACGAAGGAGAGAAAAAAAAAAAAATCAAAATCTCAACTACATCTGTAACATGAGCCATAAAATCACATAAAAAATCAAATTCCTTATAAATAAATCAAAAATCAAACAATAACTTCACTAAACACTCTCATAATAACACTTATCATATTTCTCAACATTTCGTCTAAACTCTTAAACATACATATAGATTCAATATTAAATACTTCAACTTCATTGTAACTCTATATTATGAAAAGTTCATCAATGCATTTTTAAAATGCTTCAACAAATACGTCATCAAAGAGAAGCAGTAGAAAAATAATAAACAGATCTCTATATCATTAGCTGTCATGAATAAACATAAATTTTAACGAAAACTTTGGACCAGCCAAAGAATTCCAATAATCTAAACAATAAATTTTGAAAAGGTACCTTCAACATAACAACCAATAAATACAAATCAACAAATTCATCATGAATCTCCTCCTCTACAAAGAAAACAATTATTCGAAGCATAATTTTCAATTTAAATAATAATATCAAAGTTGGCTCAAGTTACAAACAAAAAAAATTGTGGAATATTTACCCCCAAAATAACAAACTCAATTCCCTAACAATTTGGAACTGAACTCAAATTTAACCGACTTGTTTACAAATTATACTATAAACTGATTACTTGGCAAATTAGGTCGTTTAAACGACAAATATACACAAAAATGACCTTATGCATCATTTTACACCAACAATAAACGCGATTTCACTAAATATGGTGCAACATCTTGCACTCTCAACAACAATAAACTCAAATATCATAACTGTAATCTCTCTGGAAATCTCAAAAATTCTCATAAAAATCAAAAAAAATTAAGACAAGGGGCCGAGGGTTGTGAGTCCTCTCAAAGGTTGTGAATCTTTTTTGAACCCAAAAAAATAGCACAAAAATATCCATCAAGTAGTACATTTAAATTCACTAACTGCCAAGTGTATCACATTACTTTAACCAAAATACCAAAGAAAAATCAAATTACAAATCCCCATTTAAATTTCAAAACCAAAAGTACTCAAATTGCATTGCACAATTTTAAATATTCCACTTAAAAAAAATTTAATTCTCCTATAATAAAATAAATTTATCCACTTTAACGACCAAAAAAAATTTTAAAGACAGTATTAAAAATATCAGATTCAGAATTAAGAACAAACAAACTGATTTTATCACCACTCTATTTGAGTGTGAAAACCAAACACATGATCAATGTGAAGAACAAGATAACTCAAGTTGATATTTATGTCACACTCATATTGGAGTGTAAAAAACACCTGCATTACCCAATTTTTCAATTAATCACCAGTATTTCATCATCTACATTCACATATCAGTGAGGATTTAAATCTCAATTCCAAATCAGAACAAAAATATTCTAAGTCGAAAAACTACTGCTTTAATTCTATATAATTTAACTTAATAAAAAAAATATTCTCATGTTAAATTTACTCAATTAATTTCATTCTATTTCATCAAAACAATTTTAAGTGCTGCTGGGAGCGTGGGTTATAAGAACAACAAAATAAAAAAAATTTGTTAATGAGATGGGATTAGAACAAAAAATGTAAATACTATAAAGTGCGTTCTTCAAATACTTATAATCTCTTAAATTTATGAATTAAATGCAATTTCACACTACTTCAAATAATAAAATTCAAATCAAATTAATTTACATTAAGGAATGCCTAAATAAAAATTCTAAATGAAAAAATCAAATTCAAAAGTTTCCTCAAAAAATTCTAAATGAAAATATTTAAATCAATCCTAAAATTTTAATCAAAATATTAAAATAAATTCCTCTAATTTAAATCAAGAACATTCTAAAACATCATGCCTCAGTTCAGTTTAAGAACACAACAACATTTCAACAGTAATTACTTTTAGAATAAACAGGTATGGAATCATTTTACTGAAATTTCATTTTTAAGAACAAAAATTATTAAGAACATATATTACAGTTAGCATGAATAAGCCCCTAGACTGGTCAAACGGCGCCAATTGTCCGATAGAAAAAGTTGTATTTAATGATACACTAAAAGCATTTCTAAATATTCCAAATTCTCAAAGTTTTTAAACCTAAACATCATCAAAATTACATATGAAAATGCACCATTTGACCAGTTTCTCCCTAAATTTACAAATATGTAACTAAATATGTAATTAAATGGAACTTTCCTAAAAATATAAACATTAAAAGTAAAAGAAAGAGAGAACACAGAATTTAGGTTTTCAAAATCTAACGTTTATTAAAATTTTAAACTTCACTTTTAAAATAATTTCCAAAATATTTTACATCTCATTAACTAACAAATCCAATAAACAACTTAAATAAATAAATAGAATGGTTCGGCCGGTCGTATAGTGGTAGTAAAAACGTTAGAATATTAAATTTTAAAGTTAACAATATTAAACTTATACAACTATTTATCAAAACTAAAATTTGGAATAAAAAGAACATCAGTTAGCCAAAAGGGAAATTTAGAACAAAAGTTAAAGAAGATAACCACAGGATTCGCAACTTAAAATATATAAGTCTAAAGGGGTCTTATTTCTGTGCTAACTCAAAACAATTGGAATAAAGACATATTTTAACTATTGAGAAATATTAGAATTTGGAGGAAAAGGAATAATATCACCAAGGCTCCAAGAAAAACGGCGGAAATCGGCGGGAGGCAGAATCACCAAACGTGCAGCAGATCCAGAGAACACCAGAAGAGGAAAATCCATGGCACAGGGTCACAATATGTCCAGCAGAAAATCCGGAAAAGGCCGTTCCACGGGATTCAACTCCAAAGAGATTCTCCACACCAGCTGGACGTCGAGTAATAAAAAAATCATTTCTCTCAACAGCCGCACCGGACTACTGACATCAAAATGGAGAACTTAACATGTGTCCGTCAATTGGGCTCGGAAATGCGAACTCCATTCATCATAAAATAGAACTGGCAGCTTGTCAAGATAAACATATTTCTAATTGGCCGGTAAGACTTCCTCGGCCGACATCACATAAATCGTGAAACATCTTGGATCATTATTTAAATGATATGAAACTAATTAGCATGACTCTTCATTCCGTCGCAGCTTCCAGACATAAACAACATCAGAGAGCACAGCGGCAAAGGACTGCTGATTGATTATAAACTAAACAAATCAATCCACATCTTGAAAAACAAAACACACATCACAGCCGGGAATAATGAGACATTTCAAGCCGAATTCGAACTACGGCTCGCGCCGAAGCGCTGAAAACAACAACTTTAACAGATTACATCTCTGGTTCTAATCAATTGCAAAAAAGCAAAGAGCAAAGAGCAAAGAGATCGAAAAAGTGCGCGATTTGCTTATATACTGCCAAACATCGCTGCCACAGATTGTAAACAAAATTATTGATGAACGATAAAATAATTAATGACAGACGATTTTAATATTACGATCAACCAATTAAAAACTCGAAACTTTAAAGAAGAGAAATGGAATTTTAGAGCAGACGAAAATTAAAAAGAAATGAAGTGAAACGATTTGGAAAATACGAATTCGGCAATAATTTAAATATGGACGATTCTGAAATATTTAAAAAGCTGAAAATAGAATAAAACTGTAAAATTGCGATGAATTAACCAATTTTTAACCGAGAGCAATAAATTTGGAATCAAATTAAAGGGAATAAAAAGGGCAATAAATGGAATCACAAATTAGCCAATTTAAATAAATTTAAATTGCTAAAACCTAAAAAGAACGAACTTTTGCCGTTTTTAAAACAAAACCTATGGAATACAATATATTTGAACAGAAGAATATCAAAACCTAAACAATTGGAAGATGAATAACTAAAAGAGAATGACTATGTAAATAAGACCCCTGAACACATTTAAACTAAAAACAAAATACCTAAAATTATTAAATATCTAAAAGTATAACCCAACATTATAATTAAAAATCAAAATTTAGTCAGGATTTTTCATATTTTAATTAAAAAAAATTCTAAACTGTTATTCAAAATGAATTAGTTTCTATGAAAACATCCAATATGTATTCCCCCCCCCCCCCCCTGTAAATAAAGGATTATCAGGGCAGACACTGAGTTTGAGATCCAAAGTGAATAATACATGGTATGGGACAATGTTTAACATTTGCTGATACTTTTTCCAACTTTTTATGCAGTTATTAACAAAGTACTTTTTTAAGCAGATGTATTTATAATGTTTAAAATTTTCAGAAACTAAGGGAATTATGCTTATAAATTTATCTTTTATACAGGCTTTCTGGTATACTGAAAACAAAGGGGTTGAAGGACCTGTATTTGGCAGCAATGATCACTGGCTTGGTTTAGGTGTTTTCTTTGATTCATTTGACAATGATGGTAGAGTAAGTATTTAAGCTGTGCATACTGCATACATGTATAAGATCCCCCCCCCCCCCCCAACACCACACACACACATACACACAAATACAGGATGCTTGTGGTCTTTAAAACAGCTGATTTCCTGATTTTCATTTTTAAGGAACTTAAATTTGTACTAAAGGGCTTAATTTTCTTAGATATCACAATTTAGAAATTGCCATAAAAATATGAAAAATTGTCTTTTGTCCAAAAGAGATGATCAGATTGCTAACTGCAGAATTTTTTCGACTGCCATATTGAAAGGGGGTCAAGATATTTCATTTTTTTTTATTCCCGTTTCTTTCAGTTTCTTCTGTTCGGGCCATTATTTTCTGTGTCTAATAATGGATTAGACTATACTATATGTATTAGACTTGTTTGGAATCGGACTTTAAATGGTTCTGATAAATTTTTTATTATGAAAAAATTAAATGTATAATATATAATTTTTTTCCTTTTTTAAGCATTTTTGAATAATTTATTGAAATTTATTTTTTTAGGGTCAACTAATACGAGAGTTTTGAATTCTTTTCCTCTTTTTGAGATCGACTAATACTCGAGTTTTGGATTTTTTCCTCAGGGGGGTTGACTTATACGTGTGTATATATGGTAACTGCCCTCTCAAAGGCTGACAAGCACCTGCTAATCTAATTTTCAGGGATCTGTACTTTTTTTTCCATAAAATGACCTGAAATTCGGAATCACCTAGGTCCGGAAGATTCCGGATTTGAGACATTGTACTGTATATGAAGTTTTATAAAACTTCATAATGCATTAAATCTACTTTTTTTCACAGTACTTTGTAGTCCATAAAAAAAAAAATTTTTTTTAATGGAAAATGTGCAGAATCCTAAAATATATCACAAAGCAATTTTAAGTATGACAGTTGAAAATCTTGTTATCTCATGCAATAATTCATGAGACAATAAAATTCTTGTGCACAAAAGTTTTGGCACACATTAAATCTACCTGTACAACATTTTTTAGCATACATGTGTGCACAAAATTTTCAGGAAACCAATGTAAAATTATTTTCCTGAAAATATTTTGCATATAACCAAATCTGTGTACATCATATTGCATTCTGATATTTCATATTTAGATTTTTGTCAAAATCTACATATTTTGTTATTTCATATTTAGATTTAAATTACTAAAAGAATTCTAAGTGTTATTTCAAATTTTGCTGGCATTGATCTCTATGGAAAGAAAAATGCTGACATAAAAAATAATATAGAAAGTTACGATCTTTTTATTTTCTTTTTTCAAATGAGAATAATTCATTGTTTTATTTCACTTAATTTGACACTGATATCAGATGAAACCTTTATAGAGCTCATGCTTATACTATTTCTGCACTAATCGGTACTTTCTAATTAAATTGATTTGCTATTTAAATAGTCAAATCAAAAATTCAATTGTATGTTTTTCCCTCCTGTGAGTTCTCATGTATGCTTTTGTAATCTATCAAATTTCTATTAGATATACCATAGATACTAATGTATATTTATAAGAAAGCATTTGGTAATGTAATTATAAAATAGTTAAATCAACAAAAGCTTATGCATTATATTCTTTTAATCTTAATTTTATATATTCTATAGTTTAACTACTGTCTATATACATGGTGTCTCAAAAACATTGACCTCAGTTTTTATTCCTTAAATAAGGATCTTGATCTTAGACATATATAATAAATTACAAAGTTGCATAAAAAAAGGTACAGAATTTTATGAAATCAATAAAAATTTTCAGGAGATTAAATTTGAAGAAATACAAAATTTAAATTTTTATACGGCCCCTGTACAAAAACATTTCCAATGAGTAAAATGTGACCCATACACTAATAAGGTGATATACAAAATTTCAGCATTTTATCATAAAAAGTCCCAGAGATATGTTTAAACGAAGTTGGTGAGGGATTAATCACACATTAAAATGTAAATGTTTACAAGCAAGAGTGCAAATGACGCAATGCAGAAATGCATCATAGGCAAATAATATCTGCCTCGTACCAGAATAACAATAAATAGCAAAATTATTATTTATTTATGTAATCATTGTTTTCTTTCATAATTTGTGTATAACACCTGAAACGTGATCTGCGGATATGATTTTTCACCTCTGAGAACCCATGTCAATGCATCAAAAAGTGGTTTAAGTCAGCATTTTTGTCTTCTCATATCTCTGGGACTTTTTATGATAAAATGCTGAAAATTTGTACATCACTTTATTAGTGTATGGGGCACATTTTACTCATTGGAAATGTTTTTGTACGGGGGCCGTATAAAAATTTAAATTTTGTATTTCTTAAAATGTAATTCCTTTGAAAATTTTAATCGATTTCATAACGTTCTGTACCTTTTTTTACGCAGCTTTATAATTTATTATATATGTCTAAGATCAATATTTAAGGAATAAAAGCCGAAGTGAATGTTTTTGGAACACACTGTATTCTATAATTTTACTACTATATATTCTATACCGCTGATCGTGATTAATCATCTTCAATCACTTCGTTGTTGCAAATCACCATCAATCACTTCGTTATTGCGAATCGCGACTTGCGATTCTGTACACACGAATCGCAATCAATCGCGAATTGGTCACACTGAAGGTAATTTCTGGTGATCAAAATTTCTCAGAAATCCTTTCAGTTTTACGACTTCGGCGGCCGGTAGATTGGTCAGATTGCCTCGCAGATCTCTTCATTGTTGCGGACTGCGATTCTGTAGCTACGCATGAATCGCAGTCAATCGTGATTTAGTGACACTTAAAGTACTACGTGTACCTAATTAGTGAATATTATAGAGAAAACTTTTAGTCTCTCCCCTGCATGTATGGGTCGCAATAAAATTTTTATTTTTGCAAGATTTTTCCATGGATTTGCAATTATGATTTCTCAATACTTCTCCTGCGTTTTTAGATTTTTGCCCGAGGAATTTTCTTCTTCCCGCAAGTGAAATTTTTCCCCCTAGTTCACACACAGGATATCTACAAGTTACAAAAATCGCTTAAATGTTATGAAATCGGTCATCTATGTTCCAAAAATGAGTTTTCCCTGCCTTACATCTGAAAATCTGTTTCTCCGCAATTACAAAATTGACGCTTGTATACGGCGATTCTTACTGTGTCTGAAGAGTGATGACCAATGATTATCTTTCTGTCACTTTTACAATATATTTGCACTGACTGAAATGTATATAATTTTGTTTTGTATTAAAAAAAAAAAATTACCATATTAATAAAATGGAAGGCTATTTATTTTACAGCAGCATCTGAAAAATCTGCGTTTGTATGTGATCCTTGGCATACCTCGTTTAATTTGAATAATATTGTCCACTTTTGCAACCTGTTTGCAACGACTACAATATTTGTAATTGTTTCGTGTTTTATAGAGTAAAACTACTTTCCAAACATATTATTTATGAAATAAAGGTATATTGTAAAGCAGCATCGTGAAAAACTGCATTTATACACAATTCATGGTATATTTCGTAGTTTGAGCGATATTTTCCTCTTGTGATTATTTAGTGTTTTATATAGAAAAACTGTTTTTCAAGCATAATATTAATAAAATAAAGGACTATTTTGCAACAGAATCGTAAAAAATGGCATTTGTACATGATCCTCTGTATATTTTGTTTAGTTATGAAATTGTTTTTCCACTTATGTAATTTGTTTGCATTTAATTTATATTCACAAAAGTATTCACTATGTAGTGGGATTCATTCTTCTATGTCCGTGTATTTGAGCATTTCATAAATCAACATTCTTGAGGTGACTGTCCATGATATATTATAGATTTTCCTTATGCTATTATTAATTTGCATCTTGTATCATGTATTATGAAATAATTTTGTTTTAAATTTAAAAAATTCAACTGAAATTTAAATAAATCAGTCTGTTAACAAAACTAATTTCATTGTAAGAAAATTTGTTTCCCTTTTGGTTTCGTCTACCAAAAGAAATGTCACTATTTCAACTCTTCTTAATTGTTCTGCCACTATTTCAACTACTGCTGTTGAGGTGCCCTTCTAAAATAATCCTTTCCCATATACCTTCATCTTCTAATTATTCTACCTTAGAGATCTGACTAAATTATCATATTTTTGTTTTTAATATTCAGGTGAAATATTTTGTTTAGAAGAGATAACATTCTTTTTGTACATTCTAAGCTTCATATATTTTGAGTTTAAAGGCAGAATTAATTAAATTTTTTAATTATTTACAGAATCAAATTGAATTTAAGCCAAGGGAAATTTCAGCTGTATAACACCAATCTCTTAGCATCCTCGTTTATTTTTTGAAAAAAAAAAAATCAATTTTTTCTAATATTTTTAGGACTATTGTGTCAAAGAAATTTTTTATAAATCCGCTTAGTCATCAATTCATAAGTATTTTGTTAAGAATCTTTTATGTATTTCTAACCCATGGCAACTCTATCGAATCTTTATTTGTAATTAATAATATTTCCGTGTTGTCTGTAACTATTTAAGTATTTTATTTTAATATTTTAAAAATGTAAATAGCCGTTTCCTGGTTTCTGCCTTCAGCCTTCATTTTAAAAACATACTAGGTTTTATAACTGTTGTTTTATGGCTAGGGAATGAAATTAAATCAGTTGAATAAATTAAATTTTGTAATTTAAATTTCTCTTTCTTTTGTGTTATTACCTTTTCTCTAAATAGGGTGTCTTTAGCTTGTCCACAAAACATAATACAGTCGAACCTCGATATGTCGAATTTGAAGGGAGTAGAAAAAAAATTCGAGATATCGAAAATTTGAAAAATTTTAAGGAATTCATAAAAGAATATATACATAGTAGTTCTATACTTTACACATTTAAAAAAAAATCACTTACTTTATCTTGCAGACAGAGAATTGGGTATTACCCAAGAAAATGCTGACAACAAATAAAGCGAAGCTTGATATTATTGAATACACATTTAATATAATACTATGTACGTACATACATTATTAAAATTTAATTTTGCATAGTAGTTAATCTTGTAAAATTGTCATCTATGACAGTTTGGTTACAGCCTACTGAATCCTTCAAAATCTATCACATTTTCCAAATGAGCTTAATTTTGTGGTGATAGTTTGTTTTAAAACTCTAAATAATACCTTGGCCCAAAGACTGTAACTTAGAAGTTGTGTTTGGTGTCATGAAACGAACTTTCACGGATTTTAATTTTGGCACCCTATTATCCGCTGTACAGTTGTCCAAGAAGAGAACAATATCACGATTTTCACGGGACATTTTTCTGTCTAGTTTCTTCAACCAATTAGTAAAAATTTCGGCAGTCATCCAAGCTTTATTGTTCACAAAATAAATCATTGGAAAAGATTTCATTCCTGAAAAACATTGGGGTTTAATAGATTTACCTATCATAAGAGGTTTGAGCCTTTCTGAACCATCCATATTAGTGCATAATAGCACAATTATCTTTCTTTGCTCCTTTTCCCGTCATGACATGCTTCACCTTTAATGGCCATAGTTTTATCAGACATACATTTAAAATATAGTCCTGTTTCATCTGCATTAAACACATTTTTTGGATCGTATTTTACCAAATGAAAAGATGAAAATGGTAAGATGAAAAAATTCGAGATATCAATAGTTTGATTAGAAAAATTTCGAGTTAGTTTGTTTTACATTAGTTTTATACCGTGCGTGACGGGAGATGAAAATATTTCGAGATATCGAAAATTTCGAGATACAGAGGTTCGACATATCGAGGTTCACCTGTATATAAGTATATACCTACATAATTTTAAGTATATTCAATCCATGAATATACCTCAACAGCCAGGTGTATAACATATCAATATAAATTTGATTTTAGACACCTGTCGTTGTTGAAAAATTTTTGGCCACTAACTTTTTTTTGGTTGGCCACTAAAAATTTTGTTCTTAGTGGCCAGTGGCCACTATTCAAAAATCTAAAGCTGAATCTTTATCTATTATATTAAACCTTTTTTTAATTTATTAAATTTTGATGAAATATATTTTGTATTCTATTTATCTAAATAGCAGAAGTTGGACAGTAGTAAAAATAGAGGCATTGAAATCTTAAGTTTTGTTGTACCGATCCCACTTCCCTTGATTGCAGAAATATGCCAATTCTACTTACTTTTGACCAAAATCACATTTTATGAGAAATGAAAACAATGTGAAATTTTGACTTTGTAAAAATCACTAAAAAGGTAATTTAAAAAAAAACTTTGATAGCCAAATTTCATTGCTCATATATTTAAATTTCAGGGATATATTAAATATTTGAGTTATTGAGATTCACATGTAAATAGATACTCAGATGTAGTTAATATTTGTAAACTTTGAATTTTTAATACAGTTGCATTTAATTATATAGAACTAAATATAAGCCAGTCATATAACATGGCACACAGTCTTAAGATTCCCTCCCATCTATCTGCCTGGCTCCTAATATATTTGGATACATACGAGCCATGTTATCACCTCTCCCAACCGATATTAACTCTTATGACTCCTTATAAAAACATTACTATGCCCACCCCTTACAAAATACAATTAATTTACTAAACACTAGACCCCCCTAACAAAATGTACCTTTCTCACAATGAAACGTTTCATATATTGAATGAAGAATATTAATTCTCTTGAAGTGACAAGGATTATCAAAGAAGTTGAACTTAGTTTATCAAAATACTGAATTTTCATTAATTTGGCAGCAATTTCAAGAATTCATAAATTTAGCAATATTTTGTCATTTTGCTACTGTCAAGTGTTACAGAGAGAGAAGGGCGTTTTTGAATAATCTGTAATGGCTCTTAGTCAATGTCTGAAAATAACACAAATCCCCCAGTGTTCATAAGCCAGCAAGATTAGCTGAAGTTTTTTAGGATTTTTAACAACTACCAGATTATTCACTGTAACATAATTTAAAATTTGTGAGCCTCATTTGAGAATAGATTAATTTTTTAAATATGGAATTCTTAGTTTTAACATATTTAAAACTTTTCACATTAATTTTAGAATTTTCCATCTTAAAAAAATTTATATTAATGAATTTTTCAGGGCAATAATCCTTACATTATGGCAATGTACAATGATGGAAATAAAGCTTTTGATCATCAAAGGTAAGAAAGATAATTTTTTATTTGTATGTAAAAGATTTAAGAATTAGTTTTGAACTTATTTAATTTAATGGTTTCTTTGTTTTAGTGATGGTGTTGCTCAGCAGATTGCTGGCTGTCAAAGGGATTTCAGAAATAAGCCTTTCCCAGTCAGAGCCAAGATTGAATATTATAAGAATGTTTTAACAGTAAGTGATCAGTTTTGGTGTGTATAAAAACTGCTGAATTTAATATTGCCTGTTATTCACAGTGTTGCCACTCTGCATCAGGGATTCTACAGTTCTTGAACATTCTTGAAAGGTGATTGATTTTTATTTGGGCTTCCATGGGTCCTTGAAAGTGCTTGAATTTTACAATATGTCATTCTGTTTTTGATTTTTACTCTTTCATTTAAAAATTTTAGTTTTGCTACAATAACTTTCACTAAATTGTCTTCCCCCACCACCACCACACACACACATAAAAAAATTACAAAAGATTGGTGGTGGCCCCAGTTCAATGAAACCAAAATGGTTTTGTTTGTGCGAATAACATTTTATAAAAAATGAATTCAGTAATTCAATTATTTCAGACTCATTTATTTCATTTACAGGCTTTCACAATGTTACAAATTATTCGCTAACAGTTTATAGCTAGCTAGCACTTTTAGTTTTTGACCCGATTTCATCTATATATTCTAACCATAGACTTCATGTCAAAATATAAAATTATTTTATTAACTTGTTTGGTAGTATATAAATTAGACTGATACAATGTATCTGATGAGATTTTAGATCTATAAACTTGCCTGGTGGCATATAAATGCGTACTTGAATATGTATATTTTTATTCATTCTGTTCAAACCTCACCAATTATTAAACATAAAAATCACAAAGTTCATTTAATTACCTAATTTCTTTTAAACAAAACATCTCATTCTTGTACACTGATACTTCACCAAAGAGTATGTAAACATATTGGGCTGCAATACTCGTGACATTTTTAAATAGCCTTTCCATCCATTGGAAAATCCAAATTAAAATAAAATATCAAAATCATAACCACTATACTTCAAAAACTAAGAGTTTGATCCAAAATCCAATTATATGTATACACATGTAAGGCTTTTAAAGAGCTACAAATTCTTGTTTGTTATTCACAGCTAGTGTTTTTAGTTTTTGAAATACAAGTATTACAAACTTGAAAGTAGTAAGTGAATAGGTATGTGCATTATATACTGTTAAAATTTTAAAACAAATTACAAGTTAAATTTGTATTGCTTGTCTTACATGGGTTCTTTTTATTTGTAATTTTTAGATTTTATTTCACAATGGTAATTCAAATAATGATGACGATTTTGAATTGTGTGTCAGGGCAGAAAATGTTTATCTTCCCCAACATGGATTCTTTGGTCTTTCTGCGGCTACTGGTGGATTAGCTGGTAAGTCTTTTACTTTTTAGTTTTAATTAAAATATTTATTTTTATTTATATATGCCAAGCTGTAGTTTTGTATAGTATTTTCTTAATCATAAAATTTTGCTCTTAAAACAGAGTTGCTTTCTGTCTAAAGCACAGTAAAAACTTGAAATCGTCAAGGAACTTGAAAATTTAGCAAAAGTCAAGGAAATCATAGAAAATTTCAAAACTTGGAATTGTCAAAATTTTAATATTTTATCTAGCATTAATTCATTTTGCATAGTTTTTCCTTATATTGTGTTGTCGGATATATCATGAATTTTGCTTGGCTCTACATGTGTGAATATTGAAGACCTAATTGCCTTTTTTCAGTATAAAATTTAAAGTTATCAGTATGAAGATTCAGATAGAGATTTGAATTTTTAAATCTTAAGATTGCAATAAGCATTCCTTGAAAAAATTGCAGTGTCTCGATAATAACTTCAACCTCCATGGCAATTCCACGTATTGCTCAAAATTGAAATTCCACCAAAAATAAAAGTTTTCGAGGTATGGTCTTCCAATTTTGCCATTGTAAAGTGTTAAATTTTAGCTCCAAAAAACTTCCACTCATTTTGTCAACCATATTTGTTAAAATTAAATTCATGATTCAAAAACATTTCACCCAGAACTGCCTTTCAACTCAAGATTGGATCTTGAGTTGTTCTATTGTAGAAAATTTTGTATTTTATTTTCGTTTCTTCTTTCTAACTTTGGTGAAGGGGGCAGGGGCTAAGGTAAAAATGGGGAGAGAGGGGATTTTTTAAAATCTTTGTTTTTAAAAAGTTTATTGTTAAGCGAAGCTTGCTCCAATTTTGATGCAATTTTCATATATTTTCTACTTTGCAATGAACCCGATTAGCCTGCAAATGCTAAACTTGGACCCAATTTTGTTGTTTTACAGCTTTTGCACCCATGCAAAAAGAGGGTGAGGTGAGCAAACAAAAGGGGCAAAGGATTTTTTTTTGCCCACTGCACAGACGCACAACTTGTCAGACAACTAATTACAATAAAAACTGGTTGCTATATTTAATGACTGCTGATGACAGTCTACTAGCTACTGTCTGAAATCTCATCTAATTCGCAACATAAGAACACAAACTGCAGATCAAATGAAAGGGTGGGTTTCCTCCAAATGGACTAACTTATAACTGAGTTTTATTTTTAAAAATGGAAGCGAACATGTTCTTGTTTCGAAATCAAAACAGAACCTTTGCTTCCTCCAAACTGACTGAAAATAAGTTGCAGTTTTGCTTTTATTTTCAAGCATTTCCAGCAAACTGGACAGCCATCATCATCATCATCATCATAACAGTCTAACAATGACAACTTGTGTGTTGTCAGTTTAAAGTTTGCTATTAATATATTCTCTGGGAAACCAAAGGAAAGTTGTCAGTTTAAAGTTTGCTATTAATATATTCTCTGGGAAACTAAAGGAAAGCATAAAAAAAGCCTAGGTACTGAGACATTTCGCTTGTAAAATGAAGAGAAATATGGACTGAAAGAACTGATTGCAAATTTGAAAAATTATAACATAGGAATGAATGGGAAATTGAGATTCTATTTTCACAATTTTGTAAGAATGTCTAGCACAGATTTTAACTTTAGTACATCTTGTCCAAACATTTGTACACAACAAATGCTATTTCGGTAAAGAATTTTTTGGCAAATAACTGTAACATTTCTAAATTAAAAGAAAATGTAACAATTTTTCATTATCAAAACCAGTATCTACCAGGACTAGATGTGGTAGAATAAAAAGGGGGTACAACAGAATAAAATATCACTTTGCTTGAATACAAACAAAAACACAACTGTCTCTACTGGATTTTAAACAAACTCTAGGATTCTTGCACATTTTTCATTAAAAGATATTAATGTTGTGCTGGTTTTTTGAGAAAGAGCAGAAATAATTTGCTTTACTGATAATAAATTAATTTAATCCTATAACTCTTAACTTATTAATACTTCAAACCTAATACATGTACTATTGGTACTATAATTTTAAGTGAGCAATAATTTAAAGGTAATTGAATTTAAAAGTAAAATGCTATTCACATATATATGTTAATGATCTTTATCTTAAGGACTTTTAATCTTAATCACTTTTTATTTAATAAGAACTTTAACTTAATCTTGTGTTTACTTTAAAAGAAATTGAAGCTGAGCAATCAAATTAATAAGTAAATAGTCATAAATTTTGTTTCTAGTAAATTGCTCAGATCAATAATGTCATTCTAGCTTGAAAAGGTGAGAATAAACTAACCTTAATTTAAATAATTCTTTACCTGCATAACAGGACTTTAAAATAATTTTAAATGCACCTTTTCTGAATTTATATACTTGGGCAGACTGGAATTTTCCCCCTCCCAAACGTGCAAATTGCTCTGAAAGCAAATGAATGTAACTACAAAGTCATCTGTAAACAATTTCATGTAAAGAGAACATCACCGAATATGTATTGCTTTATTGCACCCAGGATTAAGGAGAATTATTTGTTTTTATGTTATAACTGTATATGATGAAATATTAAGTGTATATGTTGATAACAAATCATAAACATCATTTTTTTCATTCACAAAACATATTTTTACGCCTTCTAGGAAGGTTTTTATAATTTTGGCAAAGTTCCTTTTTATAGATTTTCACGTTTTTTCAAAATGGCTGCCCTGACGCTACTAATTTCAAGCGTCCCGGCATTGTAAACAAGCATATTATGTTACTGGTCACTTTTACACATGTGGCGTAGGGTAGATACTTTTGGCGCACTTAGCTTTTTAAGAGGATATTTTTAGGCCTAGCGTGTGGACGTTTCGTCGGACGCTTGCGGACCCTTGGCGCGTTAGATTCGGATTGGCGCCGCCAAAAGGAGGTTGCCGGATCGAAACTTCGTGCCAAGTCGGAGAGCGCTCCTCACTCGGGAACGATGCTGTTGTAGCGGACGGACGCTTCTCTTCCTCTTGGAGAATCTTTTCAACTTTTGTGGGGAGATCCCACTAGGAGCGTAAGATGGAGCTATTTTTTTGAGCGAATCCTCAGATTGGGTTTTCTCTTCCTTCGGAGAGATTTGATTCACCACCTGCTCCGTAGGCTAATTGCCGGAAGTACGATGTCTTAATTTTTACCCTTTTTGAGCTGAAAGCTCTCCCCGCACCAGCCTATGTTTTTGGCCCTCATCGCCCAACTCTATGTTACGAAGCTAAAGGCTCCCACCGTTTTCGCTTGGATTTTCCGGGAGACCGGGCCCAACGCGTCCAGCCTTTCTACCGAATGCCGGCCCCAGGACAGCGGACCACCTCCGTACCAGCCACTGATGACCGGGACGAGGCAACCGGACCACTGTAAACTGGCCTTGAAAGCTCCTCTCTGGTAGGCAACAAGTCTCTCTCGAACTCAGCATGCGGGTAAGTCCTCTCCATTTAAAGTTTACTCAGGAAGATCCATCCGGAGCACCTTCAGAAATCTTCAGAACTTCTGGTCTAATTAATAAAAATTGACTTTAACTAACTCTTCTCGCCTCCTAAACGGAGAAATCTTAAATTAAAGTTGTAGATTCAAGCCGAAAATAACGCCTTGTAAGAAAAATGTTCTTCCTTTTTCTCCACCTCTTAAAAGGGGAAACCAAACCTAAATGAGGATTGTTTCAATGAGAAACTGATATTTTTCTTATGTCTAGTTGGTTGCCTCAAGGGCTGTTTTAAATTAGTTTTCTTGATTTTTATTACCTTTTTTTACATTTTTCTTACACACCTTTTTGGATGTAATTTCATCTAGTTCACTAGAATGTCGGTTTTTTTTTGTACACCTATTATTTTGTGTCTCACCATTTAAAGGGGGACTTTTGGTATGTCGCACCTCCTAAAGGTGGACTTGATTTTTATTAGTTTATTCTGACACTTTTATACACTCCTTTTTTGTCAATTATGTGTATTATCATTCTACTGTTGCCAAACTTAGTTCTCCAACCTTTTTTGTAACCTGGGTGTAATCGCCTGTAACTGTTTCTCCTTTTTTGTTAAGTTTAATAAATATCTTTTTTTACATTTTTAAATTTACTCTTTATTTGTGAAGTGGGTGATTTTTAATGACTTAATTTTTAGTTTTCAGCTTAACGATCACGGCCTAACTTTTATTAATCCTTAAAGTTTGTATTCTTAATTTTCACAATATGCTGATGTCGAAAAAGGCACAGCATTAAGCACCTTTTAAGGATTACAGAAGTAAATTTAATTACTGTGAGAAAGGTAAAGTACATTAATATATTATGGAAGTTTTATCAAATTAATAATATATGAACACAGCTAATAATAATATATCATTTGAATTCAACACTACATTAGAAATCTTGAGGAATGCTTATAACTTTTGCATCCCAGAGAATTAATAACAAACTCAAAACTGAGAATAAACAAGCTATCTTTGTTGGACTGTCATGATGATGGTCATCCTGTTTGGTGGAAATGCTTGAAAACAAGAACAGAACTAGAACTTATTTTCAGTTTAGTTGAAGCAGAGTTTCTGTTTTGTTTTTGAAACAAAACCTGTTTCTATTTCCATTTTTGAAAACAAAGGTTAGCCACAGTATCACGAATTCCCAAATGCCAGGGAGGAGTATGATAGTATGGATATAAATAGAAGTCATTATGATGAATTGAGAGCTATGACTATGCTAGATGCCTCCACTTAGGATGGAGGAAATGATTTTAGTTCAAAATGGACTATTGGGATATTGAGTGGTGTTATCTGTATTAAGTAGCTGATGCTTGTGTGACCTGGACAACCCCGGGTAATTTGTTCTAGTTAAAAATAAAAAGATGGTTTCAATGTAGAATGAATATAAAATGCAATGGAAAATTAAGATGGGTTTATGGTATGCGGATCAGAATGCATCATCAATGATTTTAAAATTAAATTTAGACTAGTCTATATAATTTAAAAAACTTTATCAATATATATGTTGAATATATAAAATAAAAGGTTTTGGAATTCTCCATAATCTTAAAATTTCAAGTATGTCATTGCATTGTTTATATAATTCTGATAGTATAAATTTTGTTTATTTACTCTTGCTAGATGATCACGATGCTCTCAAGTTCCTAACATATAGTCTCTACCCTCCTGGAACACAACCTGTAAGTGTAATATTTCTAAATATGAATCAATTTGCTGTATTTAAATATAATCATATAATTAATCATTTTTAAGTATTATTAATGCTAATATGCAGGACTCGCTTTTATTTTACTAAGGTGTTTGGTGATCTGAAAATTTCAGGTAAATTTGTGCGTGCTCATTTCTTTCACCATCTTTGGATCAGTAGAGTACTCAAATTATTTTCTAGGGGACAATGGTATAAATAGCAGGCTTGAATATGTGGCATAAAGAGGGAAATATGTATGTGGATTAATAACTTGATGGTAATAGCAAGTAAAAGAAGTTTCATGAAAATTTGATTTGGTGGGTGTCATTTCAAAATTTTATTGGGTGATTTGATGCGGAATGACTTTCATGCAAATCAGGTGCTCGACACATATACAGGAAAGTTGCATATCTTAGTATGTTTCCAGTAATTTGCTTGTTCCAGGAACATCCCATCCTCGTGTGTAAATGAACTCATACAGGAAAAAAGGAATCTGTAAAGATCAAAGGTATCTCTTAAAGTCGAATCAGATTAAGGAACCTGACCCAGTATGTCAACATATTAGTTAGTGTTAAGTATTAAATTCATGACGTTTAGCAGTGAATATGTTGTAGTAGAGGTTTTAGTGTTTAGCTTTACCATTATGATATACTTCAGTAAAGACCTTTTTCATTCCTTCATCATTGATGGAAAAAATTGCGTATTTAGCTCTATATTTAAAGAAATCACAAATTTTAGCATATTTTTAAAAGAAATTATGAAATTTCACGCTTATTCTCAAAATTCATGAATATTATTGCTTAACTCAAAAATTGCCAATTTTAGCATTTTTTTAAAGCTGAAGGAAGAACAAAAGTCAAGACTGAAGGAGGAACATAAGATCATTGGAATAAATTAAAACAATTGCTGTTTTACAGAAAAATTTGGTTTCTGCAAACAACTGTATAGCAGAAGGCAATGAGAGGTTAATTCAGCAGTTTCTATTAAGAAAAAAAAAAATACTTTAATGATATGAGAATTGCTTTAACAATAATAATCGAAGCACAATACACAAATGAGCATAAAATAAAAATTCCTAGAATATTTTTTTCCTGCTGAAAGTCAGTCCCCTTAAAAATAATTAAAATGCTTTGGTCACTTCTGTAAAACAACTAATAAAATATATATTTCGTAGTTTTATTTTCTGGGGATTTTTTATGTACAGATATAAAAATAAGTTAGCCTACTTTTTTATATTGTTTTTTTTTAACTGGATTGAATTATTCTATTCAAACTTTTATATAGTAAATTTTTTATGTATATTTTGAATTTAGTACTCCAATTTTTTTCTATATTTTGAAAATTTTCTATTTTTACCACTATTTATATAAAAAAAATGGTGTTGTGTAATTATTAAAAAAATTAAAGGCATTTCATTTGATTTTGAAATCTTCTTTTTTAGGGAAAAAATCCCCAAGGCATTTTCTATTTTAAGGAAAAACATCCCTAATACATTTTAGATGAAGCATGCCAAAAATAATGTGCCACAATCGCTTTCCTAATTTTCATATAAATGTCCTTATTTTGAAGTTTCAGGATTATCAAGTCTGTCTGTATCTTTGCAGTTGTTTGTGAAAATGTTTTTCACTTTTGCAATCTGTTTACATAAACTAAAATTTTTGTAATTTTTTTGGGTTATATACATAAAAACTAATTAGTGACATAATGGACTATTCTGCAGCAACATTGCAAAAAAACTTCATTTGTATGTGATCCTCAGTGTATTTTCATTTAATTGTGAAAATATTTTCATAAGGCTTCAGGTTCTGCAAAGTAGTGAACCCCCCCCCCCCCCCCCCCTCCCCCACCAAAAAAAAAAATAAGCAGAGGACATATACTGTTAATGAAATCCTGCAATGAACAACATAAATGTGCTTTAACCATTAAGCAAATGTTAGCAAGATATAATATAAGTAAAGGTGATAGTTTATATGCATTAGCAATATCTGAATAAACAAAATAATAAAAGTAAATTTTTTTTTAAGGCCTTGTATTGTCAGTGCATGAAAAATTCAATTTAATATATTTATAAAAGACTTAAGGTCTGTAACTTGTCTAGAATTTGGTATTTATGTAGGAGAATTGCTCAAAATATTTTAACTTGGTATAATAAAATAATTAAAATTTCATAAAATATTTATTTCAAATTTAGGTGTTTCCAGTTTGATAGACTTAATTATTATATTCCTAATAGAGCCGATACATTTTATAATTTCAAATTTATTGTTTGAACAAGATTTAAAGTAAATGAGTGTTCATCATGCACTTCTTTAAATGAATTTAACATTTTCCTTTTTCTGATCTTTCTGTAATTTCATGCCTTAATTAGGAGCCTATTGATTTAGATATGTATAGATCTATAGATGAACCATAATCCTCCATATATTCCTTCTATATATAAATCTTTCATTTGTAGTGTATGCACTGAAGAATATATGCCCATCTCTAAAAAATAAACGTATAATTAACAACAAATGAGTTGTGCTAGAAATAAACAGTTCGATTTAAAAATGAAAAATAATGCACTACACTAAAAATATTAAGATTTTAAAATAACTATACAATGAGCAGGGATGAAATTTCAGTATTATAATTAGATGAAACCCCTTTATTAGTAACTGAAAAATTTAGCAGTAAATTCATTGTAAATATTTAATTTAGATTTTTAGTTTGGGATAATGAAATTTTTTCCCGTTATATCTGTAAATTCACTAATCAAATTATAAGCAGGCTAAACTTATAATATTGGATATGGTCTTTAAACTTGTTTTGAAAATGCAAATGTTCTAGTGTTTAGTTTACTGGAAATATATTAAGATAAATAAGTATCAAGATAAATTCATTATTCAAAAATATTAAAATTTTAAATAGATTCTCAATTAGCCAGTTATTTTTATTTAATTTTTTTAGTGGTTTGTCAGAAATCGATTCACAAAAATCGAACCTCATACCAAACTTAAACCTTCTATAAAACTCATACTAATAGTGCATTTCCTGTAAAGATAATTTTATGTAGCAGATTGCAAATATACCAAACATGTATAGAAGTTTTAAATATTGTTACATGCACATTGAAATTGATGGTTAGTGAGCATAGAAAACTTGGGGGGGGGGGGGGGGGGAACAGAACCTCATAGTTATTTATATGAAATAAAAGAAAAAGAATGTTAGATATCTATGTTTTATCTTAATTGCTTAACCCTTTCGCGACGGCGGCATTCCGGGGCTGTCGCGGCCCAAAGGACGGAGTGCTTCGCTTCCGAACTGGTCCCAAAGGACGGCACATTTTTTGCGCTAAGCCTAACTCTCGAAAAAAATTCACTAAAAATCACCTATTCAACACAGAAATCTACTTTTTTTCAGGAATAAAAGAAATATTTATTTTCTATTTGATGTATATTTTTCATACAAATCTGAATACAAAATACTCATCACTCGCATTCTTTTATCCGAAGTAAACGAATAATTTCACTGCCTCTAAAACCCAAACAAAAAAAAAATACTCTCTTATATTCCTATGATTCACCAACGTCAATGCAATCATAACGCTGAAATAAAAATAAAAACTGAAACTCAATTATAAAATTGTTGATGCTACGAGAATTGCTCTGTCTGTTTATATTATAAAATGATGTATCACCGCTCCAAATGGAGAAATAATTCATTCGATCCTCTTCTGCCAAGGTCATGCCTCTGCAAAATACATTGAAGTTAGTTCCATAGACATGTAATGCCATCTAGTAGACAAATTAAAACGTTCCACGTGGAGGCACGTATAAGTGCCACTCTCTGCTTACGGTAAAGTTTCCTCCGTCACGTGTGCGTGCCGTTCGTCCTTGAATGCAGCTGGCACGTGGGCGTGCCGATCGTCGCGAAAGGGTTAAAGGAGTGCCATAAATCCTTGCTCTCCTCTACTATGGGCAGATTGCCCTAAATGCTAGCTTGGGCTTAGTGCTCCTGGGCAGGTTAGTTGGGCCTTGTATCTAAGATGTTTAAATTTTTGATAATTTAATAATTATATATATGAGCTGTGTTAAATATTAAATATTGGAGAAGCATTGCTCTCCAATTGACGACAGCTTAGAAGAATCTTCTGAGGAAGGCCAAGACCCACAATGGGTTGCCGAGCCTTTGATGATGGTGTGATGATATGTGGGCTACAAGTATAAACCACTTGCTGTTCTGTATGAAGTTATATAGTACAATTTATACGTGAGCAGTAAATATGAATTACTCTACCATTGATTCCGATTATCAAATTAAAAATTAGTGACTAATTTGCCACACATCAACTTATTTTGTATTATTTGAAAACTGGGTTAAAAATGTTAGGGACATTTTTATATCTTTAGCATTTATTTCCTCTCAATGCTTATGATTTTGTTCATATTATTTATTTATAGACCTCTCAAGTGATAGCCGATTCTGAGAAAGAGAAATTTTCTAAAGAATATGAAGAGTACAAAGAAAAACTGGAGAAGCAAAAAGAGGAGTAAGCAATTTATTACATTTATTTTATTTACAGCATAAGTGTTGGTTATCTAATTTGGTAAACCTTAAAAATCAAATTGGATTCCAGATTCCGTAAAGATCATCCTGATGAAGCTAAAAGAAAAGAGATGGAATACAACCCTGATGATATGGTAATTTCATTTACAATTATATTTATAACATTTAATGTGTTTAATAGATATTTTCTGAATTTGTTTTGCTTTATTACTGTTTTCTGGTGTAAAAATAAGTTTGAACATAGTAAGGTAGTGTCTATAAGTAGATTATCTTTCATAGTTTCTCTACATTGTGGATATTCTGATGTTTTCACAACTGTTGGTGTTTGTCTTTAAGAATCTTTTGTTATCACATTTGTTTTGGTTTTTTAACACTTTACAACATAGAATGAACAAAGTCATAAACACTTTTCAACTGTCTGTCTGTTCATTAGCACAATAGCTGGCATAAAAATGACTTTATTCATTCTGTCTGTCTGTCCATTAGCACGATAACTGCCGTAAAAATGACTATTAAAATGAAATTTTAGTATGTTGTTCAGACAGCTTGTGGGACCTATGGGAATATAAATTAATAATATCACCCAATTAGTTTTGGATTGAACCCGGGTTGAAAAAATGAAATACATTGAACCCTATGGGACCTAATTTTTCAAACATTTTTTAATCGAATTTAAAATTCACAAATTGCTTCGAAAGTTTTAGGAAATATTCAAATTCAATTAAAATATATAAAAAAAATAAATATATTCAGTAGTTTTTTAAACAGAAATTAAAATAATTACGCCCTTTATATGAAGAGATCACGTAACCCACTTCAAAATAATATATGGCATCCACCTTGTGTCAAAATCGTGATTTTTAAAGTTCTTTTTAATTCATATTTAGTGTTGTATCCATCCTAAAACCACTTTATTTTTGCTTAAATTCTGTGCATCTACATACTGAAGCAACGCAATTACAATATATTTGAGTTTAAATGATCATCAAGCTTTGATTATTTCTACAATGAAGCCCAATTTTCACTTATGGAGAATGTAAACACCAAAAGATGTAGAATGAGTTGTATAAGAATTGCTGCATTTCTTTAACACAAAAATATTTAGTTCATAGAGTCTGCAATATAGCTGATATGAATGAAACATTCATTGATTTTACATAGAGAAGAAGATTCATTTTTCAATGAAGTTTTAAGCATAGAATTAACTTACTTGTGCCTCCATGGTTTTAAGTTTTTAAATAAAATAAATTATTATAGTATTGTGATGAATGAAAAAAATGGAAAAATGTTTATGAATGAAATGCTGCTTTTATAGAAAGAGCCAGGCGATTTGATTTATATTTCAATGACATCATTGGAATAAAGGTCATTTGTTTTCGATGAAGTTTTCAAATATGATAAATTATTGTAGTATTATGATAATTTTAAAAAATTTCCGAGGAGTGCATCACATTTTAGAGATGTTTAAACCAGGCAATTTATATTTCAATGCCGTCATTTGAAGGAAGTTCATTTTTTTTTATGAAGTTTTAAGTTTTCAAATATAATAAATTAATGTAGTATTGTGATAATTTTAGAAATATTACCGAGGAATGTATCGCATTTTAGAGATGTTTATATAAAATTGCATTGAAGTTGGAAAGTGTTTCATAATCAATGCTCTTTATACATGATTGATCTTTCTTGTTTTTTTTTTCTAGACTTCCACAAATCTGAACTTTTTAGTTATAGCTAATCTTTGCAATAGGGGTTGTTTTACAGTCTTGGGAGTTCCTAAATTGTGCTATGTTATAGGGCACATTGATATATATGTTATACTATACGTCATTCAGGCGTCACGTTTACCTCCCTAATCCCCACGATTCTAGTTTGAGTGTAAGTGAATCCACCCTGCATTGCAGTTTTATTCTTTCCTGCATGTATACAGTATTTAATAGATTTGCAATTTATTAAACCTTTTTATATGTAGAATTTTGCAGTATTTGTGACTTATTGTCTTTCCATATTTTCTTTTGGGTAGATCTACAACATTATTACTTTTTATGAGTAGAATTTTTAGTCAATCATGATTTTCATTCTTTTTTTTTTTTTAATGCAGATCTGTTACATAAATTGTATATACACATATTCCATAATTTTACATTGATATTGTTGAAGGCCCAGACCACACGACCAACCCTAAGACTTATGGTAGCTTATTCAGGGATGTATCTAGAGAAATGTGAGTGGTGGTTGATTTTCCAGAATAAATATAATTGCGAATATATAATTTTGAAACGAGCTTCACGTTAATTCGCACACACAAACAGTATTAGTATTGTATACTTTTATATTAAAGAAAAACATTTGATAAAATTGAATATAACTTTTTTTAAATGTAATTATAATATGTATAATTTTTTGGATGAGTGGTGGTCGGAAATTCTGAGTGGTGGAAACCCCGACCACCGCCGACCACTGTAGATACATCCCTGCTTATTGTGTGGCCTTGACATTGATATTGTAAATTACATTCAATATATTCATAATTTTCAGCATATTGCACATAATCCTGTTACTTATAACTGGTTTGCATCAGAACTTTTACAAACCTGGGTCCCAAGGTGATATCCATTAATCAAAATATTATTCATCAATGTGGAAATATGGGTCTTTTAAATATATGTCAAGAAATATTATAAATTTAAAAATTAGCTTCATGCTGTTTGAATTTGCCAAAACACTACCCTTACAACCTGTCATCGTGGCATTGAATAATATAGCCCTTTTAGTTAAAACTAAATATATTTCTTTACATTATTTAATCTGTCCAATAAAAAAAAAATCAATAAATGAGCAAAATCTCTATTTTACTCTGATATTTTATTAATACTTTAAATACTGATGTAAAGTTTTCTTATTTATATATGGAATAATTTCCCCACCTCGTAAAGCCACTATGTATATTGCAGTGGGTTCATGTTTTATTTAATACTTTAAAATAATAAAAGGTCATTTGTTTCTTAGATCCAGGGTGCATGTATCCACATAACAAGTGTATCATTATGGGACATAGTAGACATATTGCTACAAGGCTTAGGGGACTATGAGCTTGACCACATAATTTTAATTCATTTGTTTTAACCTTTACCTTACGGCTCCAAGAATTCATTTTATCAATTCCATAACGGCAAAATAACTGAAAATTCCACCCCTCTAAATAAACACCTTCAATGGCCTTGTCTTTTGTTCGTAACTCGATCCCCCTTCAGTCAGGAGAAACTTGAAGGAAGGGCTGCAGGCATTCTTCAAGTTTTCAGAAGAAGATTGAGAGTTTCAAGAGAATTTCAGTGGTACAATTGTTGTACCGCTGTAAGGAAAAAGTTAGAAGCATATTTGTGTAAAATAAATGATTGGTCTGAAATTGTGATTGCTTGCCATGAACACTATCGCTAGTATAAAATTAATTTCTTGTAATTTGAAATATCACAAAATTTGTCACATATATCACTAATTGGTGAGTTTTGAAATTGCAAAAGCATCTGTCTTTTATTCCGTCACTGATAACTAAAGGGTCATAAATTTTCTACATTTGCCGAATGATTCATCAACATTCGGACATTGTGTAGACACACATTCACTGATGTCAGAAATTTGCAGTATTTGGAGGACGTAATGCATTGCAATTTTAAAGTCTCGCATCCAACTGCAAAAGGTCTTAAGCCCAAACTATAACATTCACTATATTAGATCATTATTATTAGAACTTGCTTGGAGGGAAAACGATTTCATTGGAAATTTAAATTAAGCTAAAATTGCATCATTTCTAATTTTGAGAAGAAAATAAAGTGGAAATTCCAAATGGCCTGTACAAACATCATAGCTTGATATCAGAAATGATGGAAACACTCACAATAGCAGTTTATTGGCTCAATTATTTAAGTTTCATTTCTGTGCAGGTGTTTTTATTTATTTATTTAAAAGGACATCATACTTTAACAGAAAATTTTATGTTGAAGCAAGAAATTTTCAATGTTATTTTTTATTTATTTATTTTAGCTATTTAAATATACATTTTTACAGTCCTCGGGACCTGGTAGTGATTATATGTTTATGCTTCTTCACGAACTTGTGTAAAATACTCTGATATAGTGCATAAATGTGAACCCTGATTTGCATCTAAAGAATAACATATTAATTTTAAAGAATTTCATTCGACTGAATATAAATCCATGACCTTAAGTTTTGTCAAATCGTTTTATTTTCCTGAAACTCATGCAATGACTTGGTGCTTATGATAAAATCTCCTATAATTGAGATTTAAATTCTTATTTCTATGAAATGTGAACTCATTATTGCTATTGCACTAAAATTTATATTTATTTTCAATTTAACAGTATGAAACTCATCAACAAAGAGAAATGCAGCAAATATTCCAAGGACAGAGTCAAATGTTTGAAGTGTTGAAGAGCTTGCATCGGAAAATTGATGAAGTCATTGGACGTCAGGAAAGAACTTTGTCTATGCTGTCAGCTGTCCAAGTTGGAGGTTATTTAACATATTTATTCCAAATGTATAAAGTGCATTCCTATTTTCTGTTAAAAGTTTGACAACCATTTAAAATAGTTTTCTCAGCTATTATTCAGGATCCATGATTTTATTTTATTTTTTATTTTTAACTTTTAAAATAATTTCATAAATAGACATTTAAGGGAAAACTATCAGATTAAGTTAACTAAAATTGGTTTGAAAGTATTTGATGAAAATGTTATTTAATTTAAAAAATATAAACACTCCTTTCCTTTTAGTGATTAGAAACATTAAAAAAGTTTTAAATATATAACTCTAAAAAAATATCTTTGAACTCATAGCTACAAAATCATGTTCTAATTCTCTTTATTTATCTGTCTTTACCCTGTTCAAATGATAGATCATTCAAATATACACATACACACTAGTTGTTAAATAAAAGAAAATTAGAAAAATGAAGGTTTCTTCTTTCTTTGAACTTCATATGAGCCAACACCAGGTATTTTTTCTAGTATGTATACACCAGGTATTTTTGCTAGTAAATTATAAATAATCCTAAAGTTTGAGATATTACTTTCCCTCAAGATTGTTTGTTAATTTTGTTATAAAAACATTTTCTAGATGACTCAATGCTGTTGATATCTTAATTTTTAAAATGATAAAAATTCTTAGGCGTTCCTACTGGACAAGGGGTTCCTCCTGTCCAAGGTGGAGGAATGGGTCGCCATGAGCTTGAAGCTCTTCTGGGTGGCCAAAGAGAAATAGTGCAGACATCTCGAGATATTAAGTAAGTTTATTAAATTATTTTTAGTAGTAGTAATGGTTTAAATGTACTTTGTAAGATTTGTCTATATACAAAAAGATTTTTTAATTAAACATTGATCAAGCATTGGGTTATTACTATTATTTCTTTTGAAATTTACATATATCAGTTTTTCTGTTGCCTTTTGTTATTTATAGATTTTCCATTATTACTTTAAAATTTCAACAACAAAATAATAATTTTTTAAGAAATAATAATTTTTTGAATATTGATAGTATATTCAATACAAGAAACTGTTTGGACTGCACTTTTGCATCAAAAAGTATTTAAAATAGTGTGTGTTGGCCATTTGCACATACATCACAATGTGACATCACTGTTATTTATATTGTCATGTTGAACAGAATAGACACCAATGTGGTAATGGATCCAGCCCTGATATTAATATCAGATACGATAAAAAGTATGAATGTACATCTTTGAGAAAAACTATATTTAAAAATTGTACCATGTATTTTGATGTGAGCATTGTATCGCACAACAATTTATAACTTTTGTATCCTTCAAAAAATACAGAACTGTACTGGCAGAGACTTCAAATGGCAAGAAAATCATAATTTAACATGAGACAGATAAACAATCTTTCTGTCCAACAGTGCTGAAGTAGATTTACTGGTTGTGAAGGCACATGCAAATGTAGTCGAGTGATATAAATGCATCCAATGAGCCAAATTTGAGTGGCCCTTTGCCAAAGTAAAAATAAATTTTGAAAGATCACTATAATAATTTTGGAACAAAGATTTATAGAGCAAAAAATTTATTTTTGATTCTGATACTGATTATTATGCAAATAAATCTAAACAATATAATTGTACAAGAATGTCAAATGAACCCACACAACACAAGTACGTCCACAATAAGTCCAGAGGAAGTCCTATATTTTCCTAGAGACGTCTTGAGGAGGTCCATAGGAGATACAAATGTCTCTTTTTTTTACGTCCTGTGGAGATCCATTTTAGGATGATTTAATGACTTTTCAGGATGTGTTTAGGTTTTTAGTGGATTCTTTAGGACATACCACAGGAGGCTTTTGGGACGTACGGGATGTCTTACGACACGTAACTGGAGCCTATGGAGATCCTATTCAGTACGTGTTTAGGCTTTTAGTGGAATATTCAGGAACTTGTGGGACGTATTGCAGCATATCACAGGAGACTTTCGGGATGCTTTGTGGAATACCATTGAAGGCTTTCAGGACTTATGGGATGTGTTATGCATATCATTGGAGGTTGTTGGAGCTATTTTTAGGAGGATTGACAGTGGTTCTAGGCTTTCTATAGGTTTCTTCAGGGATATTATGGGACGTGTTCTAGCACATTATAGGGGGATTTTGTATTTTTCAGGATACTTTTCCTCTAGCTGCTTGTTTTATTTTCCCCATGTTAAACAGTTCCTAAATCACTAATTAGTTTATTTTTTTTTTAATTTATTTCCATGTTTTTATTAAACATAGATGAGAATAGAAATGTGTTTTTAAAAAATTGTTAAAATAGAAGTATTTCTAATATTTTTGTAAAATGAATGCACATTACTTTTATAAACATACTAGAGAATACTTTAATTTTGCAGATTTTTTAAGAAAAGCATAAACCTTTCTCTTTTCTAAATCTACAATTGGTAGACAACAGGCAAGCTAGAGACTATTTCCCATAGGTTAACATGGGTGGGGGGGGGGAAAGAAACAAGCAGTTAGAAAAAGAATATCATCTTAATAGATCATTTAAGATTACAACATTCGAATTATCATGAAAGAAATTCAGTAGTCAATATAGTTTATATTTATGACATCCAAATTTCATTTGTTTGATGACAAAAACTAGTATTCATTTAAAAGTAATCAACTTATTTGTAGTATTAATAGTCAATGTTTTCTTGTTACTAGGGAAGACATTTGTCGCCTTCTGTCTACTAATATTTTTTCAGTTAAACCTTGGAATACAGATATACTGCTATTTCCTCATATTTTAGTCCATTTTGATCCAAATATGTGTCACGTGAATGAATCTCTCATAGGATTACATTTTCTGACTTTTTTCAGTTTTAAATTAAAAAAAAAGCAATATATCAATATCTTAAGTGTCATAAATGATGCAATTCAATTTTAAATAAAAACATGTGCATAGAAAGTAAAATTTTCATATACTTTCTATAAATTATTTTGATTTATTCATATTTGAAATATAGCTGCATGTTGAAAAGTAATGGCTTTTAATATCTGACGAATAACTCATGAAAACAATGGTATTCATTTATTTATAAAGTGTGCACTGACTCTATAACATTGAGTGTATTTAAATACTTCTCTAAATCATTGATTTATATATCTTTTTTCATAAGATTTACTGTCAAAAATTCATTTGCCACGAATAATAAATAACTATTTACTGAGAAAATTATGAAATCTTCCCACTTTATAACACAAAAATTTTGACCTATCTATCACCTATTATCAATTTCCTTTAGTGGTAAAATATTCTTATAGTTGAATATAAAATTTTGTCATTTACAAATAAAAAAAACTCAATCACATTCTGTGTATTTCAATAAATGTAAAAGTAATTTAGATCATAAAAGAATGTTATTTATTGGTCAAATTAATATCACTTCCACTACCGTGATAATTCATTAGTGATATAATCTGTTTAATGTGAAAACAAATATGCAAAATTCAAGTGATATACTATAGAGAATTCCAATAATTTGATTTATTCACAGTCCATCTATATAAGTTATGGACCATAATTTATGAAATACTGTCCTCGAGAGACATGCAAAACGTCCCACATTTTAAGGAATTTACTTAAATTATTTTATACTTACTTTATTAGATGGACCGATTTTTGGTATGATACATTAAGACATACATACATACATAAAAACATTTTTTTTATTATAGAATAAATAAAAACCTAATATACACAATTCGATTTATATTATTATAGTTCTACAAAATTTCCAATCTTCAGCAGTACATGAATGTTCCGTTTATCCATTGTCTTCGTGGCAATATATCTAGAAAAACAATAATCATATATATTAGATAAAATCTGAAAAGTACTTAGCATAATTGGTTTTCCAAAAGTATTTTCATTATAAATATAAATTAACGAAATAATGTAGGTTTCAATGACGTTTTCATAATTTCCCTCAAAGCAAAATTATGTCCATAGAATTTACATACAGGTAACGATACAGGTAATAATGATAAGTGTATATACAAGTAAGCGTAACGATTATGTTCCACACTTAAAAACAGTATAGGGATTCTATATTTGAGTTCATTCCAATAGGAATACTCGATGAAAGGCGAGTTCATTTTAAATGACAATTCCAATTTAAAACACAATGAAATCACAACTCTATCTTTGATCCAAAACATATTTGACTTAAATCAGTTATAAATTAAGGTTATATTGACATTCTATATCTTTAATTCATTTCACTATATTCTCTTTTTCACATGTTGTGATTCCGTGTGCAAAAAAAAACAAGTAAATGTGTTGATGCCAGTTTCCAAACTTGACATTCCCCCAAAGCAAACTGATGTTCATGGAATTTATATTACAACTTGACAGATAAATTCCAGAAGTTGAACTATAAACAAGCTAGTAGTTTTTGTAGATGTTATTTATAAGGAGTACACCATCAGTATGAAAAACAATCATGATAAACTTTAGGATGACCGGCTGAGTCTGCTCTGAAACACATACACTCTTTTAGAATATGCGATAAAGTAAATTATGATAACTTCTTACTGTACAATAATATACCCCCCCCCCTCTCCCTCTATTTTTTTTTCCAGAAAAAATGTGAATTAAGTAAAAACAACAAAAATACTTAACATATACCACAGGCATTTAAATGCTCATGCAAAGAAATATTTTCTTTTACAAATTAAAAGTTACTATACTATTAGAAATATTACATAATACTATATAGTAATTTATTTACATCACTCATGGTGTACCTATAAGTAATTTTTTAATGTTGTTTACTTTGTAAGTTTTAGTATTACATTTAAAATTTTTTTTTGCAAGATATAAAATAGATTATACTCACCCCCACTTCTCTCAAAGTTATGACAAATAACAGTTAAGCATTTATTTTACATTTAATATAGATAGATAAGGATTCCAATTTTCACCATAGCTTTCTTTATTAGGAGTAGATTTGTTTTGACAATATACAGGAATTTCCCCATCACTGCAATCACTTACTGTTAATTCATTTTAATTGCATACTATGAAATCTAAAAATTTACATATGCAGTAAATTGCAGACTAAAATCATAACTCCTCACAGTTCATTTGATAAATTGAGGCAAATAGGATTCAATATCAGGAATTAGCGAAGACAGAGTCACTTTTTATACAATTAATGAAGGGCTGCCTAGCAATAAAGCAGCGTATTTAGTATTACTACTACAATGGGATTTCTTTTTATTTTGCAATATTCTTTGCACTTAATTATGCTATTATTCAATATCTACATAAGTGGGGCCAACTGTATTACCACCAGAACGTTAATGTTGTAAAGCTAAGGTTTCTTAGCTAGACAAAAATTTATATGACATAATATACAAAACAATTAATTTCCTTAATTACACTCATAGATAAACATTTTTACATTGCTCCCAATACATCCTCATAGTCAAGTCAGAATAGCCCAAATGGCTGTCAATCAATTCAAAGACTAATAAATGATAAAAAAATTAGGTGATAAGCAATATTATAAGAATGACTTATCCGACTGCGTATTGTATAACAAAAAATCAATATAGAATATAGTAAGGTTGACCTATCTATTTTTAAATCAATTTATTTTTTAATTCATTAAATGTATTTTCTGCAACTATAGCAATACTAACCTCTTATGATTCTATTTCAACACAATCATCACTTGCAGCATAATCGTCAAAAATAAGACCTAGCAAAACTCCTTTTTCTTGTAACCTATTTTACATTGAAGTATCTTCATAAGCAGAATCAGAAATGGATTGTTGGTTCTCTTTACTGTTTGCAGATGAGCATCACGTCTGTTATAATTTAAACATCCACAGGCAATCTTTACATGTTTGGGCTTAATGTCTTTGGGGATGAATCTTTGTCACCAAACTTATTGTTGCTCCTGAGATTTTGCTTTTACTTAAAGAAGTAATCTGAAAAAAAAATAATAATAAACACATTTTTTACCTTTCCCAAACTAAAAACTTCACAATATCCAACATACATGCATTTAATTGTTCGCTATAAGCAATATGTTTTGTTTAACATTATAAAAGTATAGAAGATTCAAGGTGACAGAAAAAAAAATCGCAATAACCAATAGTTTGCTACAACATCCGAACTAGCAAGCTCCACTCTAGGTTGAAATGAGTATTTTGGATCTACAAATTTTATTTTGACAATCAAGATTTTAGACCTAATCATCATTTTCTCTGTCTAACTTTTCTGCTTTTTCCCCCATGTATCAGTAAGCATATGTACTTGCATATGTTCAGTATGCATATGTACAGCAGAAATTCTGACATATCTTCTTTCTAACAACCTAACCAATGCACGTCATGGATTACATGTGTTTGCGCAGTGAGTGCTGCTAATAAAAATTAATTTATTTTATTGGCCGTATAATAAGTAACTTCAAAATTGCATTCAAGTAGAACATTTCGGTACCTGAGTAAAAATAATTAGGTACTATTGATACCCGGCTCCTAATTTCTAACCCTAGCACCACTATATTACTTTTAACCCTTTGCGGATGGCGGCTTTTCAGAACTGATGTGGCCCAAAGGATGGAGCATTTCACTTCCGAACTGTTCCAAAGGATGGTGCATTTCACTTTCGAACTGTTCCCAAAGGACGGCATATTTTTTGCACTTAGCCTAACTAAAAAAAAAGTCATCCGTTACAGCATTCTACTTTTTTCAGGAATAAAGGAAATACTTATTTTCCATTAAATGCATATGTTACACGCAAATTATCTTTTATTTAAATATTAAAATTTCATATGATTAAAAGTGATTAATTAACTTGATTAAAATTGTTACTTGTTATGCAGGAAAAATATTAAAATGATTGTACTTAATACTTTATACAGCTAATAGAGATTATGTACAATTTTTAGGAAGAAAATAGCTTTGTTACTAATTAAGACGCCTTTTACGCATAATGTATTTCAAACATGGATTCACACACAGACAAACATTGCAAAATTTGCATTTATAAAAACTGTTCGTGTGCTCATCAGAAATACCAAATATCCACGAATCTTAACTATCTGCATTACTTTTATGGCTATTCTGTTCGATTACCATGCTAGTATATTCTTCTATACATAAAAATGTCTTGACATAGTCATTCCCTTATCCGAAATAACCTAATAAATTCACTACCGAACATTCCGCTAAAACCCAAACTTGAAAGAAAATACTCTCTTACATTCTAATAATTCACCAATGCAATCATTAAACTAAAATCGAAATGAGAACACATACTCAATTACAGCATAGCAAGAGTTTGGCAGAAATGATTTGTTTGTTTATATTACAAAACCATATTTTACCGCTTTAGATGAAGTGATTATTAATAGGGACCCCCTATACCAAAGTTAAATATTTGCAAAATATGTTGTAAATGTTAGAATGGATATTTAGCACCATCTAGTATTCAAATAAATTTAAACGAATATGTTCCACATGAAAGCGCACATTGGTATCAGTCGCCCTTTAGGGTAAATTTCTCCTGGACGTGAATGCATGACTGTCGTCCTTGAATGCAGTTTCACAGTTGACGCATGGATGTGCCTACCGTCCGCAAAGGGTTAAACAGCTAAATTAAAATTGTTGCTGATGATTTTTAATTTGTCAGTTTACCAAAATGTCAGTTATAGTTTTGTGACTAATACGTCTGTTAGTTCAAACAGTTTTCCTTAGGCCTATGATGCGATTCCTCTCAAAACCCAACAACTGTTTCTAGAGCCATGGAGTATGTCTCAACAGCATCTTTGTACACAATTTGCAGTATGAAAGCAGGAAATAAAGTTTCATTTGCCTGTGAGTGAGAACACTGGTCGTTTAAAATGCTGCACTTTGCGTCCTTTTAATGAGCCCTATAATATCATTGGCACTGACAGTTTGATCATTTGCAAAACTTAATAAAACAACATGCATGCCAAGTTTAACGACTGTAGCTGAATTTTTTTTGCAACAGTGTATTTTCTTAACAGAAAAAAGCAGTATAGTGGACCTTTCAACAGAAAGGTTCTCTATAGAAAAAGAAGAAAATTGTATACATTAGCTTACCTGTATTTCATTAGAGCATGGGAATCTAGTAATTGAGGTCAGGATTAGAAGGTGACAGAGTTCCTACCTGTTCAGTTAAGAAATTAGAAAACTATCAATATTTAACATATAATATGTTGTAAATAATCCTACCAAATATAAAAATCAGTTTTTTTTTAAAAAAATAGTGTTTATAGGCACATGTCCACAAGATTTTCCATCACATATGGAAGGACATTTCATTCACGTATGTTTAAAATGTATAAATGCAGCTAGATGCAGAACAAAACTCGAAACTAAAAGGGTTCTTCAGGTTTCAGTTTTGTTCCATGTAGAGTGAATTTATACCACCTAAGCTATTTGTGTTGTATAAAAAACCTTACTAGTAAACAAAATGAAATTACAAATAACTGGGAGCTAAAATTTCTGAAACATATTGGAAATGTTTTGTTACATTATTATAAGTGTGCAAATTTTAACTGTACAATTAAATTTAACTTTGTAATAAGAACTTATAAATTTAAGTAAATCCCGGAGAAACATAAAATACTTATGACTTTCCTGTATAACCACTACTTGTTTTCAAAAAATTTCATTTTGAAAATAAATAATGAAATTGCGATACCAAGCACAAAAAATGCAAAGTATAACTTTGAGAATGGAGACATAAGAAGCAAATAAAAAATTAAAATAAAAAGCCTTTTATGAAAACTATAACATACAGAGTAATATAAAATAATATCTAACTGTAAATAAAATCGTATCTGTTTACAGAACCACCAAAACAAAATAATAAAAAAATATATCACAAACTTTTGGAAGTGCATAAGACTATTAGGTAACTTATAAAATAAAAATGTTTAAATATGTAATTATTTGCAAATAGGTTCCAAATATGACAAAATAAGCATGTGATTGTTGCATATGTTAAACTGAAAAGATAATTTTTATTTTGTCTGCAAAATTAGTTGCAATTTTGGAAGTTTTCACATACAGACTATGCATGTTACCTTACACCTTTCTGGTAGGTCGGACGGTCTGGGTCTCAACAACAACATACAGACTATGCATGTACATCTACGTTTCATACCTCTGACTTGTATAACAACATATTAAGATAGACTTAACATATTAAAACTTGTTACATTGGCATTTCCAACCGCTCCATTCAATATTATAGCAGAAAACTTATATTTATGTCATATTTGATGATTACACACAAAAATTCAAATATAACCGTTCATTATTTTCTGATGATCAGCTAAATGTAACCAATAACAAAGTAAATAATAAATATCCAATATCACATTTTACTACACAAGTAAACCTTTTAAAATCTTTAATTACTTTGTAACTAATAAAAGAAAAATTAGAAACAAAACTGCTGATTGCATTATAAAAAACAGATTTATATTTTCTTATAAAACCAAACGGGAAATATACAGATATGACACTTTTGTGTTTATCTTTATTTACAGTATTATTAAAATATAAGCTGATTAAGGTAATATTAAATTTTGAAATATAGTATGTGTCATCCTAACATGTATCTTCGAGATTAATTTTATATGAAAGAAGTGATTGAGGTAACAATGACAGTAAATATATTATATAATATTGTCATAATTTGCGAGTTTATATCCTTAAACTTTAAACATAAGCAAAGTTTCATGAATGTACTTTTCCCGTTTGTTTTTTAAACAAGCTCTTTTTACAATACAATCAGCATTTTTGCTTCAAATATTTTTTTTATTGGGTGAATTAATTAGAGATTATGAATGGTATGTTTATTAGTACAATGTAGTGGAAAATTTTGAATACTGTTTGCTGAAACAAGGATAATAAAATTTAGATAAGTACACTTCTTGAGAGCTAACAATTCTTGACAGGTATTACTTATTAGAATTGGATAAAGTATTCGTGAGTTTGTTAATAGTCATCATCCAAGACGATTAATGCACGGCAACACTAACAGATTCGGGGGGGGGGGGGATAGAGGGCTAAAGCCCCCCAAATTAAATAGTCTGCACTAGATGAAATGACATTTTTTTCCCATATTGTACCTTTGTACAAGGTTAAAAAAAACTTACCCCCCCCCCAAATGGTAAAAACAAAATTATAAAACAGAAAGATTTGAAACATTTCGTCCATGCATGATTAGAAAACTTGAAACATGTTAATAAATCACATGCTTATAAAGATGTTTACATAATTAAAATTAAAGCAAATTAAGAAATTTATAACATTCTAAACTTTATTTTTGTGTTCCGAGTATTAAAAAGATTCAAACTGCAATATAATTTATTTTTTACCTATTCAATTACACTTCAGAAAAATTGAAATATTTCGCTACACAAGTGAAATTTCGTAAAAACTGAATAATCGCGTTCTACCGATTTCTGTCGGAAATCATTAAGTTTTGCCTAGGCGGACATCAATATATTGATGTCGGACTAGGTTTTGATTAACTATAAAAATTTTATATCAACAGTTAACATATTAAAAGAGAAACAAAATTGCTTACCGTTGCACGTGAAAGTAGTTTGTTCATCGGTTTATCCAAGATTTAAAATGGACGCCGGAAGTCGTTCTATAAAGAGCGGTTGACTGACGAAAGACGCATGGTGCGCCCTCTAGGTTAACGGAAGTTCCAGAAGACGTCATAAAACATTTCAAATGGACTACAATTGGAACACATTGCAAGATGGTCTTGAGTAAGACTTCTGTGGACGTCGTGCTTAGGATATGACAGTTGTAGGATTTACGGGAGCTTTATTGGCTGTCCCTGGACGTCTGTGGTTGTGTGGGAAGAGTTGCTCAGATATTTGCTTTAAAAAATGTTACATACTGTTCTTACTGATAAACATTTTTGTGGTCAGATATGTGAAAATGACTGTTTAGCAAAGCAAAATGGTGAAAAAGCATCCGATTTTATGTCTGTTTATGATAGTTGATATTAGCTACAGAGTGACATAATGACATACACAAAATATATAACAGAATCAAGTGCTATTGTTGACTTACAAATATCAGTATAGCTACTATTGTGGGAAATGAACTTTTTCACTTCTAAATCATCTTTAAGTGTTTCTAGATTTATGTCTCAATTGTATCATGTGTGATTACTCATACATACACAGAGATCACATGGGAAATTTTTGATCATGTTATAATACTTTTCCTATACATAGTTATGTAGGAAAAGTAAAACCCTTATTTTTGGAAAAAGGCAGCACAACATTTCATACCATTATTATAAAACAATCTTTTGAAATATATAATATTCCACTTTTAGTATAACTCGAAAAATACTGCTTAGTTAGAAAGGTTTTTCCCTCCTCCAGTATTCTATTCAAAATACTGGCAAATCAGTTAATATGAGAATCTAAGAATATATAAAATTTCTTGTATTAGCCATTACTCATAAAACTTGAAAGAATAAAAATAATCATAAAGCACACACTATTAAAGTAATTAAAATTTTTAACTCCCATAATTTTCTCAGTTGTAAACTTCATTTTATATTAACATAAAAATGTCAGTCTTACTTATATAAGCTTTATTTTCCTAATAACGGTAATGAACTGCAACTTATTTAAACCATAATTTTAAAGAACTGTTTAAAAAAGTCATGAAACATGTTTACAGTGTAAATTATCACATTTCCATTTCTTCGTAAAATTCCCCTAACATTTGAAATAATCATTGGTTTCACAAATTCCTATCATTTGTAACAGTGTAATGCAAGACATGCAAAGGATGTTTATCATCAAAACATACATTCTGCTTATTTATCACACTTATCTATTGTAAGAATGTGGATTTTTACTCTAATCTGGATGTGGATTTGTATTTTAATCTTCATTTTAACATTGTACCCTTTCTTGCATTGTCCGCTTGAGAATGACAAACACATGCCAGAAGTTTTCTTCTCCACTCCTTCCAGCAATAAGATACTAAAACGACATCTTTCCTTAAAATATTCCCCTTCTATTGAGGTAGATGCATGTACCCTCATGGGTACATACATCTGCCTTTTCGTATTGTTGGCTGTTTGCATAGATGGGGAGGTGTAAGGAGAACTTTGTGATGGTGTCTTTTGGTGAGTGTACTTTGTTATAAATATTATCTGATAAAGCTACAGTTTATTAACTACAGTTAATTACTACAATTTGGCAGTTGATATTCAATGAGACAGGTCTTTTCCTTTTCTAGTCCTGTTTTTAGGATTTCAGTTTTCATCCTATGGAAATTTTCATTAAAGTAGACAGATTTCCCTCTTATTAGTCAAGATCCTTCCTTTGTAGCTTGTAAAATGTATGACACTCTTAATGCTGTTAAATAATGACCCATATTTAATGTACAGATTGCTCATTTTAGCCATACAGTAAGTTTGACTATACGTGGGAATGAGTGGGTTAATCTCAATTGTTTGTTACCAAGCAGGAATGAAGAAACTTGTATGCATACATACATATTGTGTCCAATTTATTGAATTTTTATTATACATGCTGTTGTTTCAATTGACTTATTGAAAAGAAATTGCACAGTGTATTTTTTCATATAATTTTAATTAAATATTTTTTTGTATTTTGATACTAACTTCCAAATTATTTACCCAACAATATATTTTCAGATCTTACTTAACCGATATACACCAGCGTACTGGAGTTATTATGCAGAAACAAACTGAGCTACCCCATGTGGCTCCTGGTGGAGGTGGTGGTATACCCAGTGAAACCAATGCGCTCTTCCAAGATCTAAAAGAATCTCTAAATGTTGTGAAAAGAGATTTATCATCATTAGCAGCAAGACCTCAGGTTGGTATTTAGCATACTAGTGGCTTGTGAATAATAATTTACCCCATGTCACACAATTATGGGATCCATTCACTACAGGTCTTCAATTGTAAACATTTCACATCTTTAGCCGTTATTAAATATCTCATAGTTAATTTTTCAAATTAAAATTTGACTAGTTAAACATTTTAATAGTAGTGTTGCAAACACAGCACAGTGAGTTTCATTTTTACATTCAGTTTTTCCATATTTGTTGTCAGATATTGTGGGTATGCAAAATGTGAATATCTGAATAAGTGACGCATATGAATAGCCCCATAATAGCAGATCCAATTACTTTATTTTAATAAAATTTTAGATGTAAATAAATTATAATTTAATGTCTTGGAAATAGTATATTACTATATGGAACTTGAATACTTCGACAGCCAGGATAAGTTGACTTCTCTTTGACTTTTGGCTGGTTTGTTTTTCTATGAAGGAAAACTTTATTAACCTTCCATCATAAAATGGACAACTACTTAAGTTGAAACCATTAGGTGTACAAGCATACTACAATTGTTAAAACCATACAAATTTTATTTATTAGTGTACATTACATGTGTGATATTTAAAAGACAAAAATCATATTTATAGGATCATTTTAGACATTTCTTCACAGAGAGCCAGTTTAATCTCAAATAGTGAAAAAGAAAAAAGGATACCTGTTGTTTAAACAGTAGTTAACCTAGATAAATTAAGCAAATCTAGTGAGAATAAAATACTTATTGTTTTTGATTTACCCTCAACTAATATGGTTATTTTTCCCACTTAATGAAAAATTCAGAAGTATTCAATAGAACACTTGAAAAATATTCACACATTTTTCATTGCATATTGAAAATATTTTTATATTATATAATTTAAATTAATACAATGATTCGTGTGTTCATTCATTAAAATATATATTAACCCTAATTTTCTTGGCTTTTAGCTATTAAACTTGTGCTACAATTTGAAAGCGGTATTAAATTAGTCATTGCATTTTATTGTAGGGCGGGCCCTGTCCACTAGTGGAAACTCCAAACTGCCTTTCTGCATCATATTTCTTCATATTCATGGGACTACAATTAGTTATAATTATTGGCTACATTACTTATCAGTAAGTATTTTGTTATATTTGAATTTTTTTGTTGCAAAAACTGAACACTATCGCAAAATTCAGTATATTGCTTATATTTGTTTGTTTTAATTTTAATGTTATTTTAAAGGATTTATATTTGCACATATACAGTAGAACCTGCTTATAATGAGCTCATGTTTAGCAAGGTTTTGGATTTAACTCTTTAAAATAGAAAAAAAAAACTGAAAAGAAGCAACTGGTTGAGATGTATCATATTTACATTGAACATAAGTTTTGATAATTACTATTGTAGAAAAATATGTTATGGCAAATTAATCTTGTAAGTTTTTGTTTTCTTAATTGTTTGTATCCAGAAATCTATTGAACTTTTGTAGCAAACTTTTAAAATTAATCTTTTTTTAAACATTTAATGTTGAATAAAAAGATGAGGATACTGTTATATAAAATAATTCTGAATCAAATTGTTGGATTGCTCAGCAACAATGATGACTTTTAGCATAAAGCTGGCAGCATGCCAGGTATTTTTTCTAATATCTACAAAGAATCAAAATGGTGAAAAATTGAAGAGCTGAAAAGCTTAGAACTGGCAGTCACAAAAGCATAAAGTAATAGAATAAAAAATACCTCCTGCTTGTTGCAGAAAGGTTATTATAATTAAAACCATCATTTCGTAAATGCTGCTTTTGCAAACAAATCAGAAGTAATTGCACATCAGAGCAACTTATTGACCAATAGCGTTAAACTTGAATATGCCACATGTCATCTTTCACTGCATATAACCACAGGATTCAATTGGCAGTAATTGTTCGGCAGGTTTCATACATTTGCCAACACTTTGTAAGTTTTGGCTGATTTAAAAAAAAAAAAAAAAAAATCACTTGTATACAGTTTTCTGATATTTTGGGCGAATTTTTTACAATAGTTACATTCTTGGTTTATACACAAATCGGGCTATATTTGGAAATATATATTTTATTTAAATGACTCACAAAATGTCATTAATTCAAATCCTAGATTGTAGCATTTTTGTGCAGTAAAGCTGGTTTGTGAGATGCTTTGCTATGTTTAAAAATGTAAGTGTATTAAGAATCTTGAAAAATCAAACTTTTGTTCTTTTTTTTTAAATAATTAAACATTATTCTTTTTTTTTTTAATTTTCTAATGTTTTGTGCACATGATTTAGCATAATTTTTAGCATATTGAAAAAGTGTTAAATTTATGGTTATTTTGGATGCCTTTGTACATAATTAAAAATCTATTATTTTTTTTTAAATTTTAAATGTTTTATGCACATCACCAAAGCATCCCCCACATAAAAAAATAAATAAATACTAACTTGGTCAGCGGCACTTTAATAGTGTAGATTGAGCTCAATCACGTGACAAAGCCCAAATTTTCAATTTCAAACTAAAATAGTTATAATTTATTAAAGGTGATGAAATGTTAACACTGGAAAATTTTCATTTTCATAAAAATACACATCCAACCAATAGAAAGAAATGTTTCTTTACATTCACATCATACTTTAATATATTTCTACTTTCAAGTTCATTTCTTGATATGTGTTTCTTCAGTATGTACAATCATGTTACAAGGTGAATGCAATGCAAACAGGAATCCCAGATTATAAACTTATTTTAAATTTTAGAATGTTTAAACAAATCAGTAATTATGTGCAAAATTTGTAATTTGCTTTAAGAGCTTTGCTCATGACATATTTTGATTGAATTATTTTTAATTTTGATGAAGAGAAAACTGAATTTAGTTTCAAATTCATTTCATGATCAAATTCATTTACTTTTACATCACAACTGCTACACAAAATTGTTTTTACATAGCAATTCCCAAATATTGCATAGCAAATTATGTATAATAGGGCACAAAATATACCCTAATGTACAGTGTTTCATTATAAAGCTATTGGCAGAAGAACAAAAAGAGGAGAACGTAGAATGTTTCACATGAAATTTTACTACAATCTAATAATTTGTGGATGTTTTGCTATAATAGCAACACAAAATTCATAGCTGCTAACTCTACTGGGTTTTTTTTTTTTTTTTTGCAAAACTCCCGGTTTCCCAATTTTTAATGAGAATCTTTTTCTTTCATGCATGAACCTAGCACTAGTACTAAGTTGCATCATTTTTACTTTATTGATAAATATTGTCTCCAGTAAGTGCGATTTCATGTGTATAGATTACATTCTCATGTAAAGTTGAATATCCTTTTCCATCCATGTTTAGTTTCAAATTGTGTGAATTAAAAAATACAGATTAGTTTCTTTGTAGTGTTTCATTATTAACTAATATTTTTGTAAAATATTGATTATTTTTAAAGCATGATTTTGTGAGTATAGATTAAATTTCAGTGTAATGTTAAAACATCCTTTTACATCCATCTTCTTTATAGAATCTCAAATTATATAAACAGAACTTTCATATCTTTGCAGTTTACATAAAAATAAAGGATTCTTTTCTTTATACTCAAAATGAGTGATTATGCCATTGAGTTTTTATTCTCTTATTTTCTAGGTAATAGTCCCAAATGCATTTTTCCATCTATCTTCATCTAATTATACTAAATTACAATTAGAAAACTGAACATTTTTGTATGTTAATTTTAAAATGTTTTAAATTTTTGTCAGCTATAGTTACATTATATTTTATTTATAACTAGCAAGTAAAACTGTTCTTCATATGGAGTATATAATATAAAAAAACTTAAAATTCACAATCATGTGTACATTCCTATAGTATACTAAATGACATTGTTAATCAAAATATTTAATTTAATGTTCCTAAAAAGAAGTTTAAGAATCTCTGTTCTCACTATACAAAATTATCTTCATGGTCAAATCTGAAGAATAAAATATCCTGGTCCTATTTGTAAACAAATTTACAAAAAATATGAAATTAAATCAATATATGCAAAATAAAAGTGCTAACATTGTATGGGACCCATACTACTTAAATTTGCGAATATTAGAAGATTACTGTGTATTAGTAGAAGATTACACATAACATATGAGTTTCTAAAATCTTTGCCAAAATAAAACAGATGATGTAATAAATTGAAAATATCAACGATCCTGTAATCTTTAAACCTGAAGGCCATAATTGATTCTAATATATGCCAAAATGAAAGTGCTGAAATTGTATGGAAAGATATACCCATACTACTTATACTGTCGTAGATAAAGAGATATGTCCGTATGTTAGAAGAGTACCCGTATTACAATATGAGCTTCAGAAATCTTTGCCAAAATAAAACATAACATAATAAATTATAAAAATATCAATAACCCCGTAAAGATTACCTGTACTACAACACATGAGTTTCTAAAATCTTTGTCAAAATAACAATAATCCTCGAATCAATAATCCTGGAAAACATCAATAATAATAATTTTCAAATGTGAAGCCCGTAATTAATATAATCCAGTCAAAAATGCAAAATTGGTGAAAATTTTATATACCTATCTTTATTATTTAAATCCAAATCTGAAAAGATTTAATAAAAATCATCTGCCACATAAACACGTTGGATTTAAATCCATTGCTAAGTGACATGATATCATTTTTGTCAAATAAATTGATGAAAAATATATCGTCTAATGCTATCTCTATGGAAGGTTTAATTGTGCATTTTTAATTAATATCGAGACAACCTCTGGTCCTAGAAACTCGAAACATGGACTAAATTTTAAGTGGGGCTATTCCAAGTCTACCCTAAAAATTTCATTCAATTCACTACAGCCATTCTCCCATGCTGATGAGATAAACACAAATAAACACAGATTTTCAATTTTATTTATATACATTAAGATGTATGTTAGGCAGTGGTATGTGCAGTGGGTGCATATTGCAATTTGTGATGAGATATTACTTAAATCCAATGCTGCATGTAAGTTAGCTTGGAGTGAAAAAAAAAATTTTTTTTAATGCCGATATTTACAATAACTGCTTATTAGTTAATTAAATTTTTCTATGAAATTTCACTCCTGGAGCTTCATCTCCAAGTGGTGCAGCAGTGATAACTTTTGAACAAAATTGCCTTTCTATCTCGAATTTAGGCATGTCATTTTAAGACTGGATATGATTTTTTTAATTTGGAAATGTCTATTTTGAGGCTAGTTTGAATCATTTCTTTGAGTTTGCCATTATTCGTGTGCTGAGTGATTGAGGTCTTGTTCTGCGAATGCTAAAATCTCTAACTTTAAGTAGGACCACGTTAACTTTTGTCAAGGCACTAAGGCAAAATAAATTGTAGCCCCCCCCCCCCCTAAAACCTTTATAGTAAAAAATGTAAATTAAGTATGGAATATGTGTCCCCAGCATTTGCCTATGATAAAAAATGACCCTAGCTTTAAAAGTTATGCACCACCTCAAAATACCGTTTGTGATCAAATCCCTTTTGAGGACTTATCTAGATTGTTTTGTGGCAACTATTATGGTTATAGGCACATCAAAAATTATAATTTTTGCTCCACCCTATTACCAGTGCATCCAAGTTAAGTGGATCCTCTTGCTCCCCTATTGAACTACCCATTAGTGATTTAAGTAACTCCTAATTCTTTTTATTCTTTTTTTTTCTAGAAGCAGTAAAGAATCCCAAGCAAAGAAGTTTTATTAAAAAGAATTAAATCACTTTCCTGATGCATTCCATTTTCTGACAGTCATACATTCAGTACATTTGTGATGGAGTTTGAAAAATTCATCTGGACTAAACTAAAAATACATTTCCTTTGTGCAATTGAATTATATGCATTAGAAAAATTGAAACCAAGTATTATCAAATTTAATTAAATAATGAGCTTATGAATGTTTTAATTCTGGGATTAAGTTTTTCTGTAATTTTACAGAGATTCCTGCTTGTGTAAATGGATTAATAACCTTTCATTGGAAAAAAAAAATATATATATATATATACACTGAACTCCCAATTATCCATGCTAATTAATGCACGAGTGTGCACAGAAAACTGGAAAACATGAATAATCCAAAAATGAACTATTTTGGGAATCCCTCTAATCAACTTTTTTACCTTGGGCATGTTTTGCTCATGCACCCTGTTTGATGAAGGATAAAAGTAGAAGTATGGGTAGATGATGGTTACCAAAGATAGGTCATCTCATATCAAAGGGAGGAGACTGTGTGAATGTTGTTTACAATTCAACATATACAGTATCCTCCTCATGTTGATCCATTGAAGAGGGATAAAATTGAAAAAAGTAAAATGTTGCCTCATTGATGTAGAAAGTTATGAATTTGAAAATAAATTCTAATATCACTACAGTTACTTTTTTTAGTGATGCACAGATAATCGGGAGTTTAGTGTAAAATCAGAAAATTGGCAGATTAAAAGCCTTGGATTTTATGAAAGTTCTGAAAATAGTAATTGTAGTTTGGATAAACTGGATTCTACTGTATTTTAAACAGTTTTGTTTTTGACTCTTGAAATTTTTACTTAAGTTTTTTTATTTGACATTCTTTATTAACAATTTGAATATAATTTTATTAATTCCAAATATGAAGAAATTTGTTATATTTATTCCATTATAGTTAAATATTTATAACGCACATATGTATAGTGTGTGATGTTCTTGAAGAAGCAAATTTGAAATAATTTTAAATTATATGCTTTTATGTTGAATTTATAATTGTTATATAAAAGGTTTAAGGCTGAATTTTGGTAGATGTCCCAAATTATAGTTGATGTAAATATCACTGGACATTTTAGTATTAAGTTTCTAAAAGGTAATTCTTGTTATGAATTCTGGACGACATTTAGAGTTGATCATATTGCTTTAATAAGCTTTTTTTACATTTTACTTTGATTTAAATTGCATTAACAATCTTTTACTCAAACTATGAATATCAGATTTGGTAACAGAAATAGAGAACATTATTTTAAAATGTACAAAAACTGAACTATTTTTTAACATCAACAATTCCATATGTGTTAAGAGGAGAGAGGGCACTGACATAAAAAGTTCACACTTTGAAGTTTTCTGTGACCTGAAAATTCTTCAAAATTTTCTGCTTGCAATGGTGTTAAATTTACACAGTTTGGATGACTAGAAGTATTCCTAATTAATATTTTTAGCATTCATGTCATGTAAGTCACCCGTGATTATCTTGCTTCTATCCTCTATTTCTGAAAATTAAGCATTTTCCTACATTTATAGCCTATTTTCACAGCTTCTATTGAAGGTATCTCATTGATATATTTTTCATGTGTAAATGAACACTTTTAACACAGCAAATTAAAAGATGGGTTTCAACTTAAAAAAAAAAAAATCCTTTCTGGAATTTCTTGAAAATATCTCAAACTCCAATTTTTTTTTTTAAAAGTTTGTATAAAAGTGTTTAACCAAGACCAAAGTTATATCTTTTAGTTTCTGAGAAAAGTGTACAAACATTAGCATTCAGGGAAATAGGTGTCAGTACTCCCCATAAGATAATCAAATGGGTCTTTAAAAGTATAAATATATAAGAAACATATTTCTAGAGCTGGCATGAGCAAAAACAAGGATATTGAAATATTAAGGAAAGAAAATTTTGATGCTTTCAAGAGAACTTTTTTTTATTTTAATTTTTTTCTTTTCAGATTACAAATTTAAATTTTATGGAGTTTGTTATACATTTATGAGCTAAATAAATAACTTTCTTAATTTATATTTTTTACTCCACTGTTATCCATACAAAATTTAATAAGTGTTTAATGTATTTTCTTTTTTTAACACATTAGAAGCCTAACTGACTTATGTGCTTTCCCCACAACAAAGATCATAAATTTCTTAAATCAAATGTGTTATTAAAAAAAGAAATGTAATTTTTAACTTATGTACTTTTTCCAGCCACCTCTAGATTTATTGAATAGGTTTAAAAGTATGCAAGAATTTAGTATGAATGGTTTTTAAATTGCCAGACATGTCATCTGCAATAATTCAGTCAATTTAAACTGTTCCTATGAATGTAAAAATGTTTAACTATAAATAATTTTAGAAAATGTTGTTCTCTATACCTGAATCTCCTGTTTTTCTAAAATGTATTTTTGCAGTTTTAAATATTGCCAAAAAATATATTAATTATATTGCAGAAAAGTAAACTGCCAAAATATTATATTAAACATTATTTGAATTTATAAGATGAATTAGACATTTGTAAATATTTCTGTTCGATATATTTCTGACTTTCATACAACCTACTTATAGGATATCTACTGAATTTTAGAATTTTTAACTAGGTACCTTTGTTTATTTAAAAAAATGTAACCTTTCAGAGCACTTGTTTTCTGTAGTGTTGGTTCTTTTACTTCAAATTTTATATATTTTCTTAAGAAAAAAGCTCAAGTTATTCTATTGACTTGTATTATATTAACGGATTTGATGTTTTTTATTAAAATGTTTGTAAGACTACAGTGGATAGAGTATATTGTCACCTTAATGTTTTTCTTACATATACATATCATAGCAACTTCGGGGGTCTGTTTAAAAAAATTTAGAACAAATTATTTGTACTTCCAAAGAAAATTGACAATTGTTTGTTTCAAGTGTGCTATAAGCCTTCATCAGGTCAGAAGCAGTGTGTACTAATCAAAAGATTATATACAAGTACCTGTTTTTAGGTGTCTTGTAAAATTCTATATTTTCAGAACAATTTTTTCACAAATATGGACTGAACCTTTTGCTAAAGAAAAATAAAGTTTTGGATATGTTATGGGTTCTTATACAAAGCAAAACTGGAATTCTTACTAGAAGTTTAATACTAAATGTGTACTTTCACTGTCTGCTCTTTACCCAAATTAATATATGATAAAAAATAAAATTATTTTTTAAATAAATTTCCCTCACTCAAAAAGTGCCATATTAGTCTGAATATAACGGTATTTTTTAATAAATTTTTTATTATTCAAATCATATTTGAGGAATAAAGATATTTTGACAACACTATGTCATCTAGATATATAAAAATATGCTCTTTGCTTCCTGCTCCACTCCAATATTCAATAGTACCATATTGCATCATGTGGTCAGTAATGCTTTTGCTTCTTATCAATGTGAATGTTTATATTCAGGCTAATACAGGATATTTTTGATGATATTTTACAGCTTTCAAAGCACCTATCATTTTTAGTAAGCTAGTAAAACTCTAAACACATCATGCACTAGTTTTTGACTGAAGATACACCTTTGTCGGTGCTTGATTGTAGTATTACATTCATGACCCCCACAATTTTTATAATTGAATGTTCCACAAAAGTGTTATCAAGTGGTACTGAAATACCAATTCAACTATTTTTTTAAAAAGCAATAGTGCTTTGAAACATTCAACCTAATTTTGATTGCGTTTAATATTTTTTCATCAATTTGGCCAACTAACGACCATACCTTTTAAACAATTTGTCAATTAAGCAACAAATAGAAGTTGGGAAATTTTAGCACTTAGTTGAATGCCAGAACAAAGCCCTAAAAATCTGAACAGCCATAACAAAATTAGGACTAGTGGTAATCCTATCTAGACCCGTCTCTAAACCTAGATGTCTGCTTTAAATTCTTATTACAAAACTAAACCTCGAAAATTTCATAAGACAGCTGGTTGCCATTGCATTTAGAGATCTGGTCATGGTGCCTAGCATTTTTAACCGAACTATAGCTATTTTTAAAACTTTAGTTTTCTAACCATTTCATGTTTATAAAGCTATTAGTTTTCATTTAATCAAACAGTCTACTTCTAGTAATTAAAATAGGAATTATACTGCGTAATTATCAGCACATGCAATATTTAGCTACAAAAGAAATTTTAAGCGTTTATCAAAACAGTGAAGCATGTGCATGGCTGCAAGATATTTGACAAAAAATAACTCCTGTTAATGTCTACATTTTTATAAAGTTTCTTGTTTCAGTTCACTTGCTAATGTATACAAGTGATGTCGAATACAATTGTTGCTTATCTTAAAATAAACAAATTGATTAGAAAAGTCCCATTGTCAATGTGATATAAAGGCGAGATTGACATTTAAATTTTCAGCATGGCTCCCAGTTAGAAATAGAATTTATACAGCCTTGATTTAGAAATATTATATTGGTTATTAAAAAAAGTTGAAATATTGAATACTTCAAACCCAACATTATTCTTAAAATCCTCTAAAAATGCATTTATACAGATTAGGATATTTCTTTTAAAAGTCAAATTAAACAAGTCTTACTGACTGTATCCTGTATTAATTTTTAGTGTGAATTATATAAAATTAATTCTATGAAAATATTTACTTTTTCACAAATTAAACATTAATTTTAATTTTTTTTACAAAATTGGGATTTTTCTTCCAAAAATGTAAATTCTTGCAATAAATCCAAACAGACCCCTGAGCTTGTACAAAATTGTTAAAAGCTGTGCCAAGTATGAAAATTTACTTGTGCAAGTAAGTGTATTTTGAAACGTGTTTGTTGACATCATAAAACAATATAAGTATTAAAACTTGTTGCAGTAGAGTGCAGATTTATTTCAGTTAGAAGTTTGCTATATTTTTTTTAATCCTCTAATCAAAAGGAAACAATTGATAGAAATCCATTCAATGTAAATAAAACATGTAACACATAATTCTGGCATAAATCAGGTTAAGTATTTTTTATGAACAATTGCAATTGAACATGCAACATGATAGGTAAATGGTGAAAACAATTGTTTTTTTAAAATGTGAAATATTTGTCAAAACTACAATAGCTAGTATTTATACTTATTGTACACATACAAGTACTACTAGTCTCAAGAGGATATAGATTTGAATCCTATATTGTAGCAAAACTTCATACTGGTGTGTAAACACGGGCTAAAAAAAGATTAAGTTTGAAAAGGCATAGAAATAAAAGATTTCATTACTAATGTAATGAATTGACCTTAAATTAACAGAGATGCAAGATTCTCAAGTAGCTCAGGTAACAAAGAATTTATCTAATATATAAATATGACCAGGACTTTTAATATTTTCACTGAAAAGTTTATTCATTAGTAAATAGACATTATTGCTTTTCTTACAATCTTACTTCTATTTAAAGCATTCAATTTAGTTAATATTATAATACACCCGCTATTGCAGTCGCATGATACCTGTATTTAATCAGCATTTATTTACATATTTCTTTTAATGCTACTCTGTCAAAAAAATGAGATTACGCATGGTCAAACTAATTGATATTAAATTAATTATAATTATATCTTGTTTGGGATAAACAACTGCCTACAGTGATAAAACAAAATTTGGTTTCATAGTTTTGATGTTTTAAACATCTTTTATTCCAAAATTTCAACTATTTTCTGAAAATTAAAAATATCATTGAAATTGAATTTTGTAAGTTTCTAATGATATTTTACACATCTGTGATTTTTCATTTACTTTTATCAATGAAGAATTATCACATTTAAAATATATATATATATATTGGTCATATTATAAAAAAAATCATCCTAATTCTCAATATCCAAATGATGTTGTCGAGAAAAATTTATTTTAATTATTGCAGAAATAAAATGTGCTAAAATGACCGGATATGTCATGCAATCGAAAATGCTCTGCTATTGGTTGTGACGTCACAAGTGCCGAATGCGCACTTTGCTGTGGATCTTGCCATTTATTTACATGCGATTTTTCCTCGGTGTTAAGAGTTTTCGTTTTTGCTTTGCATTGCGTAATTACATTCATTTCAATTTAAATTCTATTTGGTTTTAGATCAGATTTATTAAGGTAAAAAAAATCAGTTGTTTAGTGAAATGTAACGAGGTTTCCAAAGGGCACAAAATGATACTTTGCCAAAAGTTTCTGACGTAATGATTGCTAAATTCTTTAAAAATAACCCAGAAAACAAGTTTTCTCATTTTCCGTAATCACGTGAAACCAAACTCTTGTGAAAATAATTTCTAAACTGATTTTTAGAATATTTCTTTAGTTTCCTGTGTAAGTTCAGCTTAATAAAGAATAATTTCTTTTAAATGTTTTCCTAGTAAATATCAAATAAATTAGCCATGAAAACAGTAACTTAGACAGCGGTTAAAATGGTGGTCAAACATATATATACATATATTAGGGCGTAACCAGGGGGTGGGCTGATGCCCCCCCCCCCCCATGAAATGAATAATTAACATGTAAAAATTGCAAAATTTTTGCATTAGATGTGTCAAACATGAGGTTCAGCCCTCCCCCTAAATGAAATCCTGCATATGTTACTGTATATACATGCATGCATACATATGTATACACACTGGCATAGAGGAAAATCCTGCCCCCCAACCTGTCTTTAAAGCTTGTTGGGACTCTACCACAGTAGAAAGGGGGGGGTCCCTTAGCCCTCGCCCCACCCACCCACCCTGCAGGAGTTGCCACTGCACCCCCAGTAACATGCATGTATATATGAGCCCCTCAGAACCAGTGGGCCATCCCTCTTTTTTGTAAATTTCCAACTTTGACCTAACTTGAGTGGTGCACATTGAAAACTATTAGTGCCATAATGGATCATCCTACATTTTGTGTAGCAACATTGTTTTACAGCTTTTAGTGTCTATGCTTATCCCTAGATGTCACTACTTGCTAAAGCCATAATGGCCCATTCCTAGTTTTCCCAGCATTCTTGGTAAAAATGGCGACTTGCGATTTCAGCGATGCATGCGCTTCTCAGGATAACTCTCCTCCTTCACGTGAAAGATGGTCAGACATGATGCAAGCACCAAAAATGGATACATGTATGTATGTATGGAATGAGAGGGAAGGATCTAGAGAACCCGACGAAATAGTGTCATACCTTTTGCAACATATTGCTACACAGCCTGTTTGTTCCCATATTATAGCCTATGCTGATACGTGTGGGGGCCAAAATCCGAACATAAAAATTGCAGTATTTTGGCTCCATATTGTTAACAATCCTAACAATGATATTGAAATTGTTGACCAAAAATACTTCATCAGTGGCCACAGCTGGATGGATTGCGACAAGGATTTTGGGTTCCAAGACCAAAAAGCCGTTTGTTGTTAACAAAATGACTAGTAAAAATTTATTTAGTTTGAGTAAACTTGCGAAAGCCATTGTAAACTGGAAAACTGACACCGATGGGAGCGAAGTAGAATGGTTGAAGATACTGTAAATTCAAATTCCGGAAGTCCAGTCCAAAAAAGATGTACTTCAAGTGTGTACACAATAAAGATTTGGAGTTTAGTTGTGTTGACTTGACAAGAATAGGTGGGGCAGTGAGTCAAAGGGACATTGACTTAGGACAAGTGTCACAAAACTTTATCCGAAGGGATGAAAGATTGCAACCCCAAAATATAAAGATCTGTTGCATCTATTGGATTATATCCCACCAGTGCACCATCCATTTTACAGGAATCTCCAACATGACAAATCGGCAGAAGATGATGGGTTGATTGAAGAACAAGATATAGATACTGATGACAATGTAGGAATCAATATTGCAATAATACTCTTCATTGATACTGCATGTACTGATACTGCTGTAATACTGAGTATTGACATTGTTATATATATATATATATATATGTGTGTGTGTGTGACGATTTGATAACAAATTTCATACATTTTTAAAAAATAAATTTTGTAATGAATTATCTGGTCATAGGGTTGATTATCGTTGAAATATTACGAATTTCAAACATGTGGCTTGTTCCATCCCGAGGTAAGTTTACCGACTTGCTTTAAACTTCTAGAGGCATAGTAGACATCTCACTTTAAGTATACAAATTATACAGTCAGACCAACATTTTCTGAAAATATGAAAGTTTATTAGATTTTGGATAGTATTGATAGGAACATCACGATTAAATTTTGCACTTATTCTTGAATACTATTATGTAATACACCTTTAATTTTAGTCCACAATATTTCAGTTTGCAAGTTTTGTGGGATGGCCCACTCTGGTTCTGAGGGTCTCATATGTATCAGACCTAAGCACAGGAATTCAAAATGTGGGGAGGGGTCTCATGAGAGGGTTTTTCCCTTAGTAAGAACATCATTTTTGCTTGCATTTTTTCTTCCAATGGGGGTTAGCCCCCTTGTACACTGATTTGATGTATATATATAGAGAGAGGAAGAGTGAAAATTGATAACACTTTTTCGGAAAGAAAAATATATTTTTAAGATTTTCATGAAATGAAACTTTTCAATGAAAATATATAGGGATGGAAAATTTTCCCACCCACATCACTGATTGTTATCACCAAAATGTTATCACCATATGTTATCACCAATATGTTATCATCATATAGTCTAATGCTGTCGCACGTTCAGTAAACTGGTGTTCACTACAGTAATAATGCATAACAAGATGCAGATTTTCAGAAATTGCGTAAAAAGAATGAAGTTTTTGAGTACCCATGATTGCCTTAGAATCATTGAACTGTGGCGACAGTGTTTCTTTAACTTCTTCATACTCATCAACTGTGCAGTATAGTCAAAGTCTGTACTCAAAAACTTCATTCTTTTTACCCAATTTCTGAAAATCGGCTTCTTGTTATGCATTATTACTGTAGTGAACACCAGTTTAGTGAACGTGTGACAGCATTAGACTATATTACATCAACTAATTTAGCAAATATTGAATCTGGATTTATCACCATAGTCTATAAAGGATTTTGGTGGCTTGCATATATTCTTGAGAAGAACAATGTTACGAGAGACTATAAAGTAAGCTTTCTACATCCTAAGGAACCTTCTCCTTTTTTCTTTTATCCTCAACTGAGTGACGTATTGAATGTGCCAGGTGAGACCATTTTGTAAAACGTAGAGCCTGTTACTGCAACTGGGAGAGTTTGTACTCTGAAATGAAATTGTCTTCACTCAGTTTGGAGAAGTACTTATTTTAAAAGTTCTTGAAAAAAGTGAGGTTTTGTAATTATAATTGTAAATACAAAATTAAATTTTGAGTGACATATGTGAAATATTAAGTGTGTAGCAAATTGTTAAAATTGAAAAGAACATATATGGGCTGGATGTTTGAAACAACTGGTTAATGAGTTATGTACTAAATGTATGTCATTTTGTGTTAAATCACTTAATGGTTTGAACCTTGATACCTTGATCATTTTTGGTACAGTGATAGTACCAGTAAAGTTTATAAAACTAAAATTTCAGATTTTTTTGGCTTAGATTTTCAGTTATTCACTTTTTTTAAAAAGCCAAATCTGGCAAAATTTTGAAATCTTTAAACAGTTGTAGATCAAAAACTATTTGACCCAGAGAGCTCAAATTGATGCCATTCTTTTGTTTTTGATAAGCCTTAATTTGATATGCAACGTGATTATGGTATTTATCTTTTTTTTTAAATTGGAATTTTAAAAAAATTACAAACTAAAAAAGAAATTTTTTTTAGAAAATCTAAAAAAAAACTGATTTCTTTCAAAAAAACATATGTTTTAAAGACATTAAGAGACTATTTGTGTGCCAAATTTCATAGCCGGTCGTTAAGAGGTTCCTTTGGAAATTAAATTTTTTGTAATTAAATTTAGCGAATTTAACGTATAGTTTAATACAAAAAAAATTTTTTTATAGGAACCCATTGGCATCCCATTATGAAACTTGGCATACATGTAGTCCATTAACATCTTTAAAGCATATATTTTTTTCCAAAAAATTAAAAGGGGTGTTTTTGAGATTTAAAAAAAATTTTTTTTAAGCTTTTCAAAAAATTCAAATTTGAAATAGCAGAGTCATGTTATATATCAAATTAAGACTCATTAAAAGCAAAAGAAAATGACACCAATTTGAGCTCTCTAGGTTAAATAGATTTTGATCTACAGCTGTTTAAAGATTTCAAAACTTTGACAAATTTGGCAGATTTTGCTTTTTTGAAAGTCAATAACTGAAAAACTAAGAGCCCAAAAAATCTAATATTTTGCAGTTTTTGTCAGCTTTATTGGTACTACCACTGTACCAAAAATTATCAATTTCCATGATGTCAAGGTTCAGACTATTGGTTGATTTGACACGGAATGACCCTGTGGGTGAATTTGTAAGGTAAATTATTGATCTTCTAAATGGATTTAAAATTCAGCCTTCACATGTAGAAATATCTTAATATAAATAGCTTATATCTATCTTAATAGAGAATTGACTTTCTAGTAATCAGTTACTTTGATAAATTATTTCAAACTATATCAGGTATGCGATTTTTAATGTTACATAAATGCCATAGTATTTTAAAGCTTAAGTTTAACTATACTTGACAAGATAATATATCAATAATATAAATAACATAAAATAGGAAAATCAATGAGTCAAAATAATGCATGCAATTCATATTACTACAAACAAAATATAGCAACTGCAGAAATGTTAAAATCTCTGGCAGCATAAGTCTATGCTAACTCAAAATGAGAAATAGGCAATCAAAAATATATTTGCTTGTAACGTTCTAATATGTACACTGAATACTTAATCATAAAAAAAAAAATTTAATTTTATAAATGTTTTGGAGACAATCAAAATAGCATGTTTTTATTTTTTTTTTTTTAAATGCAGCTCTCACATATTTCTACAAACAATTGTTAAAATTTTATATCGATGCACATATTTTATAATTGAAATACAAAACAGTCTTTAAAGTAAAACAATTATATAAAAACACAAATTTCAAAGTCAAATCTTGCTATCTTGGCGATAAGTCATCGATAAACCCACGCCAAAATGCGATAGCAACCCTACAATCGCATTGCAAGAAAAAATCCTATTTAACTATTATAAAAAATTAATTTATTGAAAGTTCAGCTTTAAAAAACCAATTTTCAAACCTTCTTTTCACAATCTTAATATACATTTACTTTTAAAAAGGCAAAAGGAAGCATAAAATATGAAACTACTTACGCTGCACAATTCATGTGAATGTCCAAGAATCTATCCATTTCTTCAGCGGTTTATAAAGCTATATTTTCCTTTTCTGGGGAAAACAATGCATGTTCCATTCTAATTTGGAGCTATTTTTCTATTGGAATATCTAATAGGGTTTCTTTAATTTCAATGAAGTAATCGCCCATTCAATACAAATTAACAATGTTGGCTATTTATACATAACATGGCTGAAATATTTATTTGTAAACAAATACATAGATACCTGGAATACAATTATCAAATTCATATTTGGGATAAACAATTGTCTGCAGTAATAAAACAAAATTCTTTTTCAATAGTTTTGTGTTTTTAAACATCTTTTATTCAAAATCTCAACTACTTTCTAAAATAAAATATTGCATTTCTCATTTTTTTTTAATGATATTTACAGTGATTTATTTACTTTTTATCAATTCTTTAAAACCACAAAAAAAATATTTTTAAAACTGTAACTATGTGAAAAAGATACTGAAATGTTGGATTTAGAGAAACTGATCCAAAATATTACAAATCTTTTAAAATCAGTGTGCTCCATTCTAGTTTAGAGCTATTTTTCTATTGGAATATCCAGAGGGTTTTCTTTAATTTCAAATTAAGGCCCATTCAGTACTATTTACCAGACAATATCTCTTTATATATAACAGATGAGATTCTTATTTACCAAAAAAAACCTTTAATACTTGAAATCAAGCTCCTAATACGGGAATCAGTATCAGTGGACGGTTACACACACTTCAGGCCCTAATAGTCCAGTTCAACTATTGGGTTTTAAAGAGCAATAAAAAGCGCAAAGCTGGTCCAATGATGCTGATTGCTACACTAGGAATGCAATTCTGAACTTTGGGAACATCCCTTTCTGACAGGTTCTGTGGGATACTTTTTCTTATAACTACTACTCTTCCCTACAATTACATTTGCTAATTATTCTACACACTAATAATAAAGCCCATCTAAAACAGGGAAACTAAAACTCTTAAATTAAGTGGCAACTTTTTTTTAATAACTTATTTCGTATAACTATGTATGGGGCTCAGTGTTAAAAAGTTTTTTGCTCCAGTTAGGTTCTACCTCATGGTTAAGTTTCTATCTCCAGAGGGGGCTTCAAATGGGATTCTAAGAGACTCCCCCATTTTGTCCACTGGGAAAAAAAACAAAATCTGGCTCAATTAGGTTCGATCCAATGGTTTATATTTATGTGTGCAAAAATTCAAACTTTTAAGCTCCTGTTAAGCTGTTTAAGCATATGGAAAGGCATTTAGAAGAAACCCCATAATATGCATCTGGAGAGGAGGGTGGAGTATCAAAATTTTGACCATTAGGTTCTGTCCAATGCTGTAAGTGCACAAAGATTCAGATTTTTAGGTCACTACGAGGGTCTGAAAATACTTTTAAAATTTTTTCCAATCTGAAATTCATCAGGTTGTCTAATTGTCAATACTATAAGTGTTGAAGGCCCAGACCGTCCGACTCATCCTAAGGACTCAAGCAACCATTTGGACGGCCGGAATACTATAAGTGTGTAAAGATTCAGCCTTTTAGGTCAACAAAGGTATTTCTGGAAGATCTGAAAATTAAAAAAAAAAAAAAATCCACAAAAGGGAAATCAGAAACCCAGAAGTTGTCTGATGTTCAATACAATAGTGTGTAAATAAAATCATCTAGGTCAACAAAGGGGCTTCTGGAAATACCATTTAAATACTCCTTTTTCTCAGCCCCTGATAGGGGAAATGAAAAATTCAACTTCATTAGGTTCTGTACCATGGTCAATACTATAAATGTGCAAAAATTCAGTTATCTAGGTCCCTAGGGGCTTCTGGAGGATCTAGAAAGATAAAAGCATGTTAGACAATTATATACAGGGTGTTCCAAAAAGATTGAAACATGCTTTAATTCTTTACCTGTTGGAGATAAGTGGGCAATGTAAATTGCAAAAATGTTAAAAGTAAGGTAAGAAATATGACTATGTTAATGAAATAGTCCTCCCATTAATTTTCAAAAAGTTACACTTTTTTAATTTTTATACGACCCCCTTAGACAAATTTGGTCAATCAGAAATTTTTTATTTTTAGTGCAACAAGATCATTAAAAAAAACTCGCATATCTGTATCTTTAAAATCAACTAAATTATGAGAAAGGAAAAAATCTGACTTGCCACTTTTCCGTACCATGTGAAAGGCTGTTTCATCAGTGAAAATAGGGATCATAAACAAATTGACGATGAAAATTTAGATAAAAAATGCGTCTATATGTATCAAAATTTTTTATCACAAATGCATCTAAATAAAGCATTACATAGACCAAGATCATATAAAGCAGTGGTACTCACTACGAGGTTGTGTATCCTATGTATTATCATCCAGTTTTATCTTTTTGTGATATGTCACAAATTTACATTTCTAATTTGATATATGGTCCCCATTCACAATGTTCAATTAAATATAACTCGCTCAATTTTAAAGATACAGATGTGCGTGTGTTTTTTTTTAATGATCTTGTTGCAGTAAAAATAAAAAAATTTCTGATTAACCAAATTTGTCTAAGGGTGTCGTACAAAAATTTAAAAAGTGTAAGTTTTTGAAAATTAATGGGAGGACTATTTCATTAAAATAGTTTTATTTCCTACCTTACTTTCAACATTTTTGCAATTTACATTGTCCACTTATCTCCAACAGGTAAAGAATTAAAGTGTGTTTCAATCTTTTTGGACACTCTGTATAGTGATGTGGCTCTCAGTTTGCATTCAAAAATTTAATACGGACTAAGTTTGAATAGGTTGCTGATCACTGTTTAAAACTATCACATCAAAGGGTTTACAGTGAAAATATTTTGGTGATGGGTGGCTTGTAAAAAAATATTCTGTTAAAATCTGCTGATCCACAATTTAAAAAAGATTGGGAACCATTGCTCTTTATAAAACTTTTAATATTTAAAGGAAAATTTTATCACATACTTCTAATTTAATATAACTACACAATAAATTTTGATAGATTTTTTTTAACCAATATGAATGAATGCCTGAAATATTCTGATGCAAGTTTTAGCTTTCACACAAAAGAAAAAAACATTTAAAGGACTATGATCCTTCAACAGGGTACTACAGACCTAAAAGTACAGCTTTGGTCCTGTAGGAACTTAGCACAAACTACTTTAGAGATTTCATGACTTTTTTTGGAAAGATTTCGTCTCTTGTACTTGGCAGAGCATTTTTATACCATGAAGGGGTGCCAGGGTGGCTACAGAACATGGAAATCAGGGAATATAAGCATTCTGGTAAAATAAGGGAAATTTGAATTTCTAAGGTAATCGCTTTCTTCCGACTCACGACAATACACATGTGTAGAATTTCTTATTCGTGTTTTGTGACGGAAAACAGCTTATTGGATACCTTAATTAAAAGAAATGGGTTAAAATTTCAATGTTTTCCATCTATTCCTCTCATGTTAATTGTTTTGAAAGTTGTCAAGGTGAGAGAAAAAGCAGATTAAAAAAAAAATACTATTTCAGCTTATACATAATTTTATTGCAATAAGTAATATTTAACTACAATATAAATTCTTGACTGGATTTTACAGAACACTGGTGAATTCATAGATGAGTTTTATACCTTATCTAGAATTTTAGTGCTTGAAAGATTAATATTGTAATAATACTATTCTTATAATAACTCTTGCATAAATACTATACTTTCAGCATTGAAAAATATAATAATCAAAGTCATTAATTTTAATTATCTATTCTTAATTATCACTATCAATTTTATTAATTTACTTTTTTACGCCTGTTAAACTGATATGCAGTAAAAACTGATAGTGATACATATCAGAGAATTTTTGAAGATATCGGGGAATTTTTTTATCCGAGATCCTGTAGCTACACTGGGTGTGGAAGACCCAGGCCACCCGACTCACTCTAGGGTATGAGCAGCTGGTTGAGTGGCTGAGCCACACTGGGTGTGTCTTTTTTTATTTTATATATATATATATATATACAGGGTGTCCAGAAAGTTCCGGAACGGTGCAATATCTCGAGAAATACACTTTGGATCAAAATATAAAAAACATGTATTCAATATTTTTAGAAAAGCTATCCAATGATGCCAAAATTGGCCCCCCTCAGGGGGGAGGGGGGAGGCAACTTTAAAATCTTCAATAGGAACCCCCATTTTTTATTGCAGATTTGGATTCTCCAGAAAAAGTTATACATTTGACCTACGATTTTTGATCCCACAAATGGCGCTATAATCGAGAAAAACGGAAGTGGAGCACAAACGTTTAAAAATGGGAATGTCTCGGAAAATACACTTCGGATAGAAAAATAAAAAATTACGTGTTTAATATTTTCAAATAAACTATCCAATGATGCTAAAATTGACCCCCTTCCCCCTCTAACCGTTCACTTCAGAAACAACTGTTGACTTCAGTTTAGAAAATGGTTCAAAACTACTTTTAGCACTACCCAGGAACAACGATGTGGACGTAGTAGTTTTCTGTTCCCTTCAGGGTGCTTGATTAACATGAGTCTCCTTGCGTCTCATGATCAGGGTGCTTTTTTCTGTAACTCCCCTTCCCTCTCATGATCAGGGTGCTTGAATAAAAATCGTAAGTCAGATGTATGTAATTTTTTCTGGAGAATTCAAATCTGCAATAAAAAATGGGGGTTCCCATTGAAGAGTTCAAAGTTGCCCAACCCCTTCCCCCGGGAGGGGGGTCAATTTTGGTATCATTGGATAGGTTTTCTAAAAATATTGAATATATGTTTTTTTATTTTTTGATCAAGTGTATTTCTCGAGATATTGCGCCGTTCCGGAATTTTCTGGACACCCTGTATATATATATTGTAAGATTTCAATACTTTTTGTAGAAAGAGTCATTTAGAATTTGACCATATTTAAATATCTGTAGAAAAGAGAAATTATCCACTTTTTCAAAATTCTTGCTCTTTGAAAAACCTTCAGCTCCCATTTAAAAAAAACTTGAGATTACAGATCTAAAATTAAGGAAGAAGATACGTTTTTTAGAATGTGAATGTCGCTCAAAATTATGCTTCAATATAAATTAACCAAAACACTAATTTAAATTTTTAAAAAAATCTTGCTGAGCCACATGGCCCTGAAGTACCTTTGTACTAAATTTCACCATCTAAAGCTTGGATTTCCTGCAACAGACGATAACACATAAAAATATTTTATTATGTAAAATGATATAACAAGCATTGCAAATAGTACTTTACTGCCAAGTACCATTTATTAATGTTTTTTCAATTTTTGAAATTCTAAATCAAATTTATCTTCAAGTTTTAAAAGACAAGTGTGTACTTGCTGCCAGAACACATAAAATAAGCAATCATTGATTAAAATTTGTTTAGTAGTTGAAGCTTGTAGGTCTGTAAACACTGAAAAAAAGATTGGAATGGCAATCTTAAAAAGTACCATTTTAAAGTTTTATTCTTGGTTGCTGTTGCACCAGAATGGAATTTTTTTTATTTTGTTTTTCTCAGCTTTACAGAGAAAAAGAATCAAGTCTTTAGCTTTCTTAAGGTTTGATCTACAAATCCTTGGAATTCAAAGTTTATCACATCAAGTATGAGATACACTTGCCAACTATGAACATGAGGATTTGGCAAGGTGGAACACTGTCACATTCCTAAAATTACCCTACATTGAAGTGTGAAATAACAAGAATTGAAAACCTATTTCTGTCTGTCATGATCGTTTATAGCTCAAGAATAACTCAACAGATTTACATGCATTTTTCACTGGTTTGTTAAGCTTAATAAGGTGCAAGTTTATGGCTAAAATTATTTTTTATTTTGTAGAATATATATAAAAGTGGCATATGCGAAATACACTCCAAGCTAAATATCTCTTGAAATAAGCAATCTAACTTAGTGAAATTTTTTTCAAGCAATGAAACTGGATTGAAGGAGTATTTTAATATAAGTTTTATCTTTTTTACACCTCCCCACTGAATAAGAAATAAAATGCCTGTTTTGTCCAGGACTGTGGACTTCAAACCATCGACTCCAACTCTGACCCCTTTTTTCTACTGTCCAACTGCAACTTCTTTTGTTTCCTAATATCCGACTCGGATACTGACAAATATCAATTAATTTTTAATATTTTTATATATCCATAGTTTTCTCATTCGTAAATATGATATTTTTTAATTTATTGCCTAAAATTTATTTTAAAAAATCTATTAAAAATTTAAATATTCCAAAATAAAATTATTTTTAAATAATTTTATTTAGGAGTGGGAGTCTGTATATATATATATATATTTTAATTCGAATTGTATGGCTGTCCTGATGTGAATTCGAATTGTATGGCTGTCCTGATGAGAATGCAATTTCGAACTAACCGCCATTTTTTGTGTAGTTTCAATTGATTGTTCTCTATTCTTAATCTCTTATCTTGAGCTGATTATTATTGCCTATTCTCATTTTTGCCGAGTTTTATTTTTATTTACTTTTATATACTTTTAATTGTGATTTTTGAATCCTAATATTCTTCTCATCCCCCTTTCCATTGTAGTGATATGTTACCTTCTATCTTTATCCTTAGTCTTGGCTTATAGTTACTCATTTGTAACAGATATGCTAGAGATGGGTTTTTTTGTACATACAGTAGTTTATGCATAATTTTCGATTAAAATCCTTCAATTTTTATTTATATATATATATATATATATATATATATATATATATAACTTCCAACTCTGACTCCACCCTAAATGATTACTGACTCAGCCTCCACAGCCCTGGTTTTGTCAGTCTGTAATAACTGCTTATACTTTGAAAATAGATAACCAAGCCAGTCAAAAAAGTATTTGAACTGGCTAAGTTTAATAGGGAGCACATTTATGGATTAAAAATTTCTGATTTTATACTGCATTAATTTTATTTCCTTATTATCCTAGACAATGTCGAGTATTTCTGTTAGTAATGTATAATAGTAAAAGCAGAGTCCATGCATCTGCACCAATTACACTTATCTGCTACAAAAACTTTATTTACACCTTGATTTGTGCCAATTTTATAATCAGTTAAGGAAAATTTTGAATAAAATCTTTTAAATAATAAAAATGAAAAGTCTTGTAAAATTTTGACAATAGTTGGTAAGCAAAATTATTGCCAATAGCTTTAAGTGCATTATGGATATATATAAAAAAAACTCTATTTTGCAATTTCTAGGGCTGTAACAGTTGGAGATGTAAATAATATCCGAAATCAAATATAATATGTTGACTAATAGTTCTTAGATGTGATACTGAAGTTTCAATTTGAAATTGTTTCTTTTATCGCTTATGGTTTCTTACTTGAATTAATGCAATGAGTCATGCAAACTTCGTCATAATAAATAGGAGGGTACAGAAAAATACATTTCCAAATGATTAGCAAGATGCATGTAAGGATATGTACTATTAGGCATCACATAATATATCTCTGCTGCAAAACGATTAGTTTACTGTGCCAATTTTTTGATTTCTCCACTCCATAATACTATTTTACAGCACAAATTTAAAAATTTTCATGTGCCAAAATGCTACTTTACTGCACCAACTTAGGAATTTCCTTGCGCCAAAGCTGATATACAATGCTAAATTCGGTGCATGGTCCCTGTAAAAGTTGTCTATTGTTCTCATATGGATAGTGATAATGAGATGTTTTTAATACTACATGAAGTTAGATAGCATTTGAAAAGTTAAAGCTGATATTTCATATTTTGTTAAAGTAAAAAATACAAACAATGAAAATAAACATTCATACTCTAAAATTAATTTTCATAAATCTAAATATAATTTATTGACACTTTAAAGTATTTACATTTCAGACATGGAAAATATAAAGTTTTCACTTGGGGTATTATTGGCAGTTTCGATACTTGCTAAAAGTTGCAAAGTAGCAGCTTATTTACAAATCATATAGTTAGATAAGCTGTTTTTGTAAATATGTACATATGATATTTACATTGGTATTTTCCCCATAAAAACAGAGTATTCAGGCTGAGAAGGAAAAGACACCGTAATCTTTTCTAGGGAAAAAGTCATTCCTTGTGATGGTATTGTTCGTGGTCATGTATTTGATCTCACGTCTGCAAAGCAAAAGGAAAAATGTTTTAACATTTGTTCACAGTTCCACTGAATAAACATTTTAATAGGGTTTCCACTCACTTATTATATAAAAAAACATTTAAGGATCTAATTTATAGTTTTAGAATCTTTGTCTTTAGAGGTCTGTATGGGGTGGGGTCTAATTCAGCACATAGGCTGGGTTGGAACTTAGTCTGATTGGGCTGGCTATATTCAATGAAAAATTTATAAATAAATATTTGCATGTACTTTTATTACATTTCAGTCAATATTAGCTATGAAGCAGGTGCAAAATTTACACAAATTCATGTGTTTGACACATTTAGATAAAAATAACTTTAAGCAGAACATGGTTCTACATTCGAAAATATATGCAAGTTTGAGCACTAGTACTGTTAGTACTTCAAACCTTCAGCTCAGACTCCTCTTTCTTTTTCTACTGTCAGACTCCAACCCCTATTGTTTTCTAGTATTTAACTCTGATACCAACATAAGTAGCAATTTTTTATGTCCATAGTTTTTTAATTGGTAAGCATTTGATGTTTTAATTTATTGCCCAAAAACGATTTAAAAACTACTAAAAAATTAATCCAAAATAAAATTGTTTTTAAATAGTTTTATTTAGGAGTGAGAGTCAGTATATTATTTACTGACTGCACCCTAAACCACTACTGACTCCACAGCCTTGGATAAAAGTCTTACATTTCAACCTGTACAGATCTCTACTGCTCATTCACTGAATATGCATCTAAGAAACAAGCCCTTTCAAAATTATTGGAAGAGTATATGGAAATGATATTAAGTTCTCACTACTGTCACCATGGATTGTGAGAAACAAAAATATTTGCTCTTCATATTAGAAAAAATCTGATGTGAGCAACCCATGACTTTCTCCGCAAATTCAAATTAATTTTCTTATTTTTTATTTCATGATGAATTAAATAGACAATTACAAAAAATGCCATGGATACTTTTCTGATATTATATCCAATTTGCAACTTTAATGCACATTTCATCTGGCAACTTAATGCACTATCAAGTCTTCAGCCCTTCAAAATTCCAAAATACTAAAATATCTGAAGAACAGCTCATCCTAGAGCCATGGAATCAATCTTATTTGCTGTGCTGTTAAAAATTACATGAAGAATAAGTACTTAATATATTTCAGCAATTTTTCTCATTTATTTGCAATCTTTGAGGGCCATTTCGCAAAAAAGGGTTGGTTATACTTTTCCTAATCATGGTAGAATATAATCAGCATCAGAATAACCTTCAAAGGATGTAACTACTAAATTTTAAGAAATTTCATTAAATAGTTTTCTCATTACAGTGAAAAACGTCTTCAGTTCCCCATAATTAAAAAACTTCAATATCTCGAGTATGGTCCATCTCAGAGTAATGGAGTTGGTCTTATTCTATTCATTGTCATATATTATGTATAAAACATACGTAATATTATATTGATACATTTGTAGTATTTTATTTTAGATCTTGAAGATTTTTATGAGCCATTTTGAAAGAAAAAAGGCACTTTTTTTTCTGAATCGTAATAAAATCTAACACAGCACCAAGGTAACCCACAAGCAACTTATCTACCAAGTTTTGTAAAATTTAGTCAATTAGTTTCTCAGCTAGAGTAGATGCATTTTTATGGGCCATTTCGCAAAAAAAGGCAAGTTCTCTTTTTTCCTAATCATACCAAAAATTAATCAGCAAAAGGGCAACACACAAATGACTGGTCTACCAAATTTTGGAAATTTGGTCTATTACTTTTTCAACTAGAGTCGATACATACAATTTTTATGGGTCATTTCATAAAAGAGGCAGGTTCTTTTATCCCAACTTGTGACTTACCTATAAAATCATATTAAATATGGTCAATTAGTTTTTGAGTTTGAGTGGATACATACATTGTTCAGACAAACACACACACACACACAAAGACATCATGCTAAACATAGTTTTTTTCATGTTCTAGGGTGCTCAAAATGTGTAGATCCATCGAAAATTCGAGTTGCAATTTTCGTCATGATTCCAATATTTTCTCTATACATTACCATGTATTGTAGGGAAAGTAAAAAAATAATTCTTAAACAACTTCATGATCCATTTTCTACAAATTCCTAATCACCTGAAAATAAAGGCATTCAACTCAATGCAAAATTTAATTTTTAAAATTAAGGAGTTTTTAAGGACAGCAGGAAACTTGTTTTAAGTCATACAGTATTATATGTTACAATTTTCATTTATTGTTTTTATTAAGACTTAAAATTGCAGATTATTCAAGACTCAATTCCTTGGGTTTTCCAGGTTTTGCCCTATGCCTTTACTGAAATTTCAGGTGCACGAGGGGGGGGGGTGGGGAAGGGAGATTCCTCACTTATCTCTTCTCTCTCTCTCTCTCTCTTCATACACATAGACTACTTTATTACCATAAACTGTCAGAAACCAGAAATTGGTAAAATGTGAAACTTGTTTTTGCTCCTAAATCCTGAATTTCATAACCTTGGTTTCCAGGGATTTAAAATGTGAATTCTTGCTGTATAAAGACTCAATCTTAAATGGGAGATGAAGATCTTAGAATGTAACATATCAAAGTGAAAATTTAATAAATTTTTAATTATTTGCAATTAACCGGCTCCTTTTTATTACTTCTTTAACTAGGCCATTTTATTAAGTAAACTTTTGTGTATCAAAGTTACTAGATTGAATGCCAGACAAACTATTTTATGCTGCCGAGAACTGTGCCTAACTCTTCAATTGAGTGGGAATTAGGATTCTTTTCAGATATACTATTTTGCCATGATTCCATGATTAAGTTCCATGCATGATATTTTCAACTGCAGAAAGTTGTTTAAAAGTGGTGCTCTATTACAGTTAATTAAATTTTGCACTTGGCACAATGTCATGCATGTATGTACTGGACATTGTGCATACTCACATGTATTAATCTGAATTTTCAGTTCTGTCAGTGTTAGCTGCAGCTGGTAAAAGTGATTATATCTGAAGTAATAATGGCATCAAGTATAAATACATATTTTATAATACTGGCTATACAATTAAACAACAGGAATAAAGTAAAAATTTTCATTAGTGCTAAGTGAAGCTAATTTCCCATGGGCGTACATTATGAGTTTGTGTAAAATGGTTTTTCCTTTTAAATGTATTTGTGTCACAAAATAAAAACATATTTCATATTGAATTTGTTAGGGAATAAAAATCAGCTTACAGTAAAAATTATTCACCTTAATGAGGTTCGACTGTAATTAAAATTTGCATCACATAAGTGATTCATGATAATGCCTGTTAGATATTAAATTGAAAATAATTATTTACAATTTAGTACTTTTTAAAGCAAACATGACATAAAATAATCAAGTCTGAAAAAAAAATAGAAATAAGACTATACATACATTAAACATTTGGGTAATGCGCTAATACTTAATCCACACACAATTACTTTTACTTGACAGAGTTTTTTCAAAGTTGGAACTGGAAAAAGAAATTAATATGAATTTCATAAAATTTTTATTGAGATTATCAGATTAAGTTGCACAATTTTAAATATGTTTATTAATAATATATCATTAGACATTCTAACCTAAAAAATGTGCAAACTTTTGCAAAAAATTGGAGTGTTACTTTGTTTTAATAAATAAATTTGCCAAATAACATTTTCAAATATATTTATATATATATATATATTGAATACAGTCATGAAAAAGTTGACTAACTCAACCAATACTTGATATGTGCACTGGATTACAATAATTTACACTGCAAATATTGGAGTGTTACTTTGTTTTCATAAATAATGGTTAGATTTGAGAAATTTTTTTGCCAAATAATGTTTTCAAATATATATTTGTTAAGGTAAAAGTGATTAATCAGAGATTATGCCTAAAAGCACCTGTTATTATACATAATCACCAATGGTAAATTTGACAAATTTCACTAAATTCCTCACTTTTACTGGCGATTTCTCAAAAGAAGTTGGTAAATTTGATAAATATGCCAGAATTTCTCACTTTTACCGGCAATTATGTATAATTCCCAAATGAATTTGATAAGTTTGATAAATATAGCAGAATATTGTTACGAACATGTAAAATGATCTCAATGGAGTCTCTTTTGAAAACCAGTTGAAGAAAACATTCGTACAGGCAACCTTTCCTATGACTTCAATCTAGAGTTTCATTTACGCTGTGTTTGTGAATAAACATGTTATTTATCCAGAAATTTGGATTCATTCTTGTATCCTAAGTGTACACTATTCCAGAGGATATGTTGTAACAAATTATGTTTCTCCATTGATTTTCTAGTCACTACTATATACGCTTATTAAGTTTGCAGAAACCCCATGTCTGACACCAATTTGCTATGGTGCATCCTCTGGAATCATGGGTGTACCCTCAAGATACAAAAATGAGTCCCAATTTCCAGATAACAAACATGTTTATTCATAAGCAGAGTGTAAACAGAAACAATATACAGTAAAACAGCTCGATAACTATCTCACACGATGACTTAACAACTATTTGGTACAGTAAAACAGCAATTAAGTGCTCTACTAATTTCACAAAATAGCTGATAATATTCTCAAAACACTTACATATGTCACAGTTTAATGTCGTTTGTATCACGTCAACTCCACTCCAAACGAGTGATGACTCCTTTTATAGACTCTATAGAAATTCGCTAACTCTAGTAGAATATTCGTTATTTCAACATTTTTTACAAACCTCCAAAAAATCTCCCAATCTGGAAACTTCCCCCTCCTTCCAAACTTTAAAACATAGCAATCCTAGATTCAAATCATAGGAAATGTTGCCTGTATGGGTGTTTTGTTCATCTGATTTTAAAAGAGACTCTATTATTTATCAAATTTACCATCCTAGACTGGTGCTTATGCACAATGTCCAGTATATTTAATTAATTATGATTACTATTATGAACTGGCGAGTGTGCATAATCACCGGTAACTGTGATTAATTCACAATATATGAAACACCATTTATCAAACTTACCAAAATGATTGGCGATTATGCTTAATAACCAGCAATTATGCATAATCACTGGATTTATCACTTTTACCATAACACACACACACACACACACACACACACATATATATATATATATATATTGAATATAACTATGAAAAGGTTGACTAACTCAAGCGAATACATGGTATATGCACTGAACTTGTGAGCTCTAGTATTTATACCATGCAAGTTATCACAAGCTGTACTTCAGTAAGATTTTTTAAACATCATATAAGTTTGAAAGTTAAGAATTAAAACCAATATTTTGCAGCCTTTAAATCAATTTATCCCAACAAATGATTTACTCATCAATGGGAGACAGCTGTCAGATGATTGCTGACAATTGGACTAACATAACTGTGTGATAAAATCCAAATTTCTAAATTCTAGGTATATTATTTTAATTTAAGCATGCTATTATTTTATAAGTATTGCACTTGAAAAATTCTTCATTCACACGAAAATTTTTGGAGATTGCATTTAATTCTCTAATTTCATTCTTTTCCATTTGTTCCATAGAAACAAAGTGAATGGGAAACATAAAGTAGATTAAATTTAGAGGTTTCTTAATTTCGTTAATTTTAAGATATGATTTAGATTTTTTGAATATACAATTTTTTCATAATTATAAGTATTCTGTGAAAAAATCATTCAGACAATAATTACTCAATTTCCAATTATTACATCCATATTTTACAACTAATTGTGAAGGTGTTGCAGTGCAGTAGGCATAGCATAGTAAATGTACATGCAACTGTATGACCAACAGCTACTGCAAGTAGAGCTTTTTTTTTTTTTTTTTAAATCCAAACTAGTCACTGAAAAGTTTAGTTTTTTATAAGAAAACTACAGTAGCAACTTCACTTTGCTAGGATAAACTATTCTTAGTGTATTGTCATATATTTAACATTTTGTACAAATAACTTTAAAATGCACCAAGTGTTAAGGGTGAGTGTCAGTAAATTTTCTGCCCTATCCGCGCTTTGTTAACTTTCGCGGCACACATATTTCGCTGAAATTCTGCTCAAACAGTTGCGAAATATTTTCTCATAGATAAAATGCTATGCTTAGATTATATTAAAACTAAATTTAATACCCAATAAAACATAAATATATGTTTTATTTTAATTTAAAATATTTTTGGTGCTGCCATCTGTTGTCGTAATTTAATTCATACCGACTATTTTTATTTTTTAATGAACATTTTTAAATGTCTATTCCTTCTAATACGCTATTAAATACAACAACAGATCATATATAATGCCATAATCACGGAAACGTAATTGAACTTGGACTTGAAGACAAAACTGCAGTCCTCAGTCATGTACATTCAGATCCCTTATCAAATTTATAGAATGATAAATTACCTTTCCGTGATTGTGGCATTATTATATATAATCTGTTGTTGTATTTAACACTGTATTAGAAGGAATAGATATTTAAAAATGTTCATTAAAAAATAAAAATAATCGGTATGTATTAAAATACGACAACAGATGGCAGCACCAAAAATATTTTGGATTAAAATAAAAAATATATTCTATGTTTTTTGGGGCATTAAATTTAGTTTTAATATAATCTAAGCATTACATTTTATCTTTCAAAACATATTTCGCAACTGTTTGAGCAGAATTTCGGCGAAATATGTGTGCCGCGAAAGTTAACAAAGCGCGGATAGGGCAGAAAATTTACTGACGCTCACCCTTAAATGAAAAAGGAAAAACAAAAAAAACTGCAATTTATATATTAATTTGGCCAAAAAAAAGAAAACATATTCCATTTCAATAAATAAATATAGCAAGAGAGAAAAACCTATCTAGCCAAAGTTGTACTGGTTGCTTTTTTTTTTTTTAATGGAAGTATTATTATCTATATAACTCATTTTTACACAATTAAAATTAGTTTTACAACAGAATTCCAAACATATTATGAACATAAAGCTAGAAATCAAAAATAAGAATACTTACAAAAGTCAAGAACATACAAGTCCGAATGATCAATCAGTTTTTGGAAATTATTATTAGTATATATTTGAACACCATCCATGCGGGGACTAAAATATAAACAAAACATTTGAAAAATCAATAAAACAAACAAAAGGATGAAAATTACCTTGTAAATTAGGTGCATATAAAACAACATTGAATGAAAAACTTATTGTGCATATCTGCGAATCATATTCCCCAATGAAGCAATGTGAAGAAAATACTAGATATATATGATTAAAGTATAAGTGTTGTTGTTGTTGAAACCCAGACCGTCCGACCTACCAGAAAGGTGTAAGGTAACTGTTTGGACAGTCGGGAAGTGCCACCCAATTTAGACCGGAACCCAGTGGGGGAGGCATCCACAGGAACCGTACCCTCCTTCCCCTACCACCAACCTCTCGGAAGGACTTATGGACCCACATGTTTAACGTGATCGTACTCCGCGTGAACACGGCGGCAGTTTTGGCAGTGGCTGGAATCGAACCCGGGCCTACCGAGTGCAACTCCAGCGCGCTAACAAATGGGCTACCGCGCCCTAAAGTATAAGTGTGTTACAATTGCATGCATAGGGATAAAACTGAATAGATATTCGCATTTATCATAAATGAGTAATTGGTATTAATATATGGCCCATCACTTCAAAAACTCCAAAGATGGAAGAAATTTACATTTCTTGCAAAAGTTTCGAATTCTTCATATTTGGATAAATAGGTTATATCCATCTGTAACATTATAAAATAACCTTGTATAAAAATTTATATTTTCCTAAATGTGTTAAAATTATATATTTCATTACCAGACCCTTTGCAGTCTAAATTCTAAACAGTAAACAAAAATTCTGAACAATATCTGCAAAATTTTAAATAAATGGCTAACAAAAATGTAAAGCACCTTTTCAAATTTTAAAGCAAATAAAATTAAAAATATTCTTAAATAGAATATGTTGATAAATATCGAGTTAGAGGAAAAGATATTGCCAAACTGAACAAAACAAGCAAAAATTGAGCTCAAAAGTTGTCAAAATATTTTTTTAATAAACATCCTAAAAATTATTTTTTCTCACACAGGGAAATATATTAAGCCCACTTGAATCCTTTATTCTGCACTTATATCTGAAAAAGGCAATTAGTCCATTCCTAACTAAACTGAAGACAGTACTCTTATGCTCCCCCTTCTTGCGCTTTGACTCCATCAACATAAACATTGGGTAAAAATATCTATTCATACGAGATCATTCAATCCAAGACACTATATTTGTAAATACAGTAAGTCCTGGTTATAACGTTTAGCTCCAGGGCTCCGGACTCACTAATTTGTTTGTTAAATTCATTCTGCAGAAGAACTATAATTTAAACAGTAATAGTGTACCTAGAGGGATATAAAGGTCATAACCTCAAGGGCTATAATTGTAATGTTAAATAGCATGATGGCCACCAATCAATGCTATGACCACACATAACCTAAAAACCCACTTGCAATCCTTTGAAACATATTTTGATGATTACTGAATTAAAGTACTACATTCTAGGAATTTTTATCTCTGCTTTTTCTCAGGGTATATTCCTTTCTTTGTAAACATGAAGACTCATTTTCTTTCAGGCTATTTACAGGAACATAACCCAATATCCTTGTTTTCAATTACAGCTACCACCAGAATTCACCAAAATGCATAAATATGAGTTTGGTATGCACAGAAATACCTGTTTACTCTTCAAAATTATACCAGTGCATAAAAACATTCATAATACTTTTAGCAATAAAATATAATCGTTTTATGAGTTTTCCTTTCTTATGTGGGTCATTCCATGCTATTTCAACAATTTTTTTTTTAAATTGATTGCTGCACCATTTTTAATATTCTTTATATTTTGCACATATATTTATACATGTTTAGAGAGTTCAAAACCATTTTTAGAAAAGAAGAATTTCTTACCTTGTGGCAGAGAGGTCCGCCCCCAAATAGTGCTTTAAACATGTATATTTTCGTGATTACAAGCATTTGCGCAAAATGGTATAACTTTCCTCCTAATTGAGTAAATTAAAAGATTTAAAAAACCTTTTACTCAGAATAAAGTACTGATAATTTTGGTTCAACTTTGTGTTATCATTGGATATATTTTGAAAATTTAATGGTAGTCAAAATTTACCATTGAAATTTGCATTTTCTCATTTTCCGAGCCTGTTTTTCACTAGGAAGGGGACAATACACTCAAACCAAATTTATTTTGCAAGTACTATAGTAACAGTAGATTTTACCTGAGGGGAGAAAACTGGAGTGTTTTGAACCCTTCTAAAATTTTTTCAGTACTGAAAGTGGGCATTTTCAAAAAATTCAGATTTTTCAAAAGCTTATCTCCAGTGGGGTTCACTGTAAAAATTTGAAATTTATATTGCTGAGGTTTCTATTAGGTAGCAACACTATAATAAAATTTGGTCACTTTGTTTTGCATAGTAACAAAAATATTTGAGTTCAAAGTTGTAAATAAAATCAGTGTATTTCCATTTGTTTTGACGGTAATTTTTATGTATATATACAAGAAAATTATCAGTATAGTTACAAGAAATGCATTAAATGTTACTTGCTTACATGTTGTAAACAATTGAACAAACAAAAATTATATGTACATACAAAAAAATTATCATTATAGTTACAAGAAATGCATGTTACTTGCTGCTTAGGCCTACATGTTGTAAACAATTGAACAAACAAACAAAAATTATATCACTTAGCAAGTTTTTTTTTGCTTGTTTCTTTTTATCTTATGTTGTAAAAGTTCTGTAAGATCATTGCACAACCTTGGTTCAATATTCCATGTTCATCCAGTAGCAGTTGACAACTCAGAAAGAGTAAGAGCACGTAAGACATTGTCATACGGTATCCAAACAGTATCTACTTTAGATTTAGATCCATGTGTTAATTGCTATACATTTATTTATTATTCTATACCATATGCTGTTCCATTAGTAAATGTTTGCTGTCACAAAATGTACATTGATATGTTAATAAACCTCTTTCAAATTTCAACATGTTTTTATGCAGTTGCTTTCATTTAGCATGCTTATGTATTTCTTTTTTCTTTATATTGCATAAGCAATCCTATTGCCTATCAATAAAATTCATTTTAACTGTTTTTCTGAAGTATAAATATTTTATATTGATAAATATAGTTATAAAAAATCAACTATTTATGAATAAAATAAATCTGTATTTGTGAATAAAAACCTTTATAAAACCTCTAGCATGGAGCAAAAATATAAGGATACTAACCAGCACCAGACTTAAAATGAACATTCTTGGGAATAAGAAAAACAGAGAACTCCATAAAAGAAGAAAACATTCAGCAACAAGTTTTTATTAATATTATTTTTGAAAATAAATATTGTGGTTTTTAGAAAAATATGAAAAAATGATTTATGGTGTTTATATTACCCATCAATTTTTCTTTTTAATAATCCCTACTTTGGAAAATGATTTCTCAAAATATTCTTTGTAGCAATCTTTAGTTACAACAGTTATTCCTTGACTTTACAGGTTAGTACATGTTTCTCTGGTGTCACTAATATTTAAATCTTCTGATATGACTCACCAGCTTATCACATGCTTTTACTTATACATCTATTTATCATTAGAAATCAATTTATTTTTCTTTTCGTTTTAAAGATTTCACTCAGTTTGATTATTTTGAATACTCTGTTAATCCAGGGAACTATAAAAAAAAAATCTGCTTGCTAAAAATGAGAAAAGTGGGCTTGAGTTAACATTATACCAATAAAAGTTTCTAATTTTCTCATTAAATACAGAATCTGACTAAATACAGGCTCATTATAAGTGGGGTTTACCATACTGGGTTTAGAGCAAAAAATTTTAACAGTCCAAATCTTCAGAACTTTTTTACACCCAAACTGACAAGAAGTGAAGTTAAGCAAAATTTTAACATTCTGCAATGAATACTTTTTTGCAAGCATCGAGTAGAAGAGAGCACTGCATTGTTCCATTTCTTTTATAATTTCCTTCCACCACTCTCCTTATACCTTGCTTCATTCAATGGAAGTAATAAATTAAAGACATATTATATTCTCCTTTCTCTCTCACCTGCTTTTGATTCTAGTTTATCTTATTATTTTTCAGTTTATTTTAGGGAGAGATAGAAAACATGAGAGTAAAGAAAAGTATAATGAAGAAAAAATATTGCAATAAAAATGTTATTTGTTTTACTTCAACAAAAAAAGTGGTAAATTTTGAAAACCATTCGCAAAATTTCAAAACTATCTGTGTAGTACACATATACATCTACATTCTACAGCTCTGGGTGTACCCAAGTCATGGAACTTAAGTACACTAATCAATGGTTGGTGCAAGTAAATTTCATAATAAAACATAAATAATTTCAGAAATATTGCTGGACAAAATATCTCTTAAACGATTAGTCATAGATCCACGGTTTCAATTTAAAAAAAGCTTTAATTAAGGTAGACTATAGTTATATGCAAATTTTAATCATGTCACCTTTTAGGAAAAAGTACAAAATATAATTTTTATATGGAGCTCCTACAATAAAAATTTCGATTATAACAAATATTTTCTATAATCCAATTGGTCAAACGGAAAAAGGTTCCATTGTTGCATGATCAAAATTACCAGAGATATCATTAATTTAAATTTTCAATTAATAATTGAGGACTGTATAAAACTTTTGCTAAAGATAGATACTATAAGTTTTCGGATGGAAATTTTATCTAACGTAATTCTATTTTTGTACGACTCCTGAAATCCATTTTTGCCATTTCTTTGATCGGGTCAAAGTGGTTTATGTCTTATAATTTTGAAAATATTTTTAAGGCCAATTTTGCATAGAGAACCAAGATCTTTTCTTTTTCAAAAGATCTTTAAAAAAATAAAGAACAATTTGATAATTGGAATTTCCTTTGTAGAGATTCTGTATAAAATTTTAAATATTGCAGTTTTTCACTAAAACATGTCATGTGGTCAAAACTGTTTTAAAAGTCTATCTTATTTCAAGCATTTAATTAATTGGAATCATGGGTCTGTGACCAATCAGTCAAAAGATATTTAGTTGTGTAAAATTTTTAAAACATGCTGTATAAGATAAACTTAAGCAACGTATTCAAGCACAGAATAAATGACACTTTTTATTTCTGCTTGAATATGTTGCTCAAGTTTTCCTTATCCTTTGGATAAAGTGTTTTTTACTTATTGAATATAAATACGTTGTTTAAATAGTAAAATTTAAAGCTGCAGTCTATAGGCCAATCTGACCTATTTAAAAATTATATTTAGTCTGTAAAAATTTAAAAAACAGTGCTCGACTTAATTGTAAACTACATTTTTATTCCAAATTACTCACTTTTTCAAAGAATTAAATTAAGAATGTTAATTTTTATTCAATAGTTAATAGAATTTACGTTATTGTTAATAAAATCTAAATAAAATGATGAAAATCAGTCTTTTAGCTGAAAATTTCAAGTTGTAACCCTTTGTTCTACTGATTTTCTCTTTCTTATTTTTTTTTTAATTTTCCTTGAAATAAAGGGGAGGTATTATTAGAATTCTATGATTATAAGTAATGATAAAACTTTACCTGCTTCCACCAAACAGAAATAATTGATTGCCAGTAACACATGTGCAATGCCGTCTCCTTGGACATGGACCTTCGCCATAAGTTTTAACTTGTGACCATCGGTTTTTTACTATATATAAAGAAAAATGGAAAAAAGAAAGAGTAAGAGGCAAACTTTTGCATTCATGCTAATCTTTATTAGAACAAGTGGTAAAATGAAGACTTTTATGTGCTTAGAATTAAAAAAAAATATACACTTATGTCAAAAAGTTCAACAAAGTGAAAAAAGCAGATAAAAAGATAAGTATTTTTTCAAATTCATTAAAACTTTCACAGAGCATGGGGTATAACAAAAAACACTAGTATGGGGAATGCAAAGAAAATTATCAATAAATAATTTAATAGAGATAAACAAAACAGGATTTTGGATGGCAAAAACAGTTCACTGGTGGATGTTTATCAATACGAAATGTGATGACCTCTGCTGGAAATACATGTCCAACAGTGTCAATTCATGCCAAGAATAAGATAATCTATGGTGGTTTGGGATATCGGTGTCCATTCATGGAGCAGACATGTCCTTAGCTTGTAAAGTTCTGGGGAGGGTCATGCAGAGAACTTAAACATCTTCCAAGCATGTCCCATACATGTTCGATGGGATTCAAGTCGGGTGACTTTATAGTCATTCCATATGAAGCAGTGTGTGTTTCCGATTCTAAGTACTAACCGATAATGCGAGCCCTGTGAACTTGCGTGTTATCATCTATAAAAATGGCATCAGGACCCATGACCATAAGAAATAAGCAAACATAATATACAAGGGCATCATCTCTACACTGCACTGCAGTCGCATTACCATGAGGGAAGATGTGGATATTAGTGTGGGTGCCAACAACAATCCTTGCTTAAACTATCATATCACCACCTCTGTATGTGTGCATTTCACAGATGTTACTGGCATGATAGTGAGTTAAAGGCATTCTCCTGACCAATAACAATCGGAAATCACTCTGTACACCAAACTGTGACTCATCCGTGAAGAGAGCAGTACCTTATTATTGTGGAGTCCAGTTGAGGTGATATCGAGCCCAATTTAAGTGGGCCCCTCTGTGCGAGAACATCAGAGGGATGCAAACAACTGGTTGTCTTGCATACAGCTGGTTTGCATGTAGCCATCTGTTAACAATTTGCCAAGATACTGCCCTTCTTGATGTTGCAAGGTTGGAAGTAAGCTAGTGTGCAGTAATTGTTCTGTGGCAATGGCTTGCAGACACAAAAAATGGTCATCCTGAACAGTTGTGACCCCTATCCACTTACTGATTTTTGCAACACTGTTTCTTAACTTTGATACCAGTCCCACAGGTGGCAAATGAAGGAATGATTGACATTTAAGGCTTGGGCTACTTTCAACTGTCACTGGCTCCCTTCGAGATGCCCTATTACTTCCCTATCTCCTGAAATCACTCAGATGATATCTACTCATTTTTTAAAATTTGGCTATTTTGATTTTCCTTCTGGAATCCGTAATGTAGAGATACAGGCTCTGCACAAAACAGGCCATTGTTATATGTAATATGTTTCCTTGTTAAAAATGTTGGTATGCAAAATTTTTTCTATGAGCTAGTTTCTGAGTGCATACACCCATCATGTATGCAAATTTTATGGCTACACGTTGTTTCTTTCATGGAATATGTTACTTTTTCCATTTGTTGCTTAACTTTTGAACATGAGTGTACAACACCATGGCTATCAACTAACTGTCAGCTAGCAAACTACATAGGAATCATTATAACTCGTGAATCCAGTATGTTATAAAATATTTAAACAGACTAAATTATATTGATTTACTTAAAAGAAACCAAATATTGACATTTAATTTCTAATATAACCCTTTAACAAACTTATATATAACAAAGATGAAATATGATAGCACTCAGTTGTATAAAAATAGTGCAACGAAAGCACTAAAGTGTTACAGTATGACTTGTAAGAGGTTAATACAAAACAATTATCTTTCCGATCAATTTCAAACAATACATGTTCTACAGTTACTGTGCATCAGCACTGAATGTTTAATTTTCATAAATATATATTACAATGACTTTACAACTTTAAAATATCTTTGAAGGTGAAGACAAATATTTAAGGGTGAGCGTCAGTAAATTTTCTGCCCTATCCGCGCTTTGTTAACTTTCGCGGCACACATATTTCACCGAAATTCTGCTCAAACTGTTGCGAAATATTTTCTTATAGATAAAATGCTATGCTTAGATTATATTAAAACTAAATTTAATACCCAATACAACATAGAATATATGTTTTATTTCAATTTAAAATATTTTTGGTGCTGCCATCTGTTGTCGTAATTTAATTCATTCCGACTATTTTTATTTTTTAATGAACATTTTTAAATGTCTATTCCTTCTAATAAGCTATTAAATAGAACAACAGATCATATATAATGTCATAATCACGGAAACGTAATTGAACTTGGACTTGAAGACAAAGGAACTTGAAGACAAAACTGCAGTCCTCAGTGATGTACATTCAGATCCCTTATCAAATTTATAGAATGATAAATAAAATTTCCGTGATTGTGGCATTATTATATATGATCTGTTGTTGTATTTAACACTGTATTAGAAAGAATAGATATTTAAAAATGTTCATTAAAAAATAAAAATAATCGGTATGAATTAAATTACGACAACAGATGGCAGCACCAAAAATAGTTTGGATTAAAATAAAAAATATATTCTATGTTTTTTGGGGCATTAAATTTAGTTTTAATATAATCTAAGCATTGCATTTTATCTTTCAGAAAATATTTCGCAACTGTTTGAGCAGAATTTCGACGAAATATGTGTGCCGCGAAAGTTAACAAAGCGCGGATAGGGCAGAAAATTTACTGACGCTCACCCTTAATAAAATAGCATACAAATGCATGTATAAATCTGTAAAAACTAATAAAAAAAAAGCATTAAGCAAAATTATTAATTTCGGATGATCATTAAATGGGAATTTGAGAAAATTAAATGTTTTTATCAAACACATTTAAATTGCACACCTTTCTCAAAATAACTTTGTATGAAACTATTGTAAATATTTTTGTCAATGAAATTAATTTGCTATGTCACAATTTTTTGAACCTCTATGAGAACTGACAGATTCAGTCCTACCACACAACTGGCTTCAAATTGCTACAATATTGAGCTTGGGCTACAAGAGGCTGCAACAGCTGAGTTCATAATCACCAAACCAGGTTTAGGGAGTGTTCCTAAATTTAAGATCTTATTTTATACAGTTTTAAATTCCTATTAGGTCCCCTATTTTACACGTTTTAAGTAATCCACAAATGAAAGCAAACAAGAAAAAATTAAAAGCTTACTTACCAGGATTAAACTTGTAGATATCATTTAAATGATTCTGTGTAAGACCGTTATATCCTCCAATAATATATATTTCGTTTTCATAAACAGCTAAAATTTGTAAGATATTTAAGAATATAAAAAAAATGAAAAAAACACAATAAAATACATTAACAAGGTGTAAAAGCAGAAATATAGAAGCTGCTACTTATTATCTGCACTGGTTAATTTACAGTCAATTTAAAAAAAAACAAAAAAACAATGCAAACAGTTGAATTTCAGTATAAAACCCCCAGTTAATTCAATCACCAGAACACATACAATTCAATACTAATTTCTATTTATTTTATTCTTGGGAAATATGAAAAATGTAAATAATGCAGATACACAAATATTAGTCACTCAATTTCAATGAGTACACATCAAAATTTCAAAACTAATAAAGGTATTTGGTTGAAGAACATTTAAAATTTTGTCAGGCTAGTGTTCATAATTCACATTAAAAGAATCTCCATAATCAAGCAAATATGTTTTAAAAGCAGAGTTTAAATATTTAGATATTAAATTTCACTTTTGAAACATTTATATTCTACACATTTGTTTACATTTCAGTAATTCAAATTTTAACATGTTTAGTTTAATGTTGAAAAGTTTCAATTTTAAATGTTTGTTTGCATTTAATTTTTAAATAATTATTGTATTTTGTTATAACATGTTTCAGCTGTAATATTATAAACTAATTCGCTAGTCCAATGCTCACTTATTGTGCATGTATAAATTTCTTTGGTGGTTTCTTTGATATGTATATATGTATATTTATATATACATACATATTATATATACATACATATGTTGTGCTTAGTTTCAGAGATTCTTTATTTTCTAAATTATTAAGGTTCAAAATTCATGATTTTCCCCCTTCCCTTCAAAATTCTAAATTAATTCCTTGTTATTGCATATTTCAGCAATTTATACCTTGTTAATTTACTATCCCTTTCTATCATCCCAATATTTGAAATTATCGCAAATGTATCTGCAAATGCTAAATGTATCCCTCCAATCCTTTGCTAATTCAGTGTCCCTGTACATTTTCTTTTGCGGCCTTACTCTTTCTCTTTTGGTTGAAAACTTTATTCAGTGGATCGACGAAAAGGTATGTCTTTTTAATAATAAAAATCCTCTTTCGCCATTTTCATAAGTAGAAAACCAGATGTTTTTGGATGCCTCGCAGCATTCCTTAGGGGAGTCATGACATGGGTTTGGGGTAGCTAAATTTTTAGGCAATTTCGCATCTCGCGTTTTTAGCAAAGCATTCTATTTTTATTCACGGTGTAAGCATAGGTGCTTTATGTGATGACCAAGTTTTCACTCGCCAAGATTGGCGGCTCTTGGGAAATGAAAATTTCGTTGGCAAGGCATTCTATTCCGAGCATCAGTTTGGTGTGATCAGAAGATTTTTTAGTACTACGGTTCGGGGCTCACATTAGGGCACCCGTGGTCCGCGGTCACTGGAAAAATGTTTTAATTTGGTGTTTGCTATGCTGAGGCTCTAAGTTATTGAGCCCTCTGTGTCAGTGAGCTTCATGTGCCATAGTCATTCAATCTGGATGATGCTGTAAACCAAATGCCTGCTCTCGCTCATCAGTTGAGTGGTGATGATGGGCCACTCCCAAAGTATGTTCTTTTTCATAAACTTCATCATGCAGTTGTCAAGACTAGTGTTGTTCTAAGGTGAAATTCCGCAGCCTCTTTGTTATACACCACCAGAAATTGATCATAGAGTGTTTTTCAGAAGGCATGGTATTGCAAACTTTTGAGAAATTTGACGTTAAATAATAACATCAGAGCATTGTTCCTTGCAAGCTTTATACTTTGCCAAAAGTGTCCCAGGTGTGCTCCTGCAGTGCTCTTCTCTTCAAATTTTTAGTGTTTCACATATTATTATTTTCATCATTACACACATCTACAGTTTTTCCTGTTCCTCATGTCTGGTGCTGCCATCTAGTGAAAATGTATAAAAGCATTCTACTGTGTTTAAAAATATCACTCAGTAAATGTGGAAATGATGTTTTCTGCTTACCCTTATAACAATGGTTCAACACAAGATTATTGAAGCCTTGGGTTTTATATTTATTAACTTTATATTTGTGATTTGAACATGTTTATTGGAGACTGTAAGTGGCAATTTAGTATTCCTTTATTATTTTAAGTTTTAATATTTTTTTTTACATCAATAATTTGTGATTTTTAGTTATTTTTTATTCTAAATATTAATGTTTGGTGGACAACTCTCCAGGCAGACCAAGCTCTGGTCTTCAGACCAAAGTAGAATCTGAACTTTGGTTTAACTGAGTTTTGGGTTATTGCAATGTACTAAAAGTAATTGTTCTACTTTAAAATTTATTTGAGTTCTAATGATATGGGAGATATTTTAAGGCTCTGAAGTTTCAATGTTTGTTTAAAATTTAAAGTTAACTGTTTTTGAAGCTCTTAAGTTTTAAATGTTTGTTTAAAATTTAAAGTTAACTGTGTTTGAAGCTCTTAAGTTTTAAATGTTTGTTTAATAGTAAAAGTTTAGTTTGGCAAATATCTTGTGTTTATTTTGAGTTTGTTTGGTTATTAATTAATTTAGGTACTTAAACATAAGTGGAATTCTGGAATTTAGTAAGTTGTTGGTATGTATTTTAAAAGGTAAACATCGAAGTAAACAGCACAAGCCAAGCAATTAGTAATAGAAAGTAAAGAAACTTTATTAATACTATACGATTCAAACTTTTAGAATTAGAACAAACTTAACTTTACCAAAACTATATGATCATTTAGAAAAAGATTAATAAAGATTATTATTTTAATCAGGCAATTGAAAATAATTTTTAGTTAAATAAAATAATTTAAAAATAATATATATAAAGAACTAGTACAACATATATATATATATATACATATGTATATGCATATATATATTATATACACATATATATATATATACATATATACATACACAGAGAGAGAGAGGCAATGTTTACTTCAGAAAACCTACAAATCTACCAGATATATGTTATCTCTATCAATGATGTTTCATCAGTGATAATTTGCTAACATCTCAGCTTGAAGCACATGTTCTCAGTCCCCTCCTCTTACCAGCATGTTTAATTTACCCAATTATAAAATTTATAATTTAAAAATAGTATGGGCAAATTTCTAGCATCATATTTACTTACATACACAATTTAAAAACCTTTTGCTTGAAACACGTATATTATCCGAAATTCCAAGACTGGTGTTTGTTTGTTTTTTTTAGAAAGAATAATAGAAAATGTTTTAGCAAAAAAAGACTTATTTTAGCAAATGCTAAAAAAAAAACTAAGAGTTCAAATTCTGACTATATTTTTGATGATAAGAAGTGCATGGAATAACACATAATTATAAAAGTATCCATGATGTGGGGGTCGCTATTCCAAAGAGTTGATATCAATATATTCAGGCACTAGAACAAATTATCCGGCTTTGCCATGATCCTAAATAAGTGCCCGCTATCTTAATGATACATATACAGATAAGACCACCCAGTTTCTAAACTGAAGTCAGAATTTCAGAGCACAGTTACAATATTAAAATAATTCTTTTTTAAATTCATGAATTTAGAAAATCCCAATATTCATTATAGTTCATGTCTAGACAGAATATCTTTTTTCACCCATCTGAAATGCAAGCACAGAATATCGTCTGCACCTGCGATGGATAAATAAATTTCATGAAATGGCTTAATATGAGCTATTATTGACTTTAAAAATTCATCATTTCTAAACTAATTCGAACTTTAAAAAAATCTCACCAAGGTATGTTGTACTGGAAGTTCAGCTGCCCCAGTACTGAATTTTCCTGCCCTAAGCTTAAATTTTCTGATAGAGACTGCAAACAGAGATAGACAAACATCTTTTAATATATAAATACTTACAAGCAGAATGACTTCTTCGGCCACATGGTAATGATCCTTGAGTCTCAGGTGTAACCCACTTCATTAATTTTGTATCTAAATACATGATTTTATTACAGTAGAATTCAGACTTAATTTGGTTATCTACAATCTCCTCAGAGGTGCTTCTTCCACCAAATATGTACATCTGATCACCAATTGGTGATGCTGTGTGAAAATCTCGACTAACTGGAGGAACACCCTACAAAACAGATAAAAATAAAATATTTAAAGAAAATACCATACCTGCTAAGTGTAAAGTAATAATAAAGTAATACATTTTTTTTTTCTTCAAAAAAGTTGCCAAAATTCTATTATAATAATATGCTAGATTCAAATTTCTGGACGTATTCAATTTACAAAAAGGAAAAGGCGGCGGAGGGTAGTTATTACCTTGTTTAAATTTTACTTAATACTTTTAAATACAGAACAACATATAATTTTACCATTTTAAATTAAAAATAAATATCTTACATATTAAAGAACTTGCCAAAATCTTCTTTGCACCACTTTCTTTCTTTGTTTTTCATATCAGTAGCAAGATATGTATAATATACCTATAAATTTAAGCATACCAGCTATAGTTTAATATTCGAGTACCTTACTGGTAAGCAGCCTATATCAGCTGGTATGAACACCGACTTACATGGGCTGAAAAAAGTCCTGTTTCAATATAAAGTCTATATTGAAACTTAATTTAAATTTATCTCTCTACATTAAAAAAAAATCCTGCAATTTTTTGACATTGCATTATGAATGACTAAAATTTTACATACAGACTAATATGAACCTATAAACCTAAAAGACAGGCTTAGAATTTTAATTTAGCTTTTAGTTAATTAAATATTAATTAATATAATTTGTATTGCCAGTATGGGCAGAGATTTAATGGGTTACGCCGATTTCCAACTTCTCTGTGATTGGTTGCTGGCAGAAATGTCACTAAGATGGTTTAGTACCTTATTGTTGATTCTTATAAGAGTGTTTCGCAACTATTGTTATCAACATTTACAATTAAAATGCAATTATTATTTCAATTAAAAATTGTCTTATTGATGATTCTTATAAACAATTAAATGAAATAATTATATGAAAATTAATAAAAACTAACTGCAGGGGCAGAAATTAAAAATTTAATGTTCCTGCAACGTAATCAGAGAAATTATTCCTAACTAGGATTTCACTAAAATTTATAAAAGTTTACAAAAAAATTACAACTTGCTATTTTTTTTATAATTGAGTAATAAAATTTATATTATTAAGGTCTTAACTGTTAGAAAACTTTAATGTAAACAAGCAACAAGTACATAAGTTATAGTACTGTATAAATTAAAAAATTACTGTATGCTGATTGGCTAATCACATTAGGTTAGCTAGTCACTAAGTTTTAACCCCATGTTATGTATTCCTGCATATTGAGACATCAACATCCAGATTATGCCAATTTTCTACTTCAACCCATTAGAAATTAGCATACTCAGGAAAAACAAACTTTAACTTCTACTTCAAAAAAACATTAACTACAACTTCAAAAAATATTAACTTCTACTTCAACCACACAGCACTATTTAAGTTGGTAGATGCGGCAATAGAAGTTGTCCCTACACACACATATTGCTCTTTATGCGGACGACACTGCCATATATACCAGATCATCAAACCCAAATTTCGTGTGCCACCGCCTTCAAAAACACATACACATACTCTCCTCCTGGTTCCAGAATTGGAAAATTAAAATAAATGCTACGAAAACAAGCAGCATCCTGTTCACTAAAAAGAAGAGAAAGCTCCCCCCCCCCCCATCAAGATAAATGACACTAACATTCCAACATTCCTTACGTAAACACATGTAAATACCTTGGTATACACTTTGACAAAAAGCTAACATTTAAATACCACATCCTAAATGCAATTAAAAAATATCACATCGCCAGATCTAAATTATATGCAATCCTACACTCTCCACATGTAAACTACACAAACAAAATCATCCTTTACAAAACTGTGCCAAGACCAGTCCTGTTATACAGAGCCGTTGTCTGGGGTTTTGCCTCCAAGACCAATATGAAGAAACTGCAAACTACACAAAACTGAACCCTAAGATTAATAAGAAAAACCCCCAGATACCTGAGAAATGATGTCATCCACCGGGACTTTGGAGTGAGACCCATTAGAAAAGAAATCCAAACATTAGAAACTAAATTTTATAATAACATCCCTTTAATTCCTAATCAGGAGATGCAAAATTTAAAAATGTATGACCCACACCAGTGGAATTTCTGAAAATGTCCCAGGGCAACCACTACCCTAAATTAAAATTAATTTAAAATAAAATTAAAACTTAAATTAAAAATAACATGAACATATTGGCATAATGTAATTTCGGAAACCTTGATAAACTCACTGTTCCTCATCCACGGAAAAAAAAAAAAAAAAAAAAAAAAACTTTTGAAAGCAATGCCATCTGGCCACTCCCACTTGGGAGCCAATCAGAATTCACCTGTTCTCCTAGGAGAACTGTATGGAAAAGTCTGCTCTATATTGAGCAGCACCCATCTTGCCTTAGGGAGCACATAGTATTTTATTATCATGCACACCCCAAGGAGATACAGTCCATAGTGGCTAGGGGCTCCGTAAAACCGTGTCCAACACGAGAGAGAGAGTAGAAGTTGTCATCTCATCTCTTGTCTTGTTGTTCTGTCTCTGTTCTGATGACTGTGTTCAGTTGACCTGTATTATGTGGTCTGTTGTTTGAGATAGTGATGATACTGTTCAAACATTATCTATTTTCTAGAATGTTCTAGAATGATGTTGTGTATATTTGCCGGTAAATTGGCAAAGTATGTGGCCAGTTTGGTTAGGCCTAATTTTTCTGTCTCAAGACTGTTGATATGACCTGTTCAAACACAGTATCAAAGTAAATGTATGTGTTGTATTTGTATTTTATTATTTTGATTTCGTGAAAATAAATTTAATTATTTTTCACATATTGACTCTTCACTGACATGCCTAGATAATAACCACCGCTACTTCTGCAAAAGTCTTCATGACAAAGTGCAATATTGAATTTTATCTGCTTTTAAATTTTTAAACATTTGTGCATGCCAACATTAACAATGACCTATTAATAAAACAATGAAGCATTTTGAAAGCTTAGCTTGGTTAAATATTCACATGAAAATTATTATTTAAGCAGCAAGAGTTTTACTTGTGAGGGCAAATTACACATTCAAAAAAGCAACCCCAAGTTTCACATTAAAATAAGAGATAATTAGAATCAATGTTATTCTATTGAAACTTGTATTATTTTCAATGGTGAATGTAGTATAAAACAATAAAATGTAACTTTAATTTTTTTTATTATTAATTTCCAAAAATACAATTATATTAACATAAAATCATTACAAAATATATACATAATGTTTGATTTACCCAGTAAGCAAAATGTAAAGTGAAAATCTTTGGTATTTTTTTTTCATTAACAGAAATTAGTAAAGAGACATAGTAAATAAATATCTTTGTAATATTTTATTCAAAAGTAAGAATTAATTATTATTAACCCCATCAAACCTAATATATGTCAGCCAGATAGGTGTTCTCTGAGATTTTACGAAATATTTCAGGGATTGAACCAAAACAAAAAACTTTGGAAAACACTACCATATGCAAAATATGTTTTGTCAAAATATTTTAATATTAAACATGTGTGCTAGTAAAGTAGATTAGTTTTCAAAGGTTGAAAATTTCAAAACTTGGATCCAGTTTTAATCAATTTTTTAATTTGGTACTTTTTATTATTATTATTATTATTTATTGTAGGTAATCATGTTGCCCACAATAGGTTCATAGGCCCAGGGATTGTTGGAATAAAAAAAATTTAAGGAAAATGAAACACATTGCTAAATGGTTATTCTGTGTTGCAATCATATATAGCAGAAAATTTTTATTCAACTACTTCCAATTTCATAAATAAGGATATTTTTTTTTATTGTGTTGATCATACATTGGTGCAATGCAATGAAATAAGATCACAAGAATTGGTTTTATTTATATATATATATATATATATATATACTAGCCGCCTTCAGCGACCAGCCTGTTCGCTACCCTTGAAAATTCTGACCGTAGCAGACTCGCTGACACGACCTACTATAAAGGTGTAAGGTAACTATTTGGACGGCCAGGAAGTGCCACCCAATTTAGACCAGAACCCAGTGGGGGAGGCATCCACAGGGACCGTACCCTCCTTCCCCTCCCACCAACCACTCGGAAGGACTTATGGACCCACATGTTTAACATGATCGTACTCCGCATGAACGTGGCGTCAGTTTTGGTAGTGGCGGAAATCGAACCCGGGCCTACCGAGTGCAATTCCCACGTGCTAACCACTGGGCTACCCCGCCCTCTGTGACAATCTCCATAACTTTCTTTTTATTCACCCAATTTAGACCAGAACCCAGTGGGAGAAATGCATCCACAGGGACAGTACCCTCCTTCCCCTACCACCAACCTCGCGGAAGGACTTACGGAGCCACATGTTTAACCCTTACGAGACGATTGGCATGCCCGCGTGTCAGCTGCGAACTTGCATTCAACGATGGATGGCACACACTCATGACAGAGGAAACTTTACCGTAAATGGCGAGAGGCACACATGCATGCTTTCACATGGAGCATTTCAATTTGTCTACTAGATGGTGTTAAATGTCCGTGGAACTAACTTCAACATATTTTGCAGATACATGACCTTGGCATAAGGAGGATCCAATGAATTATTTCTCCATTTGGAGTGGTGAAACATGATTTAGTAATATAAACAGACAGAGCAATTCTCGCAGCATCAACAATTTTGTAATTGAGTTTTGGGGTTTTTTTTATTTCAGCTTTATGATTTCGTTGGTGAATCATAGGAATATAAGATGGTATTTCTTTGTTTGGGTTTTAGAGGCAGTGAAATTACTTCAGATAAAATATTTCAGATATTTATTTCAGATAAAAGAATGGGAGCAACTAACGAGTATTTTGAATTCAGATTTGTATGAAAAATATACATCAAATAAAAAATAAATATTTCTTTTATTCCTGAAAATAGTAGATTTCTGTGTTGAATAGGTGATTTTTAGTGAATTTATTTCGAGAGTTAGGCTTAGCGCAAAAAAATTGCCGCCTCCTGGGAACAGTTCGGAAGCGAAGCGCTCCGTACTTTGGGCCACAGCAGTTCCGGAATACCGCCATCATGAAAGGGTTAATGTGATCGTACTCCGTGTGAACATGGTGGCACTTTTGGCAGTGGCAGGAATCGAACCCGGGCCTACCGAATGAAATTCCCGTGCAGTAACCACTTGGCTACCACGCCCTCCGCGAAAATATTCATAACTTTCTTTTTATTCAGCCAATTTAGACCGGAATCCAGTGGGGGAGGCATCCACAGGGACCATATCCTCCTTCCCCTACTACCAACCTCTCGGAAGGACTTAAGAACTCACATGTTTAACGTGATTGTACTCCGCGTGAACAAGGCGGCAGTTTTGGTAGTAGCGGGAATCGAACCCGGGCCTACCAAGTGCAATTCCCACATGCTAACCACTAGGCTACAGTGCCCTCCGTGACAATCTCCATAACTTTCTTTTTATTCACCCAATTTAGACTGGAACCCAGTGAGAGAGGCATCCACAGATACTGTACCCTCCTTCCCCTACCACCAACCCTTAAGGACTTCTGATCCCATCATCCTCATTCCATCGTTCCATCATTTAAAATATCCATAAAATTAAAATATCCATTTAAAATATCCATTTAAAATATCCATAAATTAAAATATCCATTTAAAAATCCATATCGTTCCATCATTTAAAATATAAATATAATAATTTCACCCGATGTATACAATACATCACCGCAATTCAATCCACCATAATTCAATCATTTAAATTTTATGATGACTATATGCTAAGCTCTTAATTCCATCATTTAAAATAACCCAATCCGATTCACAATCTCCATGGAAACGGTGTGACATCCCCGGTTGCGTGCGGAGGGTAAGTGGAAAGTTGGCCCTCTTCACCGTGAAGTAGCAGAGAAATTTAAAATCATTACTTCTTTAAAATCAGGAATGGGCTGCTATTTATAATTATTTCTTGACCTGATTGGGCTTGTAAGAAAACCTGATCTTTGAGCTTTCTAAAAATGTAAATTATTAGTTGAAAATCTCAGAACTTTTTCCAATGTGAGGATCTAAAAACGAAAGTTCGTTTTTTTGAGCCGAAAGTGACTTTTGTTTTAAAATCTTAAAAAAATATTAGAAATTGAAATTGAGATTTGAAATTGATATATTTTTACTTGCAATTGTCTGCTCTTTCTGGTCGTGTGATTTGTTTTTCTCTACGACGTCTGGATGGTGGAGAAAAAAGGTCAAAATCGCATAAAATATTAAATAACAAAAAAAATTATTCAAATTTTAAAAATCGGTTTTAACGTGCCACCTTCCCACCCCCCCGGGTCTCTGATTGCCAAATTTTGTAGCTCTGTGATGCTCTGTTGCTGAGCCTATAGTGTATAAGACAGACACACAGACATTGCCCTTTATTATTTAAGATAACAATTGGTTCTATATTAGTTTGTATGAAAACCAAACTCCAAATTTTAAAATTGTTTTATTTGTTGTTGCAATGGGATTAAAATATTGTATAATTATTGATACTGTCTACTACTTATTTCCTCTATTCCATTTTGGTATACCATGATCAAACTTCAAATTTTTCTTAATTTACTAGGCAATATAAGCTAAAACATTATGTTTAGTTTTATAGATTTGCAAATGAACTTAACTTTTTAATAGAGAAAACATATTCTTATCTATTCTTTTTGTCTTTTATAAGGCAAGTGAATTTCATTAATAAAAATATGATTTGAAAGCCTTTGGAATTTTCAACATTATAAGCAATGTTGGGTTATTCTGTTAATTATACATGGTGTTTCAGCATGGCTGACTTTGCTTTTTAAGTTTCAGCAATTGGTTTTAGCCACATTCTTTCAATTTGAAAATTTGTTAAAATAAAATGCAAAATTTATTCATATTTCATTTCCAGTGGATGGTATTTTCATGAGAAAAGGGTTTAAATTTTCATGTGGGCCCTTAGGTAAAAAAGTTCAATAAAAAAAAAAATGCTGAGCTGTAGAGTAATTAGCCTATAAAAAGTAAATAAATAAAAAAAGACAGTGAAATTATCTGCAATATTTGGCAAGTTATTGCCTATTAAAAAATCGGGAATTTTTACTCTACAAATCTGAAATCAGTTGCAAGTAAAATTGCACACACATTTTATCCAAAATCTGGTTTTGATTTGCAGTCAACCCTTGAAGCACCAGGTTGCTAGTTTTTTTTCCATGTTATATCTATTTTAAATATCTTCATGAATATTGTAGATAATTGCACAGGTTTTTTATCCTTTGACTAGTTACTGTACAGCAAAACTTCTAGTTTAATTTTTTTTGCTCAAAGGAATCTATAAAAATTTAGAACCCCAATTTTCATGAAAATACCACCTACTGGATAAAAAATTATATGAAAGAATTTTGCATTTAATTTTAACAAACTTACAAATTGGAAAAATGTGTCTAAAACCAATTGCTGAAGTTTGAAAAGTGACAACTATGCTGAAACACACTGCATATATGATATTCAATATAATACATATTTTAAATTATATTGAAATAATGTTTTTCTCTAATTTCAGATCCTTTAGCTAGTTGGTTTTGAATGTTACAAAACTTGAGCAATTTATAATACCTTCACAATATTTTTGAAAAATTAAAAAAAAAAATCAGCACTTTAAGAACAATTTATTTTAGCAGGATGAACTGTCTTGAATTACACTGATAATGAAAACTATTCACCTGGCATTTGAAGATGCAGACTAATGATTTTATAACAAACAATACTGATATATACGGAATAATTGTTTTAGTTAACAGACAAAGCACAAAGTAGAATTGTTTAAAATTACTCACATAAGTTTTAACCTCTTCCCATCCAAATGTAGATAAATTCAATCGGTGTACAGTTTCACCAAATTGTTCTGTGTCATCTTGGAATCCTCCATATATGTACATGTAACCATTAATTACACATGCAGAATGGCCATCTCCAGCTAAAGGTGGTGGTCCATATGTTGTAGGAATCGACCATCTGAGAGTATCTGTTAAAATTTAGAAAATTTGCAACTATCAATGTTAAAATGGCTAAATTAACATCAGTTTTTTAACCATGTTATTTTTAAAGATATGCAGATTTTCTCTAACATAGAAAATAAAACACGTAGTGTTGCTAATATTGCCAAGTTTTTAACAAATACTAAGGAACTTTTTACTGATACATGTTCTAGATGAGAACAAGATAGTCAGAGATGGATTTACATACTTGGGAGCCCTAAACAGAACTCTTCTTTGGAGGGAGGGGGTCCCTTGGATATCATATTTTATGTCCTTATAATTTTTATTGTGTCAAGGTGACATCACATTGGTGTCTATGAATTTCCATGTTTTTGCAATTATAATACTCTTATAAATCATTGCTTTAATTTATACAAATCCAATAAATAAAAAATATAAATGCAAAATATACGTACTAATTAAAGAAAAATTAAAATAAAATACATCTTGAGCAATATATTTATGATTTCTATGCTTTGATTTTCATCATAGGAGCGAGTCATAAGCAAGAGCTCAGGGCCATAGTTCTGACAATGAAAGGGGCCATGCACAGATTTAAGCCAAATATTATCAGATAGTCCCCATTTGGTACCCATAACTCTATAACCCAGGGCACACAAACATTATAGTCAGGTCTGCTTTTGACAGAAGCAATCTATGTGGTAGAAGGGTGCCTTCTATTTTTAAAATTGTCTTTTAAAATTTCATAGTAGGATTTCCACTAACACTTTCTGGGAGCCCTGTAATTCAAAATTGCTTTTTGACTGTTTCTGTTTTTGCATTTCATTATTAATAGAAATATAGACGAATAAAGTATTAAGACATTTAAGAGCCCCATCTGTCTGGAGGCTTTAAACAAATCACTTAGTCCATTTATCAGTATATTCCATCTGGCAGATAGTACAGTCAAAAACATATTTAATAGAAGTATGGGTATTATGGCATCACAGATATAATAAAATAAATTTTAGAATGTGTTTTGGTCCAGTAGTGAATCAAATATAGAATATGGCTACAGCAAGCAACAATAACATTTTACGACAATAGCCAGCAGCATTTGTTAACTGTAATTGCTTGCTTGATGCATGCTGGCTACAGACATTTCATGAATATAGCCGGCATATATCAGACACACAATTACAATTAACAGAATCTTTAAGAAATCATATAAAGTATGAAATACATATATTATAAAAAGTACAAACATGTTTTCAAGAAATATAGTGTGGCAATGATATTTTAAATCGAACATATGTCACAAATAAATGTAAGAACTTTAAATTGTTTTATCTTAATATTTAAAAATTTCTTTATACATGCACACTATCTATACTACTCCTCTTTTATGTATTTAATGAGTTTATATATATATTTTTCTATTAAGCTTATAATGAAAGTAGTCGAAAAAAGCATATGCAATATTTTGCTCATCTACACATTTGCTTTCAATTACTATGTATAAACAATTTTTTTTTCCATACTATAATTTTATCACTCCAATATCACATTAATAGGTATGACATGTTTAAATTTTGATGTAGAAAAAATAGTTGTCCTTAGATATAATGGAAATAAAAATGACATGATTTGTTAAATAAATAATGTCAGAGTGGATTAAAAATTTTAAACGGGGGAAAAACAAACCCCTAATGTATTTGTATTTAAGAATGTTAAACTATTAAATCTGTTTACAAAGAGATAATATGTTAACTACTATACAGAGAAAATAGAAAAAACTTACCCAATGAACCCCTCCCCCCACCCTTCTTTAACCCAGATTTGGGCTAACCTTGCCTAGGTCAGTCAATTCCTTCTTGATGAATGACACCAACAAGTGAGACCAGCCACACATTAAGCTACCATTAGCCCTAGGGTTGGTCGTGTGGTCTGGGCCTTCAACCAACAAGTGAGAAAAATTATCTTTTACAGATAAGTTTTGATTTGTGTAGATAAGAACCTTATATCATGCACAGTATATGTCCAAGTTTATTACTGTGCACAAATCAGTTTATGATTTGCATATTTTATACTGTATTTATAATATACTATTTCTTTTTTATATAAAAAAACTTTAAATCCATTTCCTTACAAACTGAAATCTGTCAAAGCAGTAAAAAGCAAAAATTTCTAACAAAATGGTTTTTATGTAATTTTTAACTAGAATTTTCAGAAAAATAAAAAATCTTTGTGTATTCGTATGATTTAATATTTAAGAACTTTCATTTTTAAGATGTGACAGAAAACATCTAATTATAACAAGAAATTACTGTTTATTATATTTATATTTAAAACTAAATTTATGTGATTTACCTTTATAAAATTCTCATGATCTAATATATAAAAGGAAAATTTTCAATGCACACTTTTAATTTAAATATCTTTTAAGTCATATGATAGATTTTAATGAATTTTTTTTTCAAGTAATGAGACTGAGTTCAGGGCATATTCTGATGCAAGTTTTATTACCCTATAGCAAAGTGTGGAATAACAAAAATTAAAAACCCATTTCTGACTATCATGATCACTTATAATTCGAGAATGACTCATAGGATTTACATTTTTCCTTGGTTTGTCATTTTGGTTGCCTAAAAATACTTCTCATTTTGCACTACTTTAATATAAAAGTAACATATCCAAAATACACTCCAAGCTAAATATATCTCGAAACAAGCATTCTAATTTGGTGAAATTTTTTTCAAGTAATGAGACTAAATCCATGGAATGTTTTAATATGAGTTTTATCCTTCAAAATCTCCCTGCTGAATAAAAAATAAAATGTTTGTTTTGTCAATCTGTAATAACTGCTTATAATTCAAAATCAGCTCAATTGATTTACATACATTTACTGGTTTGATAAGTTTAATAGTGTTAAAAATGCCTGAAAAATCTTTCACTGCATTAAGTGTATCCCTGCTGTAAAGATATTTCTAAAAGCAACTACTTTTATTAATGGAATGCCCAGATCACCTGACAGATGACAAATTTGGTGAAATAACTTGGCAACTTTTGAAAACTGCTCAATTTTTGTAATTTGGTAAAGAAGTATCGAAGTTATGTAGACTTTTTAAGATTATTATACAGAGGCAATAAAGCTGGTCATCATTTAGATAGCAACAGTTGGTATGATATTAGTAAAATTGAATTGGGAATATGTCAGTGCTTTAAGAATATAATTTTCTGTTTTGTGACTTAGTCGAGCATTTAATTGATGTTATATTCAGGGTGCATATACTTTCCCTTAAAAATTTTTCAAGAGCTTTTTAAGGACATTTAAGTGCCATGCAATTTTTTTCAAGGCTATCAATCAGCCCCCTCATTAATAATTATATGCATTTTTGAGACAAAAAATCATAGCAAATTATTATTGTTTATACTGTTGTATTGCTAAATATTATTGGGCACTTCCTTTTAATAGCAGCCTTGGCAAGAAAGGGGATTTGGTGCATTCCGCCTCTTTTATATGTAACACTTGGTGATGTATTTGGCAAACTTGGCTAATAATCTAGCAAAGTATCGCCAACTTGGTGATATTTCGTCCCAGATTGATGAAAAATTTTTTAAATTGCAAAAATGACACTAAATTAGTGAAAATGATGCCTAATTGATGAATTAATTATTAAAATATTTTAATATATGGACTATATCACTTATTGAGGATGCTATCAATATTGATAATTGTTAATTTAGAGTTTAAAATAAAAGTTAATTGGGAACTTTGAAATAGTATTACATATTGTCATCCGGAAAATTGTCAAATGCAATTCAACATTAAAAACACAGTATCGTGGATCTTATACATTATTTTTTTACTGTAAAAGCAGTATATTCATTGCATTATATAAGGAAATTCATGTGTTGGCCACATCATATTTTTTCTTCTAATATTTCATAAATCTGAAGTTTTCAAATTGAGAATGACACATCTCACCAATACAAGATTTCACATATTGTACTAAAGCTAACCTAAAAGATCATATAGAATATAAACAACAAATTTATCAAAATATGTAATGCACAAAGTAAATATATTTTCTTACCAATATCGAAGCAATGCAAAATATTTGATGCACTTAAATCATTTCTTCCACCCCAAAGGTAAATTTTGTTTTTATAAGCAACTATTGAATGGCCATATCTTTTAAAAGGAACCTTTTGGCCGGAAGTATAGTACGTCAAAGGTGACCATCTCAAAGTATCTATAACAAAAATGTAGCTTTAATGAGTAATATAAAAGTAGATGAGATCATGATAAGTCTGTGTGAAAATCATGGATAGGTAGTAACTGAATAAAAGTAATAATGTTGCCTGTAACATGTATTGTTATTCAGCCAGTTTCTGGAAACTGGCTATTAAAATGTGAATGAATTCACAAACTAGTTATTAATTGCAATTATGGTCAATCTATTAAAATATTTTTTTTCTTTGATCAAATAAATTTAAATTACCCAGTGTTTACAATATATAGGTTTCACTGTATACATCAAACTTTTGCTGTTATTTATATATTTATTCATTATTATTTTCTTATATTTATATATATTCATTTATACATTTATTTATTTTTGATGATTGACTGGGCTAAAATGCCATCTTGTTTGTATTGTTACTGGGACTTCATGCGAGAACCCGGCAAGGTTTTTTTTATTTTAGTCCTTTAATGTATTAAATGAAATATAATAACCATGAACAATAACGCTAACAACAAATTTTCTTACACATCATGAAATCTGCTTAAGGTTATCAGTATAGTATCTGGAATTAGTGGTCTTTAAGATAAGTAATTTCATAATCCAGAAACAATTGTTGAAAATTTAAAAACTTCTTATAAAATGATTAGAATGATGCTATTGCCTGTAACTGTTACTTTTCGTGTATTGGAGGTCAATGCTCATTATCTTTTCAAAGAGTAGTAACTGTAATTGTAAAGGTACTTAAATAAAGTAAAAAGTTCTTTTTTTTTTTTTTTTCAATACTCATTACTTTTTCATATACAATAAATTTCTGCTAATTTGGCATCCCAAATCATCCATCACGCTTCTCAAATGGCTTTCAGGTTCATCCAATTATACTGAGTTACATTTACTGAAATAGACTAAATGATTTTATATACAGATTTTTGTTCATTGAAATTTACTTTATAATTTGAAAAATAACTTAAATGTTTTTCACATACTGTTCAGTCCGGCCATCCATTTAATTGCTCTATGTTCTAGGATGAGTCGGATGGTCTGGGCTTTTGACATACTGTTCAGTGTAATCCTATTTATGTAACATGTTAGGTAAATAAATATCCCATTTATCCATAATTTTGCTTTAAATTAATTTTTTCCATTTTTTGCCTCATTTTAGTTTGACATAGCTGATAATCTGGTAACCTAGCATTGCAAAAGTCCTGCACATACTGAATTATTGGAAGGGTACTGAACTTGATTCTTTTAAAATTGACAATTACTTATTACTCCTCCATTTTATCTAAATTTAAATAATGTTTTTAATGAGCAGAAATGTACTGCCAGTACATTATTCTGATATTCATTTTGTTAGCTTGAGATCTGATCAAAATATCTGATGAGAAATCAAGACTTCACATTTTTAAATCAAAAGCATTGGCATTTTGTACAAATGGGGCAAATGGAGATAACATTGAAAATTTAAAACTTAATGTTTTATTTACTTTTCATTTGACCCCACCCTCAATATGTATCTTTATCAATATCATAACAGAATAATAACCAACTTATAATATAACATTTTCAGACAAATATACAGTAAATTCATATATAAATCTTAATCTACTTGTACGATAATTTATGAAAAATATACTGAACTTGAAATGTTGAACCAATATAGAAATGGTCTTTATTTATACACACAGAGCAAATTTTGAAATTAACATATCATTGATTTGAATTTTAGTGAAATATTTTCTGAAATAATTACACCATTTGACTTTCAAATTTAAACTGTCATTGGTGAAAACACCTTTATATTTGCCATTCAAAAAAAAAAAAAAAAAAAAAAAAAACATTTTAGTTATTTAAACAATTTAGAAATATACACTACCATTCAGACCTATGATTCTGAAGCTATCATTAAGACTTTCATTAACATTGACTGATGACTGAGTGTTACGACAGACATGGCCCCCTAGAAACGATTCTGGAGAAATTAAAATATCATTGACTACTGCAGTAACATACAGGTTACAGTTTCATATAAGATGTTCCATATGAAAATTAAAAGACAGCTGAATTTAGTAGACTATCTTTGGGGAGAATCTGGACCTAATCTAAATAAAAATATTAATAGAAAGCTTAAAATTTTCTGGCATTTTATGATCCCAATTCCAATTTTTTGGAGATAGTAAATCTTCAGTAAAATGCACCGAAATCTCCATTAAATTGGAATATGTTAATTTTAACATTTTAGACCAATGGTTCCCAAACTTTTTTTCCTTACAGAGCCTCTGATTCCTTTTCATTTTTAATGCATGCATTAGGTAGGGCCTATAAACAGCAAAACCAACCTTATTATCTATCCTAGATTTATCAGTACAGACACTGTAAAGCATCTCAATTTCACACTCAGTTAAGATAATGGAATGCTCCATAGGAGGAATCGCATTAAAAAGGCTCTATTCATGTCAAAGGAATTCAAAGGCTGAAAAGCAGGGAATCCACCATCTTGGAAACTACTTATCATTTTCTTGCAGAAAAAACTTCCTGTTCAAAACACTTAGAAATATCAATTGGTGAAATTTCCAAAATAGAGTAAAGAGCAACATTGGAAGAAGTTCTGTAACCCCCTGAAATTTTAATCAGAAAAGTTCTCTGCAATCAAAGAAGTTTATTCAAGTGTCTTTTCTTTAGGCTACCTGACCAAATACCTGCTCCACAAGAAATAATCTTTTCAATCACTACCTAATACCAAATTTTTAGAAGAGTTTATCAACTCCTGAATTTTGTTATCAAAAATTTTCCAAAATTCACATAAAAAATAAAACATTTTTCTTTAAGATGGTAAATATGCAAGCTCCATGATAAATTGATATCAATAATAATTCTGAAATATCTTAATTATTTGGCAATCTTTAAAGTTTTAGTATTTAACCTGAAAATAAGATTTCTCTTAAAGTTGCCAGCAATTCTGCTAGATTCAATTTTAACAATACAGATATCGAATTGAAATCTGTTGAAGTATTTGAAATAATAGAAAGTAAGTTATTGATATTTATTTCTAGAATTTTCCTAGTATGACCGAAAGGCACAACTGCCAAATTGTAAGCATATATTTGAATGTAATTAATATGATCATTATGCTTTATATTTGCCACGCCTTTATATTTGCCATTCAAAAAAAAAAAAAAAAAAAAAACATTTTAGTTATTTAAACAATTTAGAAATATACACTACCATTCAGACCCATGATTCTGAAGCTATCATTAAGACTTTCATTAACATTTACTGATGACTGAGTGTTACGACAGACATGGCCCCCTAGAAACGATTCTGGAGAAATTAAAATATCATTGACTACTGCAGTAACATACAGGTTTCAGTTTCATATAAGATGTTCCATATGAAAATTAAAAGACAGCTGAATTTAGTAGACTATCTTTGGTGAGAATCTGGACCTAATCTAAATAAAAATATTAATAGAAAGCTTAAAATTTTCTGGCATTTTATGATCCCAATTCCAATTTTTTGGAGATAGTAAATCTTCAGTAAAATGCACCGAAATCTCCATTAAATTGGAATATGTTAATTTTAACATTTTAGACCAATGGTTCCCAAACTTTTTTTCCTTACAGAGCCTCTGATTCCTTTTCATTTTTAATGCATGCTTTAGGTAGGGCCTATAAACAGCAAAACCAACCTTATTATCTATCCTAGATTTATCAGTACAGACACTGTAAAGCATCTCAATTTCACACTCAGTTAAGATAATAGAATGCTCCATAGGAGGAATCGCATTAAAAAGGCTCTATTCATGTCAAAGGAATTCAAAGGCTGAAAAGCAGGGAATCCACCATCTTGGAAACTTCTTATCATTTTCTTGCAGAAAAAACTTCCTGTTCAAAACACTTAGAAATATCAATTGGTGAAATTTCCAAAATAGAGTAAAGAGCAACATTGGAAGAAGTTCTGTAACCCCCTGAAATTTTAATCAGAAAAGTTCTCTGCAATCAAAGAAGTTTATTCAAGTGTCTTTTCTTTAGGCTACCTGACCAAATACCTGCTCCACAAGAAATAATCTTTTCAATCACTACCTGATACCAAATTTTTAGAAGAGTTTATCAACTCCTGAATTTTGTTATCAAAAATTTTCCAAAATTCACATCAAAAATAAAACATTTTTCTTTAAGATGGTAAATATACAAGCTCCATGATAAATTGATATCAATAATAATTCTGAAATATCTTAATTATTTGGCAATCTTTAAAGTTTTAGTATTTAACCTGAAAATAAGATTTCTCTTAAAGTTGCCATCAATTCTGCTAGATTCAATTTTAACAATACAGATATCGAATTGAAATCTGTTGAAGTATTTGAAATAATAGAAAGTAAGTTATTGATATTTATTTCTAGAATTTTCCTAGTATGACCGAAAGGCACAACTGCCAAATTGTAAGCATATATTTGAATGTAATTAATATGATCATTATGCATCAAAACTTTCTTTAAGTACAATATCCACAGAGTAGAAGCAATTACTAACTTCTGAGGGGAGCCTATAGAAATACTTTTATTTATAACAATATTATCCTACAAAGAAATTACAAACTGATTCTCCACATAAGAAAGAAAGAAATTCTGAAAAGTTAAGGATACATTTAAATCAGACATAATATCTACCAGCACTGACCAGTTCAAATTATCAAATACACTCTTTATATCAATGGTGATTAATGGGAAACATGAATTTCCACCATAAATCCTTCAATAACTTCATGTCTAAAAGAGACATTATCACAGCTTTGTAACTCTCTAAATCCAAATTGTTTGGTTATATGCAAACCATCATTAGTTTCCATCCAATAAACAAATGTATTAACAAAAATTTATTTGATAATTTTGCCTTTTGTAGGTAGCAGACAAATAGGCCTGTAGAACAAGAACCAGGATCTTTATCAGGTTATAAGAGATAAATTACCTTTGCATTTCTAAGATTAAAAGAGAAATAATATGAAGTAAAACAACAGTTAATATGCATTATAACAATTTCAGGGTAATTCTTACATATACTCTTCAAAATAGTGTTATCAATCATATCTAACCCAGGAACTTTAACTAATTTAAGATTATTAATGGCATTTATTTCATTCAAAAATTGATTTTATCAAAACCCTCATTAAACTTTAAGTTATGATACTTAAAAGAAATAAACCCCTATGAAAAAGATAATAGTTTATTTAATATAAATTAACTATGGAAGAATATAGAAAATTTTCAATTTTGTTGAACTGTATGTATCGCAGGCAACACCAGGTGCTTGTTAGTTTATAATATTTTTCAAAACAATGCATATTTCATACCTATATCTAAAATGTAAATATCAATTTTCCCAGACACTTCATATCCTTCACTACTACTGTATCCACCAAAAGAATAAATTTTAGAACCTATAGCAACTGCAGCATGATTAACACGCTGAGGACCACCTTCTAGATGAACTGTCCAAAACATACCTGGAAGAAATTCAGAAATCATTTTTAGGTAAAATAAGTATAATAAAATGTTTTTTTTTCTTCCATTAGCTGTCAATTGTTAATTGATTAGATAAAAATGAAAACATATTTAAACTACATCTGCCTTCACTATATAAACATATTGGTTTTCATGATTTCTGGTCACAGGTTGGTTATTATGCTGTTCATATGTAAATGAAAATGCAGGGGTTATTCTGGATATTACTTTTGCCAACCTACTCACCAAATAAAATTTTTATTTTGACGTCCACTTTCGAAAGTATTATATAAATATATATATATATACATTTTTTTAAAATATCAATTCCATACATCGAATTTTTAACTCTGAAAAAAATATGGACAGCCAAACCCCTATAATTTAGTGATTTTCTAAATTAAATTTCCTATAAATTTTTTTAATTACTCTCCAGATGACTCATACAAAAACACTATATTTGCGAGAAAAAAATAGAAACAATTAAGAAAAAAAGCCCCTTCCTTGTTGCTTAGACATGTTTATCTAAGAACACCTGTAGCTCAAATAGAAATTGTGCACACATTTTCTTTCAGTTCTATATCTAATGGGAACATTGTCTAACATGGGTACACAGAGAAATATTAGTATTTCCTAAAAATCTCGCTTGGTACTTGAAGGGAACAAGAATGATGCCGGCATTGAGCTTTATGCCAGATGGAACAAATATACTTTATTTACGCAAAAAACATTTTATCCATTTATTTTTGATAATATATAATTAAAATAAAAATTACTTGATAGTAAATTTGGACAGACACTGCCTCCCTTGTTTCCCCTGATGCTTCGCAACTGTATATAAAAGCAAATGATGTAGTTATTCATATATATATATATATACACACACATATATATATATATATATACACAGGGTCGAATCACATTGAGACCACCTCCTACTTATATTGCAAAACTTCAAAAATGTTGAAAGTAAGGTAGGAAATAAGACTACATTAATGAACCATTCCTCTCATTAATTTTCAGAAAGTTACACTTTTTAAATTTTTATACGACTCCCTTAGACAAATTTGGTCAATCAGAAAATTTTTCATTTTTTGAGACAGCACACTAAAACTTAAAATATTTTAAAAAAGAGCAAAGTCTCGATTTTTTTTTTTTTTTAAAAAGAATGCTGGAAAGCACAATTCCTTTTAAATAGCACTAAAGTTTGTGATTTTTGAAAAAGAACGCGATACATTCATGATTTTTGAGAAAGAATACTAAAAAGCACAATTTCTTTTAAATAGTGCTGAAATAGTGACTTTTTAGAAAAAATGCTAAAATTTTTCATTTTGTTTAAAAGTGCTAACATGTGTGATTTTATTTAAAAGTGCTGATATTACATTATTTTATTTAAAAATTCTAAAATATGCAATTTCATTCAAAAGCACTAAAATATATGTTGTAATTTAAAAGTGCTAACATGTGTGATTTTATTTAAAAGTGCTGATATTACATTATTTTATTTAAAAACTCTAAATATGCAATTTCATTCAAAAACACTAAAATATATGTTGCAATTTAAAACTGCTGAAATTCGCTATTTAAAAGTGCTAAAATTTATTGTAATTTATTTAAAAGAGCTAAAAACAGAAAAAACTGTCTTATTGATCTTGATGTTCGGCATCTTTTCTCAAAAATCATGAATTTTCAAGCTCTAAAAAATTAACTGAAGTGTAGCTCAACTCAACTTTCTCATACTATAATCCATTTTTAAGTGGCTTGTGGGTTTTTTTTTTTTCAAATTTTACAAGAAAATTTTAAAAAATTGTCATTGGTCGAAATGATTCCAATTATAGCATGTTACCCATCACTTTATAGGATTAAAAAAAAATCTTTCGATTGACACCATACATGAAAATGTATCAAGGGGGGTGGGGGTGGGGAGCTAATGACATCACAAACACAAAAATTGTATTGTAGCTAATTTTTCCAATAATGACTGAAAACTATTCAGTTTTGTGATCATTGAGTCATAAATAGCTCCATTTTTGCATAATTCTAGTTTTGATGGAAATGACCAGTTCCACAATTTTTGACTTGAAAACAAAAGCTGATGCTTTAGGCTGCAGAAAAAAATGTTGGGATTTGATTTTATTGTATGTATGCAATTTATGAAAAATATCATGTACAAGCAAAAGAATTGACCTGAAAGTTTAGAAGCAGAAAATTTAAACTTAATTGATGTTAGAATTTTAATCGAAAGTTTCATTACATCTACGGAAGATATAAATAGGGATAAAAATGCAATGACTGACATGATTGATGGTTCAGTTTCATTTGCAAAAAAGTCAGATGTCAATGCAGAGCAGTTCTTTAGCAAACATCACCATAAAAGAATCAAGTCTAAAAAGATAAATACTAATAGAGACACAGAGACAGAATTTACATTGCATTCCTTTTATTGGTGAGAATTTTCAGCTGTTTCTAAAACATTAACAGCATTAACAAAGGAAAATTTAAAGAAATGTTCTGATGAAATAAGCCCATTATATAATTTATTTGGTCTACCAATGTCAAAAAAAATATGCAGCATTGCATACATTGAAGAGGCATCTCAGATATTTCCTCCAGGTTGCAGAGACCGCATCACAGATTTACAAGCCCTACAAGCTGAGTTGGAAATTCTTGCAGATCACTGTAAAGATAGATTCCTTAACTTCAATAATGGATAAGGCCAAAGGATTCAAACACATACTTACTCCTTTAGCAAACATTTTTAGCAGATTTTCACTTACGGCTCCAGTAATGGTGGCCTCAAGTTGAAAGACTTTTCAGTAAACAAACTAATAAAAAAGTATTTGCGTCCCAAAATGTCTGATGGCAAATTAGACGCTATACTGTTACTGAATAGTGAAAAAATTTTGCTGACAGCATTGAACTCAATTCTGTTGTAAAGAGGTGGGCAACACTGAAACGTTGAAGAATTTACGTGAAATAAAGTAAATTTAGAATTTATAATCCTTTTAGAGGGAGCCTTCCAAATGTTAAACTAGTAGCTAGTACTATATAATAATGCAAGATATACAGATGCTGTTTCTCTACTTAAGGTCAATCGATTTTCTTCAAACTTTGTACAATAATAAAGCTTATAAGGGTTATGATATGGCTGCCAACATAAAACTCATTTAGAACCCAATTCCCCGATCATGGACTTAAGAACCTATCCCAGGATTTGACCCCTCCCCCCCTTTGGAGTCTTGTGGGGCATTTGGTATGGCATTTTATACACAAGGTCAAATCTTCTCATTTACCACATGAACTGTTCTTCATTTCTTGTCGTTTTTGAGAAAAATGCATTTGAAATTTGGCATTTTGGCAAATTATACACTGTACCTCTATTTTAGGGGTAATTTTTCTCTATTCAGCATAAAATTGTAACCAGAAATTAGGCAAGGATTTAGGATGGTGGTCCAATGTGTCTTTCTTTTGTACTGAAAAGTAACATTAGCTCTATGGGGAACAAAGTTGAATATTGGGCTCCTTCTCTTAAAAAATCTGTTGGCAGCCACTGCCAGAAACGAATATGCCAAAATTTGGGAGGGGAACAAACACTGTGCCTATCCGCTCGTCCTTTCTTATAATGAATTTGAGGATATAATGAATTTTTTTCTATTTTTTATGTATTAGTTTATTATAATTAGTTTAATACTAATTATTAGCAAAATGAGTCGGAAAATTTTAATTTGCAGTCGGCAATATTCAGACATATCCCCACACACACACACACACTCAAAAATTATGTCAGATCATCACTGGCTGAAGTGTTCACTTGAGCACTACATAGAATATGTTGGGTAGGGGCGAAATGGGCTGAGTCTATGCATAGTGGCCAGTAGCTTGTGGTTATATATTTCTATAAGAGGGTCTAGATTAATGGTTATGGATTTACTAGACGTAAACATCAATATGTATACTAAAATTAGTTTTTAATTTATATATCATTTTCTAATTTAAGTCAAATCTTTCAAAAGATGTGCTCTAAATTGCTAAGTTCCACAGAGTCCTTTTATTGAAATAAAAGCCAAATTATTACAAAACAGTTGAAATGATTAAAATTATATTCAGCATAAGATCACTTAGCTGATTTGTTACGTTTCCATAGGATTTCCTTCAAAGACCTTTAAATTCCAGATTTCTAACTTATGAGTGGATATACTGATATGCTGAGTTAGCAATCACTTAAGTAGGACCATCTCTACTAAAGGACATATGAGATCCATTTTCAGGGGCCCCTGAAAAATAGTGGGTCTCAGGTCCCTAAATTATAAATATTGCTTTGAGCTTAGAGATAGGATTGCTGAGATGCCTCAAATCTAATAGGGCCCCCAAAACTCACTACCGATAAGACCTTCACGACAGTAAATCCTTGTTGTTTTATAGAAAATGGGGGAGGGGGGAGTATTTACAGAGCTGAATTTTGTTTTCTAATATGGGCCCTATGGAGGGGGATATGACCCCCATAACCCTTTTGCCTATGCCATTTATCGTGCCACCTATAGAGAGAAAGTTTGCTGAAGCTCTTCCTCTTTGGTCTCTAGTATATCAAGAAATAAGAAACAACCGTGTATGATATGAATTAATATATGTATATATTATATCTTTTAGATTAATGAATTCCAAATTTCATTTATGTACCCCATGTTTGTATTCCCAAATCACGGATTTAAATTGATAATCAAAGAATGCATAGAACCTTTTGTTCATTCAAACTCATTGAGAAAGGAGGGCCCAACTGTTTTTAACCCCTGAATTTACTCATCCAAGTTCAAAAATTTGTGAAAAGTTTTTTAATTTAAACAAACTTTTGTCTGCCTATGGTTGAAATTTGCAAAATTTTACTTTTATACTCTTGTGTTAATATGTATTCATTCAAATATTTTAAAATCAATATTACATACACAGTTTTGAGATAAGCTCTTATGTTCCGATGATCCCAATTTTGCATGTGCCTGATATGACCAGAAACTTTGTAATCTAACCAATGTTTTAGGACCTTCTGAACATGTTTGGACTATTTTTAGAGTGATGCCCATCTGTCTGTGTTCTATTTCTTTCGTGCACGATAGCTACCACAAATATTAATGGATTTTCCCGAAACTTTTTATCCAGCATTGTTAACTAAAAATCTTGAACTAGATAGAATTATTTGAAATTTGAGCTAAAACTTCGAAATTTTATATTTTTTTAACATGGCAGCATAGGACAAAATCTAACATAATATTGCATAAAAGGGGTTATTCGTGGCTCAATGATTATGGAACTTAAAAGTTTCAATCATTGTAGTGAAAACCAGTCATGATACAATTTTTGCGTTTGTGACATTTTCCATGAGGGGTAACTTGGTATCAATCGAGAGATTTAAATGGCATTTGCAATTCACACTTCCAACAATAAAGTGGTACTTTAATGTTAAAAATCTGATGTGAGTAGCACATGACTTTCCCTGCAGATTCAAATTCATTTTGTAATTTTTTTTTTCATTATGCATTAAATTGAGTTTAAATGCAGAAAATAATATGGATAATTTTCTGATATTATATCCAATTCGTTTTTTTTATTACATCTTTGCTTCATTTGGCAACTTAATTCACTTTAAATTCTTCAGATCCATAAAATTCCCAAAACTACAATATCTCGACAATGATTTATCCTACAGTCATAGGGTCAGATTTATTCGCTTAGTTGTCAAATTTTACATGTAGAACAAGTACTTAATCAATATATTTCATCAATTTTAGTCATTTATTTCAGAGCTTTACTATTTTGCACATGTATTATTTTATTTCACATCAAATATATTAGATTTGTGGGCCATATCGCAAAAAAAGGCAGATTCTTTTTTTTTCGAATCCTATCAAAATCTAACCAGCATCACAGTATCCTATGAGCGACTTATCTACCAAATTTTGTGTAATTTGATCAATTAGTTTGTCAGTTAGAGTCGAAACATACAATTTTTGCAGGACATTTCACAAAAATTGGCAGGGTTTTATTTCCGAATCGTACCAAAAACTAATCAGCACAAGGGTCACACTCAAGTGACTTACTCACCAAATTTTATATGAAATTTAATCGATTAGTTGAGTTAGAGTAGATATATACAATGTTTGAAGGTCATTTCATAAAAAAATGCGGGTTCTTCTTTTTCGAATAGTATCAAAATCTAATCAGCACCAGGATGATCCACAAGTGACTTGTCTACCAAATTTTGTAAAATTTGATCAATTAGTTTTTCTATTAGAGTGGATACAGGCAATTTTTGAGGGCCATTTTGCAAAAAAAGGTGGGTTGTTTTATCCGAAATCGTACCAAAAACTAATCAGCACTAGGGTCATACACAAGTGATTTACCTACCACATTTTATGAAATTCGGTCCATTAGTTTTTGAGTTAGAGTGGATACATACAGTGCACAGACAGACACACACACACAGATGTCATGCTAAAAATAGTTTTTTCGTATTCTAGAGATCCCGAAACATGTATATCCGTTGAAAACTCATTGCAATTTTGGGCATGATTCCAATACTTTCCTTTACATTACCATGTATTGCAGGCAAAGTAAAAATATAGCATTTAAATTGATTTATTTGTTAAAATCTGTGAATTTTAAAGTCATGCTTTAATTGTAAGGGGAAATATTAGATTTTATGTTTTCATAGTTTCTGAGGACCGACATTTTTTATTTTGGTCCCCCAGTATAAATGAGCCTTTATTAGAAAGAAATGTGTAGTTCAAAATTCCTTATTTTTATTTTTTAAGTGATGTGAATTTCTATTTGGACATTTCGAAATTTAATTGGTGCTTCAATTTTGAGAAAATTATTTTATATTGTAAATTGATTTTAATAATTGCTTAAAACATGACTCTTTTAATCTGCTCCTCTCTAACTTTAACGGGCGCACTTTTATTTAAACACACACATAAACGCATAGCAGTTAAAAGTTGTCAAAGCATATAACCAATTGTGAAACAAATTCTTTCCATTCTATGCACTGACTTACGGGAGTTGACACCTCTAACTTCCAGAAATTTTGTCTGAGCTGCTTACAGGTGGTTTCCAACAGGGGGCAGCAGTTAAAATGGAACAAATTAATGTTCACCAGACTGCATGGACATGGATGTAAGTGTAGAATTTTGTTACAATACAATATATTCCTTTCTCTAATGTTTTGGATTAGAAAACCGATCAAATATAAATATTTATATTTTTTTTTTCTGTTGAACATCAATTTTTTTGGTACTTGGCTTTGGATTAAATTTTGCTGTTCCTAGAAGTCTGCCACCCATAGTTCGTGCTTCTTCTGCTTCTAAGGGAATACGGCACTGATATGCGCATCTTTTTGGATTTTTTGATGAATGCTCATTGAATGTTTTTTTCTGCCACAAAATCCTTGTCCTAGACACAATGAATAACATAATAGTAGTAACATTATTTAGTACCACTGTTATTATTGCCATTAAATGACTCAATTACTGCAGTGCAATTGACAATGTAGGGGAAGGGGGTGTAATATGCATTTCCATATAACCTGTCTTATAGACTAGAATTTGCTCCCCCCCCCCATATATATATATATAACAATAATAAAAGTTGTATGCATATAATAAAAGTTAATAATAATAATAATAATAATAATAATATTTGCAAAGTATCCTTAATTCTTTTAGTACGTTTCGGTATTTATTATACTTATATACATATATATATATATATATATATATATATATATATATATATATATATATATATATATATATATTGTCGCTTGGTCTCACAGAATATGCCCCTAGACAATGTTGGCAACCACAGTTCTAACATCTTAACATTGTATGGAATACTGGAAATAGTTTAAATTTGTTGAAAATAGAAAATAACAAATACAAAAATACAAGTATTTTAAATTTGCATATACACAAAGTTCATTTTTAGTACTCAATTTTGAAAACTGAAATTTCAAACAGTATTCTTTCTGGGAAAGTTTAGATTCTGAACCAAAATATGAACCTGGATCCAAAACTAGGTTATCTCGCCCCACCAATACCAAGCAAAGTGTGTAAATAAAAGGAAATTGCAATGGCAGTTTTAAAGTTAAAAAAAAATATTTGTTAGGCACTTTGTTAAGGGGAGAGGTGCTACACGGTGACATAGTTGTTGAGACCCAGACCGTCCAACCTACCAGAAAGGTGTAAGGTAACTGTTTGGCCAGTTGGGAAGTGCCACCCAATTTGGACCGGAACCCAGTGGGGGAGGCATCCACAGGGACCGTACCCTCCTTCCCCTACCACCAACCTCTCGGAAGGACTTACGGACCCACATGTTTAACGTGATCTTACTCCGCGTGAACACGGCAGCAGTTTTGGCAGTGGCTGGAATCGAACCCGGGCCTACCGAGTGCAACTCCAGCGCGCTCACCAACCAGAATATAGTCCTCCTGTGAATGTATTTTCGTTATAAAGAAAAAATAGTACCCAATAAGCATAAACAAACAGACATTACTATTGTGCCTACTGGGTATATCCATAACAAAGAAAAAAAATACCTACTATATTAGCATTTTGCAAATTTGTCATTTTACTGCACTAAAATTTAATGAGAAATTATTTAAAGTATTCTGAAGCTAAGCCAAAGTAAAATGAAAGTGAATTTCCAGTTGTGAGTTTCTCAATAATAAGGGAGAAAAAAACTTAAAATTCATTCTAATAAAACATTTAAAGGTGGTTATTTATTAGTAAATATAATAACTGGGCAAGATGTAATAACAAAAACGTCACACCTTTGTAAATTGGGTCAAATATGACTTACTTAAAATTATTGATTTGATTATAAATACTAACAATTCAAATTAACTGCATTAAATTAAGCAATACATTCAATGGTAAATAAAAACAAATTAGTGTCAAATTGCGAAGACAATATAAATTTAAATATCCTTCTTATAAGGGAAAAACAGTAGTCAGAATAGTATATAAATTGAACTACACAAAAAAAAAGAATAAAAAATAATAATTCAGTTTTGGGTTATTTTCACTCACTATCAAAAAAAAGAAGATGAAATAAATATTGACTTGACAAATTCAGACAACCAGGCAGGCGGTCAGGCCATTTAAAGGGAAAATTTAGGAGATAGGGATTTTATCCCACATCTCTGCGTTCGTAGTTTCCGGTATCGGATAGGACCAAGAAAAATAAGACCTGCACCCTATTATTATCATCTTTTGAATATGTACAACGTCTATATTTGTCCCTACGATATTTTTACTATATATATTCTATATTTGTAAGGGCATACAACGAAAACCAAAATCGACGGGAAAATCCACTAATCAACAAGGATATCTGCCCTGTACGCGAAACTGGAGTGGAAAGCAATTGTATTAAAGTACTTTATAAGCAGCAAAACTCCAAGATTTATTTTCTAGCAGCGCACCAATTGAAGTTGTACTGAAGTTGAAATATAAAAATGAATTTTATGTTATCTTCTTTCTATAAATGCAGAGTTTATATCAATAGAATAGTTAAAGAATTTGCTTATAATAATGGTAGAGATGGCCCAGGTAAATTTGATCACCTTTTTTTCTCATAAAAGTTGCACTTTAGAATTATGCACAAAACACTGTTTACTGTTTTAAACGCTCGTATTATAATTGTTTTCCTTCATCATATATCACAATAATATGAAACAAAAATATTAAAAACTAATACGTAAAATATAATATTCTCCGCAGATTTTTTTTTATCTGTATTTCATTTCTTTACTCCAACCCCGTATTCCACTCATGCTTAGGAGTATATTCTCTCACATTACTGAGTTCATTCGAAAGAAAATAAATTCGTTCACACTTTATCGTCCAAATATATTTTTATTTAATGTTATGCAGCGGTATAAGGAACTCTTTATATTTTGACTTAAGAAATTTCTATGTTCAAGATATGACCTTAATTTCAGTAATCTGAGTTATTTTACTTAAACACTGTAATCATTCCCCCCCCCCCTCCCCCCAAATGTTTTTTACTACTATTCAATTTCATCTAGGAAAAATAAGTTAAATATTAAATAAAAGAAATCATTTATATTTTAACAAAAATGTTTTCAAGTCTTTATATAGGAAAAATATATACTTTACGGAATATGAATATGCGCATTGTGCAACGATATCCGATAATTTTTTTAATTTTCAATTCAGCATTTTTCTCATCTAATTCCCCCCTCCCCCAAAGTCGTGGTTGATGTTTAATGAATACACTTTTTCTATAGAAAACTGTTAGCTATTAAAAAATTAAAAAATAATAATAAACAGTAGATATTTAATTATTTGTAGAAATCTTGAAAATTGGGCTTAAAACATATCCTGTTGAAACTATACACACATTTCATAAATAATAGTTGATAAAAGTCATAAGTTTCATTGTTGTAGAATTTACACTTTATAGTTTCAATATTTCAACAATAAAACATAAAAAAATGTCTTTTAAAATGTTATAAAAGTGTTTAAAAAGTAAACTAATTTTAATGTGACCTTAGACGTGTTCATGTAGTAAATGCCACTGGGCATGCACTGATTTTAAGTATTTTTAGCATACTTTTATTTTCTCTACAATACACTTTAATGTATAGAGGAAGTATTGGAATTGTGTCGAAAATCACAACTCAAGTTTTCGAAAATCACAACTAAAGTTTTCGTCCCGGCCGCCCAATTTGTTGCTCAAGTCCACTGGATGAGTCGGTCGGTCTGGGTTTTCAACTCAAGTTTTCGATGGATCTACACATTGAAAAAATATTTTTAACATGACGTCTGTATGTGTCTGTCTGTCTGTGTAATGTATGTATCTACTCTAACTCAAAAATTAATTGGTCAAATTTCATAAAATTTTGTATGTAAGTCATTTGTGGGATACCCTAAATCTGATTAGATTTTGATATGATCCGGATAAAGGAACATGCCTTTCTTTGTGAAATGATCTGCAAAAATCGTATACATCCACTCTAACTAAAAAACTAATTGTTCAAATTTCACAAAATTTGATAGATAAATAAGTCACTTATGGGTTACCCTGGTGCTGATTGGATTTTGGTATGATTGGAAAAAAGAAATTGCTTGTTTTTGTAAAATAGCTTGCAAAAATCATCAAGTTATTAGACTATACATATGTTCAAATTATTAGAGAGAATTATTAAGATATTAGACTACATATATTATCAAGATAAAAGACTACATATGTTCAAATGTATCAATTAAATGCTTATTATATATGTAATTTTTGATGATGAATCGAATAATACCAGAACCATTAATCTAAGATGGATCGTTGAGATATTTTAGTTTTTACTTTCCTTATACATAGTATAATGTATAAGGAAAGTATTTGTGACTTGGTCAAAAATTTGAATTCGAGTTTTCGATGGCAGAGCATGTTTCAAACATCCCTGAACAAGAATCAAATGTTTTTGAAGTGGCATTTGTGTGTCTGTGGAGATGATATCTCATGAACGAATAGAGCGATTTGAACGAAATTTGGTACAAAAATTATAATCTATGATTACTGGAAGCCTATTATTTTCAAACGCAATCAAATGTACAGAACAGCTCTAAATTGTCGAATGAAATTTTGAAAAAATCATCAAAAATACAAAACCTTATATAAAGTTATGTAAATAATCATATTACACACACCACCACACCACACACACACACCACCACACCACACACACACACCACCACACACACACACACCACCACACCACCTTTCCTTATATACATAATGTATATATACATAACACCTTATATACATAAGTATTGTGATGGGGTTGAAAATTCGAATTCGAGTTTTCGACGGGAGAGCACGTTTCAAGCATCCCTGATCACGAATCAAACATTTTTGAAGTGATGTCTGTGTGTGTGTGTGTGTGTGTCAGTGAGTCTGTGGAGACGATAACTGACGAACAAATGGACCGATGTGAACGAAATTTGGCATAAAAATCACAATCCGTAACCACTGGAAGCCTATTGTTTTTATACGCAATCAAATGTTTAGAACCCCCCTAAATTTTCGAGTGAAATTTTGAAAAAATCGTCAAAAAATCGAAACCTCTAATAAAGTTACGCAAATAAACATTTCTTATGTAATTTTTTCATTAGAAAACGGACATAAATTTTAGAACGCTAACAGGAACCGTTCTCGAGATATTGCACATTTTTCAAAAAAATTAAAAAGTCATATAAAATAAAAAAAATATATTTCCTATTAAGAAACATGTTCACTTTTCATATATAATACCATGCGATAAATTTAGTGACATTCTCGTGGATCTAGCTCGTTCCATTCATGAAAAAAGATACTTTGAGTAATACTTTTGTATTTGGACGCTAATAGTCATTTATTTGTTGTAAGAATAACTTATTTCTTCGTCCATAACGCTTGGCAAGATTTTGGCGACGAATTTAATGGAATGTCGCCAACTTTGCGACTTTTTTAAATGTTGCTAAATTAACGAAAAACTCGCCAAATGGATAAAAATGACGCTAAATCAATGACGACTCATTGATGATGACGACATGGAAAATGACAACTCATTGACGAAAATTCAATATCATGGAAAGAATATAAATAACTACTATAAAAATAATCTATTTTTTTTTACTATAAAAGGAGTAAATTCATTGCATTATATAAGGAAAGTCGTGTGCTGTACACATCAGATTTTTTTATATAATTTTTGATTAGAAAACAATCAAAGCAATCCATAGCACTTGGCGAAATTTTGGTGACTAATCCAGCTGGATGGCGACTTTTTTAATATTGCCAAATTGACGAAAATGTTACCAAATTAATAAAATGATGCTAAATTAATGAAACTGATGACTAATTGATAAAAATTAAATATTTTGAAAGAATATAAGAATCTACCATATGAATAACTTATTTATCCTTCCGTAACACTTGGAAAAATTTTGTCTATGAACTTAGCAGAATATCACCAACTTGGCGAGTTTTTAAAATGCTTCTAAAGTGACAAAAATAACACCAAATACATAAAAGTGTCGTTAAATTTATAAAAATGAAGCTAAATCAATGCAAATGATGATAATTGATGAAAATTCATTAGCTTGGAAAGAATATGTGTAGAAATATTCAATAAGAATAACCACCATTTGTCTGTAACTCTTGACAAAAAATTTGGTGCCAAATTTGTTGGATGTCACCAACTTTGTGACTTTCTGAATATTGCCAAATTGACGGAAATGTTGCAAACGTAATAAAAATGTTGCCAAATTGATAAAATTAATGGGAGGTAATGTTTTGCAAATTTTGAATTCTGTTATACAACGGACTCTAGTATGATGACAGATGACTTCTAGTATATAAAAAGTGCTCTTCTCTTGTTTGTCTCTAATGCTTAGTGATAATTTAATGAATTTGGTGAATAATCTAATGAAATATCACCAACTTGGCAATATTTTGCTCCAGATTGACGAAAAGTTCATTAAAATTGCATAAATTACGCCAAAGGTCATTTCCATGCCAAAGTATACCAGAAGGACAAATTTTATACATTTTTTAACTTTATTTTTTCTGTTTGAATTTTTTAGAATATAGATCAAATTTTATAATTTCTATGTGGTAACAGTATTTGCACTTTTGAATTTGGCAACACACTCCATCAAAGATGTCTGCCTGGATAAAGATGCAATTTACCATATTGTAGTCAGATTTTCTTTGGCTTATTCTTCAATAAATAGTGTTGATATGAAATGTTTGATTATATTATGCAAGTAGTAATATTGTAATTAGAAAATGCATGGCAATTTAACTGTATAAGTTATTTGAATCTTTGGTTAATCTTGGTTTTTAAAAAAGGCTTTGTATATGTAGTGTGAGTCACACAAACTTGCAAAAATTAATTTTATAAAGAGATCTGATTATTTTCAGTGACCATAATTTTTATTTTCCTACTACATAATAAGCTTTATAAATTAGCTCAGTCATTTTGTTTTCTTTCATGAATGATAAGGAAAAAAAAATTATAAAAGTTTCTGTAGTGTGAGTCACAGTATGAGAAAGAAGTGTGAGTCACACTTCTTGCTTCTTTCTTACTATTAAATTATTGGTCCAAATTTTGCTAAAAGTTTATTTCAAATGTAAGAAAATATATTGAATTATATGTTTTTACAAGTGATGGCAAAATCTGCAGCCCAGCGTAAAGTAGAACAAAGAAAAAGGCTTAAGGAAGCAGGGACTTATTCAGAATTTTGCAAGGTGGAGACTGAGCGTCAGAAATCAAACTGAAAGAAAAGAGAACTCAATATAAGAACAGAAGAAAAGGATATTCAACGAGCAAAAAGGAGAGAAGAGATGAAGAAATACAGAGAAAAAAAGAAATGTGCAAAATCTTTGATTGCTGAACCTCTACCTGACATTGTCACTCCAAAAAAAGCATAAAGTTCATATGGAAAAGCAGTAGCAAAAGCTAAAAGGGCCCTCCCTTATAGCCCTTCCAAAAGGAAAGCAGTAGTTAAAACATTATTCCAACAGTTTTCACCAGGCAGTTCACATGATCCTAATCTTAAAAAATATCCTACAACAGCTATATCAGTTGAAACTTGCAACGCTGTGAAAGAATTTTACCTTTCTGATGCAGTGTCTTATCATGCCCCAGGTACTAAGGACTTTAAAATAATTAAGGAATTTGGCAACAAGCAAAAAATTCAGAAACGTTATTTATTATTGACATTAGGAGAAACGTATCAGCAGTTTAAAGAGACAAATCCTACTGCTTTAATTGAAAAAAGCAAATTTTGTGATCTTCAACCACAAAATGTTTTCTTAAGACATGAAACCCCTGCAAATCTTTGCTTGCGCATTTACCACGAGAATATCATGCTCCTGTTAAATGCTTGCCCTTTCCTTCCAAATAGTATAACAGAATTTATCCACCTTGTAGTGTGTAATAAAGATTTGGAAGCCTGCATGTTGCAAACATATAAGGACTGCAAGAATTTAGTTAAATTTAGAAATTTCATAGCATTGTATTGTCCATCAGAAGATTATGCAGAGGTTACTTATAGACAATGGGCAAAGGACGAATCTGGTAAGCTAAGCAGAGAAAATCTATCTGGATCTGTTGAGGTAGTAGTCGAAAAATTTGAGAATAAATTGCCCAAGTTTTTGGAACATGAATTTGTACGAGAAAAGCAAGCCAAGAACTTCAAATCATTGAAATCAAATGTGGAAGAAGGTACCATTGTAATACAGATTGATTTTAATGAAAATTACACCTTTTCGTACCAGGATGAAATACAATCTGCGTATTGGGTGACACAATCATGTACACTTTTCACTGCTATGGCATACATCAACTACCAAGGCACACCGGTTTCCATTCCAATTGTTGTGGTATCAGATTACATGCAACAAGATAAATATGCTGTTGCTGTATTTAATGATACAATTATGCAAAAATTGAGAGAAGATCATCCTCTCTTTAATGCGAAATCTGTTATATATCAATCAGATGGCACTGGGAAGCATTTTAAACAGAAGTATTCTTTGTGTTTGGGTACAATAATTTATAATCAATTCCAATGGCATTTTTCAGCCACAAACCATGGCAAGGGTGCAATTGATGGGTTTGGTGGTACTGTAAAGCGTAGAATAAGGGAGGCAACTTTGTCCAGAACTATTGACCCTCATACAGCAAAAGAATTTGTAGCCTTTGCCACTAAAATGTGTCCAAAAATAACAATATTGTATGTATCGGAGGAAACTATAAATACACGGAAGTCACATTTAAAAAGTCTATGGGCTCCAAATGGCCTCGAAATTAAGGCAATCCCTGAAACAAGGCGAATGCATTTCTTTGAAAAGGTCTCACCATATGAAATGAAAATTTCAATTGTGTCTATTGATCCAAAACAGCATATAACATTTGATTTCACCTCTGGTAAAACAGATAACATTACAGAATCTGATGAAGAATTCCTTGCTGACAATGTCAAGCCAGATAACATAACATTTAGTGTTGGTGAATGGGTGTTGGTTCCTTTTCGTGGAAAAAGACAAATTAAGTACTTTGTTGGACAAATTGTTGCAACATATGGCTTATCTGTAATAACTGTGAAATTTTTGAGGTTTGACATGGATTCAAAAAAATTTTCTTGGCTGGAAGCTGATGATATATCAGATATTAATTTGAATGACATTTATGCAGAAAAAAGTTTTGAACCTGCATTTGATCAGCGAATGCACTATACATTTTCCAACGTTAACTTTCAAAATATTCTTATGGGTTGAAAGTAAACTTTTTCTTACTTTTTTCAATTCAAATCTTATCATAGAAAACTTGTTTTATCTGTAAACAGGTCATATTGTGAAAATTGTAAAATACTAATCAATAAAAAAAAATTGATTTTCGAAAATAAAGTGAGTTGTAGTGTGAGTCACGTTTAGCCTGTAGTGTGAGTCACACATAAAATAACTTCCTCTAACTTTGAAATTGTATGTTTTAACTTAATTTTCTTCCAAATCCAAATTCTGATTACTGATGAACCATAAATCAACAAAAAATAATGTTTCTTATTTTACAAGAGGAAGAAATCAGAATTTCAAAACATGCTCTTAAACTGACTTCTTTTTCGATGTAGTGTGAGTCACAGTTGTAATGTACCGTTATAGGTGTGATGTCATATATAAATTTTAACTATGCCAGTTAAAAAAAATTCATTTAACTCTTTAGAAGTTATATAAAAAAAAATTAATTGTTGATAAATTTTAATTATAGTGTTCTACCAAGTATTTTAAATCGTAAACATGTTCACTTGTAGTGTGAGTCACGCATGGAAATAGCCCAAATTAACAAAAATGACTCCAAATTGATGAATTAATTATTAAAATATTTTAATATATGGACTAGGGTCAGATGGGATAAAATAAGTAATGGGGTAAAATAGGTAACTTTCAAAAATAAATTTAAAAATATATATAAATACACTTTTTTTATTATTGTTTTGTCAGTTTTAGATATTTTGGGTATAAGTCATCATTTTCAATGAATTCAGAATAAAGTAATTGCTTCTGTACTATTAGGATTGGTAGCCATTTTGTTGTGGTAGCTTAGTTGTATTAGTCAGAGAAACTATGGATTTAAAGTAAATTAGAGATAAGTTTTAGAAAAATTTTATATCATATTGCATAAAACACTTATTTATGATAAATTTCCTACATTTTTATTACAGAATAATGATAAAACAATATTGTGGGAGCAAAAAAACTTATGTGGGATAAAATAGTTATACTGTTAGGCTTAACAAAAAAAGAAAAAAGTAGTTGCATTTCTTAACTTTTGGATCATTTTAGGGTATTTATTTACTAATGTATTACATTAGTGCTTTATTAACACAAAAATTTGTATAGAGAAAGTCGTATGCATGATGTCGATAAAACTGTTTTCCCCACACTGTTAAAGAAGTTGTTTGAAAAGTGCTCAGAGGAAAATGCTATTAGTGGCTTTAGGGGAAGTGGCATATTTCCTCCAAACAAGGATGTCATTAACCGGCGAATGCTAAAATATATAAAAGACATTAATGTAGAGTCAACTTTAACAACTATGGTTGATGAACCAATGGAATCAACTTTAACTACAACAATCCATGAACCTGTGGCATCAACTTCAAAGACAATCATTGATAAACCTGCAGCATTCTTTAGTTCAGCAGAGGTAGATGAATCGAGTGTTGGTTCTCCTTTTAAACATATACAAGCAGCGATTATAAACACAGTATTACCTGCACAGTCTACTCCTGTTAAAAATGTTCTCAGAATTACTTCAAGAAAAAGGACCTGCATGCAAATTACATCTGGAGAAGCCTTAACCACCAATAATTGACTACATATAGAGAAAATCAACAGAGATATCAAAAAAATAAAAACATCTGTTTGTACCAGCTAAGAAAAAGCTACCAAAGTGTTACCTTAAAAGAGCAAAATTTGTCTAGAAAGAGTTCGATTAACAGTAATGAACAAATCTTCAAAACTGGACAATGGGTTGAAGTAGCATTCCTTGGGAAAACAACAAGCCAGTTGTTCTATAGAATAATTATTTCTCACCATGATGAGGAATATACAGTCAAGTTCGCAAAAAAAGTGGAAGTTCCTATTTTATATTTCCAGAGAAAGACAATATATCTGCAGTTGATGCTTCGCAGATAATAAAAGTTCTCCAATAATGGACCACAGAGGACACTATTTTTTTCCCTAGATATGTTGTGAAAGCATTGCAAACACTTTAAAATATTCTTTCCTCATCCTAATATACAAGTATTTGTATAATTAAAGGGCAATATAAGCTAAAATCAGGTATACTTATTTTACCCCACAGCATGGGGTAAAATAGTTAATAGACAGCATGTTTTAAAATTGTATTATCAGTACCAATTTGCATTTTTTTTTACTGAAATTACTGTTAAATATTATAAGAGAAACTCATTTGTACATCCTGTATAATTTTTTTGTTAAAGAAAATAATATATTTTAAGCAAACTATGTGCAAATGAAAAGCCAACTGTTTTTATAACTATTTTACCCCACCTGACCCTATATCAGGGTTTGAAAAATACCAGGTGCCAAGTCCATGGCGACTAAAAAATCGGAGCTGGAGACCATAATTTCTCTTTTTAATTACAGGCATGTGATTCTTCCAAGGATCCGTGAATTCCTGCTTTTGTGTTGGTTTTTATTTTCCCGAGTATTTCCGGGTTTTTTTTTCTCGTTTATTGTCCGAGAATTTTCTTCTTTCTGCAGACGGAAATATTTTCCTTGCAAATTCCAAATTTTCTCTTCTTTAAGCAGGGTACCCACAGGACACAAAAGTTCGGTAAAAGTTATAAAATCAGTCACGAATGTCCAAAATCTCACCAATTTTGAGATGGGAGTTTTTCCGATCTTATATCTGGAAATCTGTTTCCCTGTGATTGTAAATCTGTCCATGAAATCGGTCCTTGCACGCAGCAATTGCTTCCTCTTCATGGAGGAGATGACCAATGATTATTATCATATAATATACAGAAACTATTTTTCAAACATATTACTCATGAAATGGACTTCTTTGTAGCAGTATGTCGTGAAAAATGGCAATTGCATGCCATTCTCACTATAACTCGTTTAATTGTGAAAATATCTTCCACTTATGCAATCTGTTTGCATCCACTAAAATTTTTATAATTCTTACGAGTTATATACATAAAAGTTATTTTCCAAACAGATTATTAATAAAATGAAAGGCTATTTTGCAGCTAAACTGCAGGGGGCCTAATGGTGTGCCTAAGAGTTACGTCTATTTTGCTTTCTATAAGAGGAAGGCATACTCCCCCCCCCTGCCATAAACAATTTTATCGCATTTTTGGAATAATATCGGTAACTCTAAAAACGAAGAAAATAAAGAAGGAAAAGTCTTTCATGCCTGCGTGTTAGAGATTGAAATTTTTCATTTGATTTTTGAGGAATTTTGAAAATTCTTCTGACATTTCCAGAATTGAAAAATTCCCTGAGAAATCCCTGATTTCCTGGTTCTGTTACCACTCTGAATAATGAGATGAAGATGAATGGAAAAGGATAATTCCGTACTCCCGGCAACACGCGAAAAAAAAAACTGAATTGCATAATCGTGCTATTTATGTGAAAGTAATTAAAAAATTAACCTTTATAATCAACTAAAATATGAAAATAAGCTAGTTTAGTCAAGCTAATGTGCAATAATAAGGAGATAAAGATAGATGGAAAAGGATAATTCTGTATTCTCTGCAATGCCCGCAAAATAAAACTGAATTGCACGTCTGAATCGTGTTATTTATGCGAAAATAATTAAAAAATTAACCTTTATAATCAACCAAAATTTAAAAATAAGCTAGTTTAGTTGAGTTAATGTGCAATAATAAGGAGATGGAGTTGGATGGAAAAAGATAATTGTGTACTCTTGGCCCAAAAAGAAAAACTGAATTGTGCAATCACGTAATTTAAACAAAATATAATTTGTTTAGTAAAATATTTCTTTATTTTTACTAGCACTATAAAAATAAATTAGGTCTATTGTTCTGATATGAAATCACTGGAAGAAAATGGGTGCAAACTGATAATTTTGGACTCTCAGCAAAGCAAGGAGTATGAATTGAATGGTGGGGTGCATGGATTTTACGGGATTTTTCGTAGTTTTGGGAGTAATGTATGTAAAACCGTAAGATGAAGTAAAAATCTGTACAAACTACGGAAATCCGTAAAAGTTGGCATCTCTGAGTATATCACGTTTAATTGTGAAAATATTTTTACTTTATCATACTATATAACATCGTATAGAAAAAATATTGTTTTTACGAAAATTTTCGAATTTGAGATTTTAATGACAGTATATGTTTTAGAACCCCTGAACTTTTTTTGATTATTTTAGGAGTGATGTTCATATGTATGGATTTTGGTGAAACCTTATATCCGAATTTGTTATTGAAAAATCTAGAACTAGATAGAATTTTTTTAAATTCGAGCGAAAACTTTAGCGAAAACTTAAGTTTATTCGAAATTTTATATTTTTTTAGCGTGGCACCATAGGACAAAATTTAAAATAATCATGCATAAAAAGAATTATTTATGGCCTAATAATCTCGAGACTTGGTATAGTTCCAATCACTGCTGTGAAAAATAGCCGTGATACAATTTTTGTGTTCATGACGTTATTAGCCCCCCTCAGGGGATTATGAAATTTATTGATGATAAATTTAAATGGACATGATCTAAAGAAATTTAACCCTAATAAAGCCATTAACCATTGGTATTTTAAAATAAAAGCTGTGAGGCATGTCAGTAGACTGAAATGCAATGTATAAAGTGTGTATAAAATTTATATTTACCCACTTTGTATGATCTTATTAGTACTAATAAAATTTTTTGAAAAATACATTGCGCTGATATTTTTCTGGCTCCTATGTTTTTTAGTCTGGCTCCTAAGTTTTTTAGTCTGGCTCCTAACATTTCAAGAGATTTTCAATCCCTGGACTATATTATTTATTGAGGGTGTTAAATATTTACAATTATCAATTTAGAGTTTTGTGAAATATAAGTTTATTGGGTACTTCGAAATAGTTTACATATTGTGGTCCGGAAAACTGCCAAATGTACAATACAACATTAAAAACACTGTGCTGTGAAGTGTGAATCTTATACATCATTTTTTCGCTGTGAAAGAAATAAATTCATTGTATTATATAATAAAAGTAATGTGCTGCTCACATCAGATATTTAAATTTTGAGAAACTGAAGGTGTTTTTCACTGTATTTAAAAAACTATTTGATGTATTTTTTTTTAATTTAATAGTTAATCCCTTGACAGTTATCTTGATTTTGATTAGATTTTGACATGATTAAGAAAAATAATACCGACCCTTTCTTGTGAAATGGCCCACAAAGATTGTGAAAATCTGATAATAAATGACTAAAATTTAGGTATGTCATGAAACTAAATAAGATTCGATACCAAATTACTGATACTATTGAACTACCTAAGAACATAATTTCTATCGATACTGATATATTGCTATTATAACAATTTTATAATTGCTGTAAAAGTAGATATAAAACTTTTTCCAGCCATAATTAACTAGACACCTTCATAAATATAAAAAATCTGATGTGGCAGCACATGACTTTCCCTGCAGACTTATATCCATGTTCTCTTTATTTTAATTAAATTTAATTCACTTTTAATTCAATTTTCATTCTCATTTGGTAACTGGACTTATTTTCAAAGGTGGCATAGAGAAAATACGAAAAGACTAAACTATCTCGAGAACGGCTAGTCCTATTGTAATGGGGTTGGTCTTACTCTTTTCTTCATTAAAAATTATGTATAAAACAAGCATTTAATGGATATATTTGAGCATACGTACTTTTTTATTTTAGATTTTGACGATTTTTGCAGGTCATTTTGCAAAAAAAAGGCAGATTATTTTTTTCCAAATCGTACCAAAATCTAATCAGCACCAGGGTGACCCACAAGTGACTTATCTACTGAATTTTGTGAAATTCTGTCCATTAGGGCCATTTCTCCAAAAAAGGTGGGTTCTTTTATCCCGAATCGTACCTAAAACTATTCAACACCAGATTCACCCACAAGTGACTTACCTACCAAATTTTATGAAATTCGGTCCATGAGTTTTTTAGTTAGAGTGGATACAAAATCTGCACAGACAGACACACATGCAGATGTCACGCTTAAAATGGTTTTATCATATTCAAGAGGTGTGAAAACATGTAGATCCGTCAAAAACTCGAATTGCGATTTTTTGCATGATTCCAATACTTTCCCTATACATATGAAAAAAATAATATATCTCGAGAACGGCTAGTCCTAGCATATCGGGGTTGATTTTATTCTTTTCTTCGTTAAAAATTGTGTATAAAACAAGCAATTAATGGATATATTTAAGCATACATAGTTTTTATTTTAGATTTTGACAATTTTTACAGGCTATTTCGCAAAAAAGGCAGGTTCTTTTTTTCCGAATCGTACCAAAATCTAATCAGCACCAGAGTATCCTCTACAAGTAACTTATCTAACAAATATTGTTAAATTTGGTCCATTACTTTTTCAGCTGGAGTGAATACAAGCAATTTTTGCGGGCCATTTTGCAAAAAAACGTGGGTTCTTTTATCCCGAATCATACCCAAAACTAATCAGCACCAGATTCACAAGTGACTTACCTACCAAATGTTATGAAATTCGGTCAATTAGTGTTTTAGTTAGAATGTATACAAAATCTGCACAGACAGACACCCACATAGACACAGACACACACAGACAGAGATATCACTCTAAAAATGGTTTTTTCGTATTCTAGAGGTCTCGAAACGTGTAGATCCATCGAAAATTCGAGTTGCGATTTTCGATATGATTCCAATACTTTCCCTATACATTACCATGTATTGCAAGGAAAGTAAAAATCTGATGTGGGCAGCACATGACTTTCCCTGTAGATTCATATCCACATTCTTTTTATTTTAATTAAATTTAATTCACTTTTAATTCAATTTTCATTCTCATTTGGTAACTGGACTTATTTTCAAAGGTGGCATAGAGAAAATACGAAAAACATAAAATATCTCGAGAACAGCTAGTTCTAGTGTAAATTGGGTTGGTCTTATTCTTTTCTTCATTAAAAATGACGTATAAAACAAGCATTTAATGGATATATTTGAGCATACATAGTTTTTTATTTTAGATTTTGACGATTTTTGCAGGCCATTTTGCAAAAAAAAAGGTAGGTTATTTTTTTCTGAATCGTACCAAAATCTAATAAGCACCAGGGTCTAAAATCTAATAAGCACAAGCGACTTATCTACCGAATTTTATGAAATTCAGTCCATTAGTTATTCAGCTAGAGTGGTTACATGCAATTTTTGCGGGCAATTTCGCAGAAAATACAGGGTTCTTTTACCACGAATCATACTAAAAACTAATCATCATCAGATTCACTCACAAGTGACTTACCTACCAAATTTTATGAAATTCGGTCAATTAGTTTTTTAGTTAGAGTGGATACAAAATCTGCACAGACAGACGGACACACACACATACAGACATCACGCTAAAAATAGTTTTTTCATATTCTAGAGGTCTCGAAACGTGTAGATTCGTCGAAAACTTCAGTTGCGATTTTCAGCATGATTCCAATACTTTCCTTATACATTACCATGTATTGCAGGAAAAATAAAAAATCTGATGTGGGCAGCACATGACCTTCCCTGCAAACTTAAAACTTTTAATTCAAATTTCGTTCTCATTTGGTAACTGGACTTATTCTCAAAGGTGGCGTAGGGAAAATACAAAAAAAACTAAAATAGCTCGAGAACGGCTAGTCCTAGTGTAATGCGGTTGGTCTTATTCTTTTCTTCGTTAAAAATTACATATTAAACAATTATTTAATGGATATGTTTGAGCATACATAGTTTTTTATTTTAGATTTTGGCAATTTTTGCAGGCCATTTTGCAAAAAAAGACAGGTTATTTTTTTCCGAATCGTACCAAAATCTAATTAGCACCAGAGTATCGTACAAGTAACTTGTCTACCAAATTTTTGAAATTTGGTCAATTAGTATTTTAGCTAGAGTGGATACATAGAATTTTTAATGGCCATTTCGCAAAATAAGGCGGGTTCTGTTTTTACGAATCGTACCAAAAACTAATCAGCACCAGGGTCATACCTGAGTGACTTACCTACCAAATTTTATGAAATTCGGTCCATAAGTTTTTCAGTTAGAGTGGATACATACATTGCACAGACACACAGACAGACAGACAGACACACACACACACACAGACGTCATGCTAAAAATAGTTTTTTCGCATTCTAGAGGTCTCGAAACGTGTAGATCCGTCGAAAACTCGAGTTGTGATTTTCGGCATGATTCCAATACTTTCCCTATACATTACCATGTATTGCAGGGAAAGTAAAAATGAAAACATTTATAATACACATGTAATAAATATTTTATTTGCTCATTTGAAAATCATAGTAAAAGAATTGCCTAAAGAAGATTTTAGTGTGTGTAGCAGTGGTGAAGGGGGGTAAAAATTTAAAACATTTTTGCAATTGGAAGTGTATCTCTGTGACTAACAGTTGAAGAAATAGCCATTGGGCACCGATCACCCTGTATATACAGGTAATTGGTAGGACCGGGAGACTGTATAAAAATTTATATTTCGTATTTCTTTCAGAAATGCATTTATTAATTTAAACTGTTTCTAAGATAATAGATTTTAAAATTTAAAACATTTTTGCAATTGGATGTATATCTCTGTGACTAACGGTTGAGGAAATAGCCATTGGGCACCGATAGCACTGAACACCCTGTATATACAGGGTGTCCAGGGGACAGGATAACCTTTCAGCAAGATATTACCAGGCCCCACATGGCACGCCTCTCTATTGATTGTCTGCTTGCTTACGATACACTTCCTTGGTCAGCCAGATCCCCAGACCTCTTGCCTATTGAGTATATTTGAAATGGGGTGTCGTCTGCAACCATCTCAGAATGTAGACGAATTAGCTTGTCAATTGGAGGCCATTTGAAACGACATCCCTCAGAACACCATCTGGCAACTTATGTGCTGACATGTCGCGTAACAGCTTGTATCAAGACCAGAGGTGAACCAACGCCATATTGACATGCTCACTTTGTGTAGATCTTTCAGTGCAATAAATCATCCAATTGTTCTGAAATTCTAATTTAATTATTTCATTTTCTGTACATCCACATTACATGTACCAAATTTTGTCTCATTTGGATAATTCATTCTTGGTGTGTCAAATTTTTTTATCTTGGAGTGTACATTCCCCCTCTCAATAGATAAAAACTTTCAAAGCTGTTTTTTTTTTTTTTAACTTGAAATTTTGTTAAATTATACTATGTTTGGTATACACTTGGTTTAAAACTAAATAGGAAAATGACCCCATATACAAATTAGATGCACATTTATTTATAGTTGACATTATTCCGAGTGCCTAGTTATACTTTTGGTTTGACTGTACAATTCCTAGGAGCCAGAATAACGTGCAGTATTTGATTTTTTTTTTTTACTGTTTGGTAAATTGGATGTTTCTTAATAGAACATTTCATTGTTTTAAATTATTCAATTAGGTGTTTTCATTTAAGCATTTATTTATTTCAAATATTATTTTCCTAGTGCTAATTTCATTATTTATTAATTTATTTTTAGAAATTTGTTATGCATTAAACATCAATACAAGAGATGTTAGTCTAACGCCAAAAGGTGGAAATCCGCTAAATGTTCTGAGTGGCATACTTAATGATGGTTTCCTATGGGCTGTCCCGAAACACAGAAGATCATTAGAAAGGCGAATGACAAGAAGAATGGGATTTGGAAAAATGCTGATTCCTAAAAAGAATCTTATAGTTTGTGACACATGTGGCCATTTTCATCCTGTTCACACAGTTTGTGGTAAGTGTCATCTTATTAAAATTGTATATGAAAATTATCACTTAATTGTACATTCATGCTTTGTTCATCTTCACTGTATAACCGACCTCCTTTTCCCATAAATATTAGACCACCTGGATCATGCATTTAGCCAGATTTTAGTTCAAAATTGTTTATCAGTGGTCAATATATATAATACTGAAATTAAGTATTTTGAAACATAATTAACTGCATAAAAACGGATTCACTTTAAAAATGATCCACTTTTTACTAGGCTTACTAAACTCTCATTTTCAATGTATACACATCAAAATTTCAAAAGCAATAAACATAAGTTCATTCATGATCTCAGAAAGGAGAGTGGGTGATGTGGCCTAAATTATGTGGTAGCCACTAGCCATCTAGTTAATAAATTAAAAATTTGACTGGTAAATTTTTGTAGACTAGCAGCTATCTATGCAGGTTGCTTGCAATCCTTAACCCTTTCCGGATAATAGCAGTCTTCAAAACACATTATCAATCGACACGTGGGCACGCCAACCGTCCGAAAAGGGTTAAAAGTCCTTCAAAACTGCTTAATTTCTAATTTTGATTTTTAAGGACTTTAAAAATTGCTTAAATTTGTACCAAAGTGCATAATTTTCTTGTATATATAACAGTTCAGAAATTACTATAAAAATAGGAAAAATTGTCTCCTATCCAAGATTGATGAACAGATTGCAAACTGCTGGAACAATTTTTTCCCTTGCTATAATATATGGAAAAGGGGTCAAGGAATTCTATATTTTCTGGTTTCTGTTTCTTCCACTGTCTTGGTAGAAACCCAACCCTGATTCTCTGACTCTAATTATAGATTATTTCAGCACCATAATCAGGGTGTTGCAGTAAATTAAAATTTACGCAACATATTTAGGCTATTTTACCAAAAATTAGACTTGAATTAATAACCAGCACCTTTTATATTACTGTGTTACTTTATGACACACTGAAGCAAACACTACTTTTTAATTCTTTTTTTACAAGAATTCCTTTCACACAAACATAAGATTCCTAAGAGTTGGGGTTTTCTATTCCTAAGCTGGGTTTTCAAGAACATTCCAGTAGAAATACCAGATGGTTTCCCACAGTTAAAATGACCAGTGAATATATTGCACAATGAAAAGAGAGTCATTTCCCTGAAGGAAAAGTAGAGAGCGTCGATTCCCATGCATTCAATGACATCTAGAATAGCAATTTAGGAACATCTAGATTATCAAACACAAAAATTTAGTACCAAAAGAATACGCCTACTCTCACTCAACACAAGGTCAGAGCATGACGAAGAACAGATACACAGTTTGAACCCCAGTCAGAAACATAAGTGTACTGATTTTATTTTTTTTTATGAGTACTGCCTCCAACTTTGAAGTTTCCTGAGAAAAAATGGAGTGCATAAGTCTTGGGACATACAGCTGTCCAGCGGATGAATATGGAACAGAAAAGCAACTTTGTTACTCAAAAATTAAGGCGCAAGTGCCATATAATGAGGAAAGCTATAATATAGAATTTATTAGAGAAGGAGATCGAGTGTGCCATGGGCTTCAGTCCGTGGCCACTAACAATTTTATCTGTTTAAGGATGGCACTCACCTTAAGATTTTCAGCGACGATGGTAGCATATATTGTATGCTCCCAGAGCGATTGAGAATGTTGATTGTTCTATAGATTGTTGATACTGTAATTTTCATGTAAGGCAGCCGGTCCCAAAGCTTAATGGGATGCACGAGGTGCTTGTATTAGAATAAAAGTCTTACCTCTGATTTTACTTATGCCTGTGGCAAATATGGGATTCTAGCCAAAAACAAGGATGGCTAAGATAGTTACTTCTGATCGAATTGAAGGTGAAAAATGAACATTCAAGTAATATAAACTTTTATTGTCTATTAATTCGGATTTTGGCCAAACGGGCAGCATCTCAGAGAAGTAAAAAATGCCAATTACGGATACAGGAATTCTCATCTCTAGATATAGGCGAGCTTCAATCGAGATGTGCTCAAGGCCCTAATAACTGATAGCAGTTAGACCCAGGCAACAAGGCAAAGGAATTCGCAAAATTTCCATAGCAAGCTATAACTGAAAAGAGTACTTTGAACAATTTGATAAAATCCAAGACAATACTATGATATCAACCCATACAGTGAATTTCAAGGCCTTAAAAAAATCAGACTAAGTATCTTTACATAATTTCATGCAAAATTATATATTAATAAGATTAAAATTTAATCAAATAAAAAATAAATTAAATATAAATTAGAACAAAAATATTGGATCAGGTCCACAAAATTAGTAAAAAGAATAATTGTGAATATTATTGAAGATTGATATACAGTGGAGCACCGTTTATACATTTCTCAAGGGAAATTCGAAAAAGACATATAAATGGAAAGACGTATAATCAGAATTTTAAGAAACAACTTTGATTGTTACAAATTTAATGCTACAAATTATCATAATTTATTTAAAAGTAATATTTTTATTTTTAAGATATTATCTATATTGAAAATAATATTTATTAAATTTTTATATTTAAACATTTACAATCATGAAAATGAAAAAATCATACCTTTATTTTAATTTCATACATACATATTTAAAGTAAATACACATTTTGTTTTATACGATTTATGTGCATGCAGGTAGATGTTAATTAAAAAAGTCTTTAATCGTCGTCTAACATGCAGATTGCATGTGAGTAATGAGTACAGCATTATAAATCGAATTAAGGTCTTTGAAAGTTTTTTGATTGGTGTTTTTACAAACAAAATAAGTTCTAAGTTTATCAATGGAGTCTATGGCGTCTTTAAAGGAAGGCAGGATAACTTCTTAACATTCTTTTTCATCATCGCTAACACCATACAATTTGTCTTCTATTAATTCATCAATTGTGATTAATTTCGAAGTCATTATGTTGGTATCACAATTCACATACTCCTCGAAAGTAACTTCTGATCTCAGGAAATTCCAGTCTTCTTCATCCATAATCACAGTTTCATCATCTCCAGCATTGACATCACTGTCGTCATTGGCATCACATTCATCTAATTTTGGATCTGGAAACCCTCCTTTAATGAAACAATTTTTTATTGTTACAGACTTGACTTGAGTCCATGCTAGGGAGATCATGTTTATCCCCTGAAGTATGTTCATCATTCCTTAGGTATTTCCTGTAGTGATGCTTTGAAGGGCATGTTGAATTAAACGCTTTCTGTAGTACACTTTTAAGTTTTTTATTATTCCCCGATCTAGGGGTTGTAGTTTGCTCGTGCAATTTGGTGGAAAGAAAACCACTTTCATATTTTTCAAAAAGTCGGTCACTTGGGAGTGAGCAGCAGTACATTAATCCATAAAAAGTAAAATTTTATGTTTTTGTTGTTTCATATCTTTATCCATTTTTTTGAACCACTCAGTAAAAATGTTAACAGTCATCCACACTTTTGTATTTGCTTCATAACCTACTGGCAATGTTTTAACTTTTGCAAAACACCTTGGCTTTCATGACTTCCCTATGACTAGAGGAGTCATCTTATCACTTCCATCAGCGTTGGCACAAAGTAAAACAGTGAGGCAATCTTTAGATTTTTTCCACCATTGCAATTGTCACCTTTAAATGCGAGAGTTCTTGCAGGCATGAGATGATAAAAGAGACCTGTTTCATCAATATTGTAAATGCCCTTGTAAATGTTCAGCTGGTATCCATTAATTTTGTTCAGCAAATTTTTTAACCATTCATTAACAGTTTCAGTTGGAACATCTTTAGATTCCTTGCTTACCACTTGACTTGAAATTCCATGTCGCATTTTGAATTTGTGAAGCCTTCCAGTTGAAAAACATGCATCTTTTACATCCAATTTCAATGCAATTTCCTTTGCTTTTTCCATAAGCATGAGCCCACTCATGGGAGTATTTGATACACGACATTGTGTTAAAAACTAAAGCAAAATATCCTCTACTTCAGGAAATTTGCTTTCTTGCACACACAGTTTCTTCGAGCTGCTGCTATGTCCTCGATTTTTTTTCTTTCATAGACAATGGTTTTCAGAGTAGAAACTGGAATATCCAGTTTTTTAGCCAAATGTACTTTTGACAAATTCTTTTAAAATTTCAATTTTATCTTTTAATGAAAGTGCTTTACACTTTCGGGACATTTTTGGAGAACGTTAAATTTTTAAGAAACCAACAGAATGATAATAACCAACAGACTGAACAGCAATACTGAAATGTGAGCTCTCAAAAGCTTAGGAATTTGATTCAAGAATGAACTGTTTATCAACAAAAGAGTCTGGTGAATAGACCCTCTCATTGTTCATTCTTTTCATTTTGTAAGCATCGGGTCATTTTACAGTAGGGGTGATTTCTTCCAGCAGTAGGTGCAGTTTAGGGTTACCATGTAAATTTGATAGCTTGAACGAGAATTCTTTGGGAATCAAAAAGCGCGCTAAATTTGTAACAGTGGCAACCTATGTAACAGTGGTTAGGGTACCTCTACCCTTGTGGTGGCAATTCCCAAATGTTCTATCTGAATGAAAATTTTCGAATTTTAGAAAGATTTATCAGCGGGAAAAACTAGGAAAATGACGTATAACCGAAGTTTTGCATCATATAAACGAAATATTTTATCATTACATGGTTAGGAATGAATCGGGATTGTGCTGAAATCTATATAAATGAAATTGAAAATCTGTCTGTCTGTCTGTTTGTTTGTCCCGTCATCACAGGAGAATGGCTGAACCGAATTTGATGAAATTGTGTGGACAGCTTTGAAATAGCCCCCATAAATTTTGCACAAGTTTCAAGTATCTAAGACCAGGGGTTGTCGAGATATTAATGAAAAATGAAACTTTTTCTCAGGAGTTCCACTCTCTAACTCCGTGGTTTATCCAAACGAAAAGCTTAAAAATCGTTTGAAAGTGAATTAAAACCTTATCTCTGAGTTTGATGGGAGATTTTTTGCACTAATTAGTCACTTTCTGAAAACATGAATTGTTTGAAACATGATTTAAATGGCAAATCTATCTCCATGGTTTATGTTTTACAAGCTTTTACTGAACAATGAAAAGTATAAAGAAATAAAAATGGTTATTTAATTTCGCAGTTTATGAGGAAGATTCTATCTTATATCATGTTGCTCAGAAACGCAATTAAATTAAATCTGTCTGTTAATTTTAATTATTTTTTTGATTTGAATAATAAATAAATGGATATAAAAATATATTTTAGAAAAGAACGATTTGGTTTTCCTTATAGCATTTTTGACTGGATAATATCAATCACGGTCTTCAGGTTTAAACGTTATTATTATTGATATTTTCGGGGATTATTGTTATTTTCAAGTTATTATGCAATTGTTTTATTATGACAAAAATTATTTAAACTCATATATTGTACGTTGTACGAGTAATCTTCTACAAATACACGGGTATATCTTCTAATTTACGAGAATATAAGAAGTACAGGTATATTGGCATATGTTTTGATATATATTGGCATATATTGGAATCAGTTACAACCTTCTGGTATAAAGAGTATACGGGGATTATTGATATTTTCAATTTATTACGTCATCTCTTTTATTTTGGCAAAGATTTTTGAGACTCATATTGTAATACGGATAATCTTCTACTAACACACTGGCATATTTTCTAATTTGCGACAATATAAGTAGTACGGTGTTGCATATATTGATTCAATTCCTTTTTTTTTTGTAAATTTGCTTACAAAAGGGACCAGGATGTTTCATTCTTCAGATCTGCCCGTGAAGATAATTTTGCATAGTGAGAACAGATATTCTTAAACTTCTCTTTAGGAGCAATAAATTTAATATTTTAACAGAATTTGCACATGATTGCGAATTATAAGTTTCTTTATATTATATACTTCGTACGAAGAACGGGTATGCTGCTAGTGACTTATAAATGTAAAAGACGTATAAATGAGAAACGTATAAATGGCACTCCACTGTATATGTATTTTATAATTGAGTGATGATTAGTAGTAACTTACAGCAAATTAATTAATCTAGAAAATGTGATTATAATAAATTATGATTTATATATTACTTAGTGCATGCATATTTTCAATATTTTTCTCACAATGACCAGAAATTTCTGGTACATTCACTTTAAGTGATTTCTTTATTTACGGTCAGATAAATAGGGTGTTTTTAGATGATAATTTCCAAAAGCCAAAGTCAATTTTTAATTGGCTTTTTTTCCCCAATGGAGGAATTTTTCTGAACTTTTATAATTTAAGAATACAGCACCCTGTTTGTCCCACTAAGAATGTGGAGAGCTTCTACAATGGAATTTTTCCCACACAGGGTCTACCTGAAAATCTATAAGACCTTTTTATGTAACATTTATTTATTTTGAAATTATATGCATAACGGCCTGATCTTCAGACCAGAAAAACTTTTTTCATTTTTATGATTAATTTGCTAAGTCTTTAAAGATAATACTAGCCCATCATATGCAAAAGGTTTCCTCCTATCCTCTTTCCAACAGCACTTGTTTTCCTATTATCAACGGGCATAAGTGAGCCATGCACCTCTCCCAATTAATATTATTATTTCTTATATGACTCCCTATTGAAATATACATACTTTATCATCCTCTAACAAAATCATATTTCATATATGACCACAAACAGTAGAACTCGCTTAAATTTGAATCAAGTATATTAAATTAATAATTCTTAAAACAACAGGGATTATCAAGGAAATTCAACTCAATGTTGCAAAATATATTAAATTTTCATCAATTAGGTGTCATTTTCATTAATTCTGCAACATTTTACAAAGTTGCCAAGTAGGATGTTCAGACTGACAAACAGACCCTACTAAAAACATCATTACACTATCCCTAACAAAACACAATTAATTTTATTAATTTAGCATTTTTATAAATTTGGCAACAATTTTATCAATTTGGCAACAATTTTATCAATTTGGCAACAATTTTATTAATTTTGCAGCATTTAAAATAGTCGCCAAGTTGGCAATATCCTGGCCAAATTCATCGCCAAATTTTTGCCAAGCTATAGATGGATGGACAGACAAATGGGTTATCAAGTATATTAAATTAATAATTCCTACAAAGTGACAGGAATTATCAAGGAAATTCAACTTAATTTTGTGAAACATTGAATTTTCTTCAGTTAATTAATTTAGTTTCATTTTATTAATTTGGTGACATTTTCATCAATTGACAACATTTTACAATATCTCCAAGTTGGCAATATCCTGTCAAAATCGTCGCCAAAATTTTCACCATGTATTATAGACTTGCGGATTTTGAAATGAGTTATTCTCATAGTGAATACTTGTAAAAAGTTTACCTTTTCTTGTTATCATTTGCATAAAATATCATAAAAAATCTGCAAAAAATTTTTATATAAGCAAAATCCAAAATATGTCAATTTTACACAAATTTAGTGAAATTTTTATCAGTGATAGCAAAAATTGCTAGATTTCTGATAATAATGCTAATGAAAAATATGCAAGATGTCTGTGGCTAATAACTTGATACAGACTAAATTGCCCCCCAAAGACTCTAGTGGTGATAAAGAACAAATAAAATATCCTATTAAATTAAATCTTTGATGTAACAAAATCATTTTAGTATCATGGCTCATTTCAATATTGAGTTTAATTTTAATTACTTATTTTCTGCAGTGTCTGAGTATATTTGCAATTGATACGTAGTGTTTAAGAGTCAAATAGAATTTTTATTTTATCTTTTAATTGTGCATTAGCCACTAGCCTTATTTATCATTATTATTATTATCACCTTATTTTTTAGCTAAAGGTGGCTAATTATAAGCCAAGATTGGCTAGCTAAGACAGTGTAGTCTTAGTTGCCAGTGACTAAAAACAACAGAAATTAAGCTGAGCTACGCAGGTCAATGATTGAATGAGGGAAGGGGTGAGATTACAGTGCCAGATTTAATTTTAAAATATGGATCCTATGGTGAGCTAATGTAATTGTTCAAAAATGAAGATGTTATGAACCTCCATGATGAACGATTGATTGTGTTATTCTTATGCCATTGATAATTGATAACTTCTCAATTTTGCAATCTCCATAAAAGTTACAAAATTATTTCACATAGAAGTTTTCTTACTGCCATTGTAGACAGTGGCTATTCCATGTTGATGAGCACATAATTGGTTCAAAATTGATCCATGGATGCTGTTATCTTCAGTGTGAGAGTAAGCCTGACTTTAGAAATGTCCCTTACAGGTGGATTCTGTGAACATGACTATGAACATGGCCATTTACAGCTTTATGTAACTTGAGCTAAATTTTGAAGAATTTTGAAGCTGCGTATGTGGTAGGACTGAATTTGTTTCTTCCCATAGAACTTCTCAAAATTGTGGTACATACAAGTTTATTGCCGACATTAGCTATTCCATACTTATGTATGAATACGTACAAGATATAAAATTTTAAATGTTTTGTTATTTCTAAATTATATGAACTTTTACAATCATTTTATTATATATGAAGTCGTGGTCGCCCATAGGGAGGTCAAGGGAGAATACACTCTTCCTTGGACATTCAAGTTAACAAAGGCAAGCATCAAGCTAGTTGATGTTGTACATCTTATCTATGTTCAAGTTTGACCTCCCCATGTATGATGTACAGTATGAAGTTTTACGGGTCCCAATTTATAGTACAAATATATTAGAATATTATTATCAAGGGACAGAAAAAAATATATCAGTTTTTTAAATACGAGGTGCCATCCAAAATTTCCTGAATTGGCGCTGTATAACCAAAACATTAAATAGTTTCAAAGCGCACCGATAGATGGCAGTAGGTACTTGTTTTGTGAGCTAGTGTGCGAAATTTCATCATGAATGAAACAGTTCTTACTAATATAGATGCCATTTTGTTTGAAGTTGTTTACACTGCATTGCGATTTTTATGATGGATGCAAGAAAAGAATAGCATGTTTGCATTAAATTTTATGCGAATCTTGCTAAAAATGCAACAGAAACTGTGGAAATGATTTAACAAGTGTTTGGTGAGCAATCACTGAGTTGAACCCAAATTTTCGAATGGCATAAGCGTTTTAAAGCTGGCCGAACATCAGTTGATGATGACAAACACACAGGAAAACATCTACAAAATTCGACAGTTCATTCATGAAGATCGACGTCAGACCATTCCAGATCACTGTGATAAAGTTAGAATTGGATATGGAATATGTCAGCGAATTCTCACTGAAGAATTGGGAATGCATTGCATCGCTGCCAAATTTGTTCCCAGGCTGTTGACAATGGATCAAAAGCACCACCGAATTAATATTTGCGCAGAGCTTTGACAGCTCATTTTGAATAATGAAATCTTCATGTCAAGAGTAATTACTGGCGATGAGAGTTGGATTTATGGGTATGATTCGGAAACTAAGCAACAATCTTCACAATGGAAAAGCCCAAGTTCACCAAGGCAAAAAAAATGCAGACAAGTGAGAAGTATGTTGATTGTGTTTTTTGACATTAAGGGAATTGTGCATAAAGAATTCATGCCGGTGGGTCACACACTGTCAATTCACAGTTCTACTGTGATGTTTTGAGAAACCTTCGTGAAGATGTCAGAAAGAAACAGCCAGAATTGTGGTGAGCAAAATACTGGGTTCTTTATCACGATAATATGTTCACCCACCGTTCATTCAACACACAACAGTTTTTGACCAAGAATTCGATAACCATCTTCCCCCACCCACCTTACTCACCAGACTTAGCCCCCTGCGACTTCTTTTTATTCCCAAAAATGAAATTTAAGCTAAAAGGCTGACTTTTTGATACCATTGAAGAAATTCAAACAGAATCACAGGCAGTGCTTGATATGCTTACCAAAAAAGACTTTCAGAAAGCCTTCCAGCAATGGCAAAAATGCTGGGACTGATGTATAGCTGCAGGAGGAAGCTATTTAAGGTGACAGTGAACAATAACTGATATGGTTAGTTTTCAAATTTTCACAGTGTTGATCCAGGAAATTTTGGATGGCACCTCATATAAATAGTTAGAATTAACGAAAATAAACAATTCACTGAAACAGAACAGAGCCCTTTTGTTTTATTTCCGATGTAGTTTACAAGATATTCTATTTTTTATACACTTCTGAAATGAAAAATGTTCTTTCATATCAGCACGTCCATCAATTTTCTCTATTTCATACCAGAAATCTATAGCATACAAAAATATGAAATTTGGTACATTTGTAGAGAAATAATAGGGTAATACAATAAAATAAACAGTTTACTGACTTCAATTTTAGTTTGGCTTGAAATATTTCACGAAGTGAGCTTTGCTAGTACCAGTGAGTGGGAGACAAAGCCTCCTGACCTGTGAAGCGAGTTGCAGGGACTGGCAAAGCTTAGCAAACAGGGAATGAAGCTCCCTAATTTAGTAAAAACAGCAAGAAAGTTAAAAGAAACAGAAGGGATGTTATCAATGCCTAGTAAAAGAAAAGTGTTAAGTTCTGATACTAGAGAAAAAATTACTAGTTTTTATTATGATGATAACATTACATTAGCATGTGTACAGGAAAAAAGATTGCATATCTGTTCTAAGTGAAAATGGGAAAGTATTAAAACAAAGGAGATTGCTTTTGCATAATTATGCTGCATTTAAAGAAAATCATGTTGAAGTAAAAAGACTATCTAAATTTTGCCCACTACATCTAACAATATGTAACTGTTGGAAGCAAAGTTTTTCATTCTGTATATGTTTGTACAGTATTGGCCAAAATTGTGGAAACCTTTTGGAAAAAGTGTATTTTTGAGGTTTGATGGCTCATAACACCACTTTTTTTTATACCAATACCATAAAATTATATATCAATAGAAAGATAATTTAATCAAGATTGTAATGTAATAACATTTAAGAATTATTTTTTAATAGAACAATATTTATAAAGAAGAAAAGTTAAATACATAGAAAAAATGAGATATACAAAAATTCTCACCATGTCAGTTAATACTTAATTGGATAACCTTTAGCCTTAATTACGGCCTTACAGCACTTTCCCATAGAGTGAACCAAGTTTTTTAGTTCTGCAACTGTTATAATGTGAAACCAAGATTAAATTATTGCTTCTATTAATTGGGTTTTATTGCTGGGTTGCTTCTGACTAACAAGTTTCTTTAGTCGGCTCCATCGATTTTTGATGGGGTTAAGGTCTGGGTTATTCCCACGCCATTCCAGCAGTTGAATATGATGATCTGGAAGCCACTTTTTGCACACATGAGCAATATGACATGAAGCTGAATCCTATTGAAATATAAATGCTTCATTATCTTGGAAAAGATCATGTGTAGAAGGCTGCAGTTTGGGCTCAAGTATTTCATTTATGTATCTTTGGGTGGGCATTTATATTCCCATTGATCACGCAAATTCTGCTCACATCTCTTAATGTCATACAACCCCAGATCATAACACTAACTGGGTGTTACACGGTTGGTGTAATGCAATCAGGATACAAATCTTCTTCAATTCTTCTCCTTACGTATTTAATGCCATCACTACCAAACAGGGAGATTTTGGTCTCATCACTCCAAATTACACTGTCCCATTGTTCCGTTGTCCAGTTAACATGGGTTTTAGCCCAGTTTAATATTTTCAACCTTTGTTTGAGAGATAAAAATGGCTTTTTTCATGGAATTCTAGCATTTAGACTAAATTCATGCAGTCTGCGCCAAACAGTCCTTGCACTCAACTTCACATTGCATTGTACCATTTCACCTTGTATACATCGAGATGGTTTTCTTCTGTCATCTAGGTACAGTCTCTTAATTCTTTATCACATGCTGTTATGCACCTTTTCCTGCCTTTACCAGTCTGGTTTTGTAGTGACTGAGCTCCTAATACCTCTTCAAAAATTTAGAAATGCCACTTTTGGTTAAGTTTCCCCCAATATTTCTTCTAATTTCTTCATAACTGTAGCCTTGTTCACTTAATAGTACTATTTTACATCGCTTTCTGGGTGACCAGTCAACTCTTTGTGTCATTTCTTTAATTTTATTATGTTTTATAAGTTCACTAAATCAAAAAACACAAAAAAACCCAACCAACTTGATAACTATCACATAACACACTGATAAATGTCCTGTAACCTGTTGGCTCATTTCCAAAACAAGATGACACCTAATTGGTTCTCTAAACACTCATGTTCATTGGTTACATTCAAATGAAGGAAAGCTACTTCATATAAACCTAAGCAAGTTGTGCTTCTTTTTTTTGGTTATTTGGCTATAACTTTTGATAGAATACAGATAATTGAATAAATTTGTTGCATTACAATCTTGATTAAATTATCTTTCCATTGATATATAATTTTATGGTATTGGTACACAAAAAAAAGTGGTGTTATGAGCGATCAAACCTCAAAAATACACTTTTTCCAAAAGGTTTCCACAATATTGGCCACTACTGTATGTACCATCAGAATGTTAAATTCATGCTTCATGCCATACATATCAGTGACTATACATTGTTAAAAAAACAACTTTATTGCACTGAATCAGAAAAGTAAGGCACACAAGTGTGATAACTGTCCATCTCCAGAAATTCTTAAAGAATTAATGTGTTCCAATGAATTAGAAGTTAGTATGTGTTTTGTTTGCATATCTTATGTTTATGCATTCTCATGGCCCAAGTAGATCATATGGCTAAAACGTCTAGATGTGTGCCAAAGATTACGGTACTGGGTATTAGATGAAATTGGTATAGGAGCCAATAGCCACTAGGGAATAACTAGTATCTTCAATGCTACTGAATATAGAAAATACCTTTTAAACTTTCCAACATAGTCGAAAAGTGTTTATAACTTTGGTCTGTCATCGGTCTATCTGTCCGTTCACATGATAACTGCCATAAAAATGACTTTATCAAAATGAAATTTTAGTATGTTGTTGAGGTGGTTTGTGGGACATATGGAAATGAAAATGAATAATATCATCCAAATTAGTTTGATTTAACCTGGGTTGGAAAAATGGAATACATTGAACCCTATGAGACTTAATTTTTCAAACATTTTTTAAGCAGAATTAAAATTCACAAATTGCTTTTGAAAATTTTAGGAAATATTCAAATTATCACATAAAATGTATAAAAAATTTGCAGCAAAATATATTGGTTAGTTTTTTAAATAAAAATTGAAATAATAATTACACTCATGATATATGAAGAGATTATGACTTATTGCAAAATATAATATGACATCCATTTTTTTTCCGCTGTGTAAAGATCGTTTAAATTTATATATAATGTTATATCTACCATAAAACCGCTTTGCTTTTTCATATTATCTGTATATCTAAATTCTGGGCCAATGCGATTACAATACTTTTTATTTTAAATGATCACTAAACTTTAATTATTTCTACAATGAAGCCTAATTTTAACACATGCAGAATATAAACAAATCAAGCGATTGTAAGGTGAGTTGTATAAGAATTGCTGAATTTTTTTCACTTAAAATTATTTAGTTCTGGAGTCTGCAATATAAGTGATCTGAATGAAATATTCATTGATTTTACATAAAGAGGCAGACAATTTATATTTTGCTGACGTCATTTGAATAAAGTTCATTTTGTGTAACTAGCATTGTCTTTTTCGGTGAAGTTTTAAGTTTTCAAATATAATAAATTACTGTAATACAGTGATAATTTAAAAATATCAATGCAGAATGTATCACATTTTAGAGATGTTTAAATACAATTGTATTTCAGTTGGAAAGTGTTTCATAATCAATGCTTTATGCCTGATTGATCTGTCTTGTTTATAATTTGAATTAAGAAAATAAAATATAAGAATGATAACTGTGTGGATTTTAGGAAGATTTTTACTAGAATGTTCCAAGAGACTTTTACATTGATTTCCTATACAACAGCATTATTTTTTAGTTATTAAATTAAATATTACCATCTTTTTTTTTTTTTTTTTTTTTACTTAAAGCAGATATATTAGTCAGTGTTAAAAAATTCCTATGTTTTGTTTTTGCTTATTATTTGTTTTTAAAAAATATATTTTTTAAAATTATTAAAGTATTAAGAAACATGAAAAATAAAGTATTAACTAAATGCATGTATGTTTTAAAGCTATTTTTATTTGTAATAAGAAATATTACCTTCCTTTTTTTTTTTACTCAAAGCACACACATTAATTAGTATTTGCACCAAATTTCAGAAAAAAATATGGGCAATTTTTGTTAATAGCCCATTAAAGTTGACTATGTACCGGAAGGTGATTTTTGCAATTTTCATGTAATAACAATATTAAAATATTTTTTTATTATTATTTTGATATGGCACTTATATTCCTGATATAAATAGCTTAATTGGTAACAAAATTATTTAATTTGAACCATTCTCAAGCTATTACATTTATAAACATTTTGGATTTTATATCCAAGATGGCATCAATTTGGTAAAAATGACCATTTTTCAAATGCTTGCATTGTGGTCATTAAGATATATATTACAAATTCAGATTTGGGGGTTTTACTATCATGTGTAGCCATGGTAAAAATTTAAAAAAAAATCTATAACTATGGTGTATTAAGTTTTTCTTAAAATGTGTGTTTTCACATGGAATGACCCTTTATTTAAATGCAATCAAGTACTATGTATGTATCTATGTTCTGCTTATTCGGAAGCCTCTAATTGGCGTGGAAGCTCATATATATATATATATATATTAATTTTAATGTAAGTATGTATTAAATCGGAGATGTTTTTGAAAATTCAAAAAATATGATAGGTTTTTAAATATTTGTAAAAAACCTCCAGATTCTGGATAATAAAAGGGATGTATGGAAAAGGTATCTCTTCATTTAGAATAAATGTTAGAAACTAGGTTTTGGACTTGAACAAATGACAGACAAATTTCCAACAGCTTCTACAAATCTGTTTTTTAATAAAAGGCGATAGTTTTTTTTTATACAAATTTCTAAAAATCCTGAAAAGCACCGTAAAATGCATTAAGAACAACATGGCCCGTATTTTCTTTGTGGTCATATTAACACATTAGAAAATGCATAGGAGAAAAATGTGGTTCGAATTTCATTTGAGACACAGTTTGCGAAGCCATAGACAAACGCCCCACTCGTGAAACTGGGAATCGCAGATGTTTTTGTGCTTGGGTTGAAGGATTTAAAATCCCAATTTTTACAGATAGAAATTTGAAATAATAGATTGTAACAGTATTATAAACATTCCCTGAAAAAATCACATTTTAATGATAATAGCTTCTAAAGTTAGCAATAAAGATATAAATTGTACTTAAATAAGAATCAGTTCATATTGAAATGGCCATAAAATACTTTTTGATGTACAGTTTTCATGAGGGGGGGGGGGGCTTTTTTTAAATTTTTGTTTTTAAAAAGGGTTTGTGAGAGAGGGAGTGGGGTGTCCAAAAGGAAGGTCTCCCTGAGAGGGGCGGGGCAGGGATCCTTTTCAAAATTTGAACGGGCAACAGACAAGTTTCTAACAGCCTCTAGAAGCTGGATTTTTTATAAAAGTCGATAGTTTATTTATACAGATTTTTAAAAATCCTGAAAAGCACTGCAAAATGCATAATAACATAGCTCGAATTTCCTTTGCAGTCATATTAAAACACCAGAAAAATGCAGTTCGAATTTCATTTGAGACACGGTGGCTAAATCATAGATAAGTATCCCGCTCATGAAATTGGGAATTGCAGATGCTCTTGTGTTTGGGTAGGAGGATTTAAAATCCAATTTTTACAGATAAAAATTTTAAATAATAGATTGTAACACTATTTATAAGCATTCCCTGAAAAAAATCACGTTTCTATGATAATAACTTCTAAAAGTTAGCACTTAAGATTTGAATTGTACTTAAATAAGAATTATTTCATATTGAAGTGGCCACAAAACAAAGACTTTTTGATGTACAATTTTCCGGGGAGGGGGGGAGGGCTTTTTTAAATCTTTGGTTTTAAAAATTATTCATGAGAGAGGGGAGTGTGGCATCCATTTGAAGGGGCTCTCTGAGAGGGGAGCAGTGGTCCTTTTCAAATTAGTTTTTTTTTTTTTTTTTTTTTATGTAGCGATTTTTGTTCCAATTTTGATGCAATTTTCACATTGTATTTTCTACTCTGAAATGGGCCCACTTGACCTGCTCACTCTAAATTTAGACCCAATTTTGTTGCATTATAACTTTTTGTGCCCGCTCAAGAATGGGGCAGGGCAGACAACCAAAAGGAGCTGTGAAAGGAGATGAGGGTTGCACCTGCAGAACTTGCTAAAAATCTGATTGCTACAAAAACTGTCACTATATATTTAGAGACCATAATGATTATATTTTGTGCAGATTAATTAATAGAACATCGTTTGACACAAAATGGAGGATCCATTAGCCTTGCCCAAGAAATTTTCTTTTTCATTCCCCATCCTCACTATAAGCAAAGATACAGGGGGAATAGGGGGCACACCCCACACCCCCAACAATTTTTGGTAGAAATGGAAAAATTCAGCATCCATATTTTATGCTACAATGTGTTAACTTATTAATTAATGAAAATTTTTTACAAGTGTTACTCAGGAGATATGCAGGGCAATGGAGCCAAAGCGAAATACATAACAGTGGTCATATTTCTTTTTTGTGTGCCGAAAACTTTCATTTACATTATTCTCTATGGTATGCAGCTTTACTAGGATTTATGATCTCTGAGGATATTTTAGGATTGATTTAGCTGACAGATAATTAGTTAACTTAGAATCCTTCATAAGTTTACAATTACCAAAGAACCGGTTATTTAATACAATATTTTTTAAAGAAAGCAGTAATATTATTCCATTTTCCTCTGTATAACGGAAGGAAATCTGAAAATTCACTCACAAAGCCGAAAATAATTGTTGGGTCGCTAGCTTAAAATATTTGTCAAAAAATTTTAAAATTGTCCCACAGACTAACAGTAAAGTTTGTGATCATCAAAAGACATAGACATTTTAGTGTCTGAATATTTCATTTGTGAAATAAACCGATCGCGAAGGATTGCAATTAAAAAATGAAAAATTGGAATACAGCATAAGCTTTATTGGTATAAAAAAAAGTTTCATTTATGTTACCTGTAAAATATTTTATTTAAACTTCATTAATTGATTCAATCTTGCAATTCAACTGTATAAAATGGATGAAAACAAACTTCATTTAATAATGTCAAAAGTTAAAATCGGAGAGACTCGAGTGAATATGATTTTGAAAAATAATTGAACATACTTTAAGATATAGATTTAAAAAATTGGATAGTTATTGTTTGAACTATGTGTTTTACCATAAGCTAAAGTTCAACGTTCTTTCACGGTCACAGGTTCAATCATGCAACTATAAATCAAAATAAATGGGTAAGATAGTTTAATACTCTATTAAAAATGATAATGATTGAAACAGATGGTTAATTAGAACATGCACTATTTAATAAACCCTGTGTTATATTTACAATTATACCAAAACTGCGTTCTGATGACTGCTAGAGCTCAATGCATTGCACATGAGTGGACAAATAACACATGGATGCACGCCTATTTAACCAGTGAGGAACCATTATTGATGATGATGTAAATGACATAACATACATGTAGATGAGCTATCTGTGAAGTATCTGCGAAGAAAGAAGTCATTTAACAATTTCTTTTGTATTTCTTTAAAAAGATATGGATATTGATAATGGTGATAAATCGAAAGCTTCAGTTTCAAATGCTGGAGATAAAAAAAAAAAAAATTCTAATATATATAAATGCAATAAAAATTTTCCATTAGCTCTACATTTTATTGATACAAAGAAAAATGTTCAGTAATTAGGGCCACCCATAGAGGAATGGACACCACTTGAGTAAAAGGCCTAGTTTCCAGATGTGGTCTAAACCCCTAAAAATTTTGAGAATATAGAAGATATGAAAAATTCACAGAGGGGGAAAATCAAATATGAAGGGGGGGGGGGGCATGATAAATATTTGTGTGGACGACCCTGCAGCGGTTGCTGATGATGATGAATTTGGAAATTTTTATACAAAAACAGGGTTTGAAATTGGGGGGGGGGAAGCATTTTCCCTTTAACAAAAATTTTAGAGGGGATTTTCAAAAACCTGGGGAGAAATTTAAAAATCCAGATTTTTATTAGTAAAATGTAAAATAAAAATATTTTTATATTTACAATACAAGAGGCATACAAAATTGACATATAGTACCTTCAGCTTTGATTTGAAAATGATTAACTTTATTTTTGAAATAGATTAAAAACCCCTTTTTAAGGATGAAAATGGAAAGCATTAAAAAAAGAATATATATGCAGTTATTTTGTAAATCACATAATTTTAGGATACATGTTGAATTATTGCAGTTTGTATTTGCACCTTGCCATGTTAATTTTATTCAAAATATTTTGAATAACTAAAAATATTTTTCCCAAGTACTTATAATAAAATTAAGAGGAGAAGGATGTTAATTTTTAATTGAAATTAAAGATGCAACTTTGGGAGCAAATATATCAAATTCTAATTTATACTCTTCAAATATATTTCTAATGAGCCTTTTTTAATTCTAAAAATGCATGAATAATTAAAAATGTTTTAATTTCATTACCCAAAACGTAAAAATATCTCAATTTCATTTAACAATATGTTTGAAAGATAATATCCCACCATAAAAAGCACAATAAATATACAAATATCAGTGTATGCAAACAGATTAAGAAAATGGAAAATATTTGACAATAAAACAAGATATACAGACGATCGTGTTTAAATAAAAAATTTCCTCGATTTTACTAAACAGTCTTTTATAAATTACTAACTAATAAATGATACACATTAAAAATCCATAAATATACTGCAAGGGAATTTTTTGCTTGGGCCAATTTTCATTTTAAAATAGCCATTTTCATCCGAGTATAGGATGTCTTTGCAGGAATTTCATCAAAGTCCTTTAAAAAATAGATCTTGTATATTTTCTCAGAGATAAAAAATCGAATTTTCCTGAGAAAATAAAAAGTTGATTACTAAGGTATTTAAAGTGTCAATCAGAAGGCTAAAATGATGTTTTATAATTGCTATAATATCGAATTTTGGCAAAAGTTAAGTCACATTAATTTTGGGGGTCATTAAGAAACATACTTTCGATATAAATATATAGTAACAAAATTTTAGTAGACCGAATTTTCATCCCACAAATGCGCTAATGATGCCTATTTTTTTTCATCTTTTCCAGAAAATGTTTATTAAATATGCACAATAGCATAAATCCTGCGTGGCACATCGTGTTTGAATGGTGTGGCCAAAGCAATTACAATTTCTTTGGAGATATCGGAATATTTTTAGCAAAAAAATTGGAATATCTTTTACCGAAAATCAAAGTCCCAAAACAAAGTGTAAAAAAAAAAAAACCCATAATGAATTCAGAAAAATTCAGAACATTTGTATTGAGTATGCTCTACCCTATACACTTAGGAAAAATGAAATGTTATTAAATTGTTTGCAACTAGTAAAGAATGGAATGATGTGTTACTCACGGATGTAGCCACTTAAGAAATTTTCAAGAAAAACGGTGTAACTTAGGAAATTATCCGGGTGCGGAAAAGGCGAATGCACAAAATTTCCCGCATCGCGACCTTTTCTATACAGGATTTTTTAATTTCGTGTGAATTTTGCGCAGGCACACCCATGTTTCAAACCCTGCAAAAAGGAAGCAGAGCCATCCATAGGGGGATGGACACTACTCGAATGGAAAGTATGTGTCAGATTGAGCCTGATGACTTGATTTTTTTCTTTTTAAGAGAGGGAAAGACATGAAAAATTGTCAAAGAGAAAAATAAATTGTGAAAGTAGGCATGGTAGTTGTTTGTATCGAGCCCACAATTTGTATAGAAAGCCCTAGAGGAAGGTTGCAATTTTTCTACTAAGCTGTCAGATGAATTTTATAATTATTTACAAAATGCTCATTAGATAGAAATAACAAAAGATATTAAAGATTTTCAGAACTACTTAGGTGTGTATTTTAAAATTAAGAAATTTTAAATTACATTATTTAAAATTTTTTATTTTAAAATTATTTACAATCTTTTAAAAGAATTCTGCATTTAAAAAGTTGTTTTCAAATATAAAGGTTTAAGCTTATAAAATTTAATATGAATATAATATTATAACATTTTATGAACAATTTATATATATATATATATTATTCCTGCCTCATGGTTCAAAGTAATACTTGATTTCTTAATTTTTCAAAAATTTTTCCCTCTATTAATGCTTGTAGTCTGCACTATGGTATTTATAGTAACTTACTATTGTCATATCTGAAACAAACATGGGTTTGGGTTAACTAGAGTTAGGTGCTCAGACCTTATGAAGAGTCTAGTCTAATTAACCTCCAAATTAAGCCAATGCTGTTCATTTCTTTCTTCGGCATAGTAGCCATGGTTTAACTGTTTTGATGATTTTATTTTAATGTTTCGTAATTACTTGGTATTGACTGTTATTCCCTTTTTCTAATTACCTATATATATTATAAATTTATATTTATTATAACATTTATATGTATCGTAATGCCTATTTTTTAAAGATAGAAAAAAGAAATTTTTCATATAATCCACAGTGCTGCATAATCCACAGATAAAATTGGTATGCTCAATTGTTTATGACGCTACATTAGCGCTATTGGCAATAATCGCTGTGTACCAATATTTCCTAGAAAGCTGACATTTGGTATACAGCATAGTCTAGTAGAGCATTTTAATCTATTAAAGTTTGTCACATCCTCAAAAAATAGAACCGGTATTTTTTTTCTACGAAATGGCCTGCAAAAATTCCATTAATGTAAAATAGTTAAAAAAAGACTTGAGGGGCTGTACCGAAGATACGTCAGCAACATAGAATACGTCTTATCACATGGGTGTTTGTAAATGAAGCAACGGCTTACATAAACATTTCATTTATTTCTACAAACTGCCAACAGTGGTCTAATAAGTTATAAAGTTATTTATTATGAAATGTTAATTAAGTACCAGAATTAAAGAAATAAAATTTAGCAATTTGATTATTGCTTGTTAATTTTTATCCTATTTTACGTTCGATCGCATTCATCTCTTGAGCGTGTCACCCCTCACAACACGTATCCATCCTCGGCCTAACATTTGGTACCACTGCTGTCCCCCTCTGACTATTACACGTCGATCTATAATCCTTCAAAATCTCACTCTTTTTCATCAGACCCGATTTGTCGACATAGTCCCCATGCCATGTGCCAACAAAGATGTTATCATATATCAAAAGTGTCCAATATTCAACACTATATATATAACACTGCAAAGTTTAACTGTATAAATTAAGCTCATGTGTTTTGTACTTTGCAGTAGAACTAAAATGATTTTTTTTTATTTAGAGTTCCCATTTTTCAGATATTTCTTATGATTTGCCTCCATTGAAGCTGTTATGAATAAAATCTTTTAGCCAAAAATCAAAGTTTCTATATTTATTCGTTTTTAGAAAACAATTACAAAAATTAAAGCTTTCTTATAACTAGATATGGCTGAAAATCAATAAAATTATATTGATATCGATTTGATATGCTTCTATTATGTAACTCGCTTCATTATTTCGAGATATGTATCTCTCTACCTGTAGGAAAGTCAGATTTTCTAATATCTCTAGAACGACTAGTGATAACTACTAAACAATGTTGCCCATTTGTTTTTGGTTAGAAGTACCTACAAACCATTTATTCCTTTAACAATAGTGAATAGTATATATAATGCAAAAAAAAAGTCTATTTTAAATCAAAAACGTGCAATACCTCAAAACACATTTTACTGTGCTGTAAATGGTGTAATTTAAAAAATGAAATATTACATATAAAATTAACAATCTTTTAACAAATTATAATATAATCATTTTAAAAAAAAAAAATTTTTAATTATCGAAATAAGAAAATTTGATCTTGCCCTTCGAGAAAATTAAGAAACTGCCAGTTATTGATTGTATACCAAATATATTTTGATTTGCTTAATTTGTTTTATAAAGTAAAATTTTTAATGAGAACTTCTAAACAATGAACTAATTTATTTCCTGTTAAAAGTAATTGCAAAATGTGTAATAACTTGATATTGATTGTATTTAATTTTTTTTTTATTTTTCCTGTTTCAAATAAAAAATGCAAAATATCTCAACGGTGCGTATTAGCATCCTATATAAATGATAATATTCGCTTTTAAGTGAAAATTGAATTAAATATTTATTTTTAGCATTTTTAAACATTATACTTTTCGTGCTCATCTTATTTATTATTTTAAATGTTCAAAAATTAATGAATCTCTGATATTTATTGATTAAAGAAGTATTACCTAATTGTATCCTATTTTATTGATTTGTTATAGAGATATCATTGCCAAAAACTCTGTGTTTCTTTCAGAAATACATTTTGGGGAGCGAAGCCTCTTCCGGAAACATACCCCCCCCCCCTCCCCTCGCCCAATACATTTTATGTTACCGGACCAAATGCTAATAAATGCAGAAACTCGTAAAATACTTTTTGTGAATTTAACCTAGCTTCCACTTCTTATGTGGCAGCATTTGAATTATGTTTATAATTTTATTTCATGATTGACTATTTTCAGAATGAAATTTTGTAGGTATAATTCAAGTTACATTATTTAAAAATTTTTCATTCTCTTGTTTAGCCGGAGCAAGTTTTTTTCGCAACGTTTGAATAAGTATTTGCTATACATATTCATTACTTCCATTTATGTATATATATATAGTAATTACTTCTATATAATAGTTAGTTAAAATTATATTAGATAATTTGCCCCCTTTGAGGTTCGATTTTCTCCTCTCCCCTCAGACAAAATGTCCTGAAAGAAACACTGCACAGATAGACAGACATCATTGAAAATATGGTTGATTAGTATTCAAGGATACTCAAAACTAGTAAATTTATCAAAATTCGAGCATCCGGTTTTTGATCCCCATCACAATACTATTCCTTTTCTATGTGTTGCAGGAAAAGAAATTAGATATAAAAAGGATATTTTTGTAACTCTTGTTGTGATATTTATTATACTTCCCTCGCTAAATAGAAGTAAGTATTTGCACCTACCATTTTGAAAGGACTAATTACAAAATACAAAATAAATATTTAGTTTTTTGTTGTCGATCGGTCTGTCGGTCAATCTATCGCTAAATCGAGATACCCTGCTGTTCTCCGAAACTACTGAACCAAATGAAGTCAAATTTTGAACATAGTCAGGCTGTTTGTTACTGGATACAGTGAATAACGCTGCGATTTATTATTATTTTTTTAATTTTTCACTAATCATTCGCAATTTGAGCAAATGTCGTTTTTGCAACATTACAATACTACTACTCAATCGATTGAAATAAAATTTTCTGAAAGAATATGGCTTGTTATGTGCTTAAAAAAATATTCTAAGAGAACATTTCTATGCGCCACACTGCAAGCATAATGAAAAAAATATAAGAAAAATACATGCTTAAAATGCAAAAATTAAAAGTTACAATTAAATAGTAACATAATTTAAATAATTCAGAAAGTTTAAGAAATTTACAGTATTTTTCTTTTACTCTTTATTTACTAGAAAAAACGAAAATTCTTTGAGGTTCATCATTTTTTTTTTCTGATGACTTAAAATAAAAATTAGAAAGTTTTGAGTTCTACATGTGAGACAGTTGGTTTAGAAAATAAATTTTAATTGATTTCCAATTAATTTTAAAAACTATATTCCTTCCTATTAATTTTCATTGTAAATGCTCAAATGCCAAAGAATGTTATATTCTATTGAATTCTTACTCCATAACTTAAATGCAGAATATAATATATGTAAATGATATTTTTATGATCCAATATATTTCGTTTAAAGAATTCAAGTTTATAAAATAACAGAGGTTTTAAAGCGGCGACATGTGAATATGTTGAATATTGTCTTGTTTTAAAAATTACCCCATTCAAATTAAATGCTTTAGCTGAAATCCCGATAACCAAAAATTTTAATAATTCGAAAAAATAGAAATTGCCCATAAATAGCGTAAGTAATATTGATATATACTTTTAATTTAAGAAAAAATAAATACAGTATTAGGTAAGGAAAACACACACAGAAAAAAAAATCTGAAAATTGAGCAAAACGAGGAAACAATTTCTAAGAACTTTCAAGGAGCTAAATTTAATATAACATCCTCAGAGCAAACACAACACTGATCTGTGCGTAAAATTTAAAATATTTTTAGCTAAAAAGTGACTCAATAGATGCTGTATATGTCATTATAACGAAAACTATCACAAGCTTTAAAGAATATACTGATTTTACACCTGGAATGTAGAATAATCTGAATCCATTTGATGGGGGTCTAATATGTTATACGTTAATCGAAACCATTTTTAAACAATCATAAAATAATTATATCTTGCTTACCTTAAATTTTATACTTGCATGAAATGTTAGATGACTATTTTAGATAATATCAAATTCAACTGTATAACATTTAGAAAGAAAAATGATAAACTATTCTTTGCGGCAAGAAAAATGATGTTTGACGTTTCTCACCGAAACGTACGACTTAGCTGATTCACCCCAGAACAAATCTCTCGCAAAACAAAATGATTGATAAACACATGTTTCACAGCCAATGGGGGTGTGTATGTCCCATAAATTCTACAATGGTCCACCAATGTCTCAAGATGTCTTTTGAGACCTGTCCTTGTCCAGTTTTCTAATTACTTTCAGTGTGGAGATCTGTTTCGGGATAGATGTGAAAGAAGTCCTTTATTTATGGGTCTGGGTGATTGGTAGAGATGATTTCCGGATTTGAGCTTAGGAGAATAATTAACAAAGAATGGGTATCTTAGCACGGCAAATTCTAGGTGGAACCCCATCGTTTCAAGCAAAGTGCCCTCTCTCAACAGATTTTTCATGGAATAGTTAACAAAAACCAGTTTCACATAAAAGCTTTTGCAGTTCACAGATAATGGTCAATATGCCACCCGACGTGCTGTTGATGACTGTACTGGACGCTCGGTGTGCTCAAGTAATTAAATGTTACTTGTGTTGCAAGATAAACAATTAGGGGCGACATACTGGAAGCGATCCCATTTAGCCCTCTGGTCCTCTTTTTCACAGGGAGAATTACTGATAGCCGTTTTCACTCTTTTGTTGTTGTTTGTGTGTCCATGGATAAGCAATATTGTAGTGGAGTAGTGGTCTAAATTCCCTCAAAAGCATTGATCACAGTCTCTGCCAATGTTGGTGCATCCCAGCTGTCTCTCTTATTCTCTGGGACCAAATGTTTAATATTTTTTCAGTGTTTTTGTTTTGCCTACATCTGTCCTTGTAAATGCTGTTGCTCGTGCCCCTGAACTTTTTTTAATTTAAGACCCAGAACTTTTTTTTATTTAAGATATTTTTTTTTTATTAAGACTTTTTTATTTAGGTTGACTGAAATGCTGTCCTTAAAATGTGCCGCCCCAAGCAAGTGCTTGCTTTGCTAGGGCCTTAAGCTGGCTCTGGCCACTGACATAGAGTCTCTGCAAGTGACGCATTTAGGTTTTGCGATTTAGGGAAAGGGGGGGTGTATCATGCCTGTTGTGCCAATGTACAAGGATTGCATGCAATTTTCACTGTTATTTACATGAATAACATTTATTTATTTTATTATTTTATATAACTACCCTGCTTTAACTGCCGGGCAACATTGGGTACATTTTCTAGTTCTGTGATAAAAACTACACTGGAACTTGCAGCGAATTCTCGAAAACAAAAATGTTTTCAATACTCTTGCTTATAACAAAAATAGAATAAAAATAAAAATAATCTGGTGTTAATATTTTTCTATGTTTCTCATCTTTCCCCATTTGCTAACTTTTTGAAAATTTAATATTGCTGATTTCTTTTGAGTGCTGTTGACAAATTGTACATAATATAATGAACTCTGCTGAGATGCAAATAAATGGTCACCCAGTCGCCACTGGTGACTAAGTTTCTCCAGCTGGTGAATAGTTTCTTTTTCTTGAAGAAGGCTAATTAATGAAAAGTTCCATCACTTTTATTTTCTTGAATTATGTTAGTAGAACATGTTTATTGATACTTTCATATCAAATTGAAGGGAAATAGTTTTAATTGGAGAAATCGAATACCTCTTTATGGTGGCTGTCATGCGGACTGAGTACTTTCTTTGGCACCATCAAAAAGCATTTATCAAATTCAACAACAGATGGACTGTTTAACAAAAGTAATAGTATGATTCTTGTACTGCTATAAATATATAAAATTCTGCCATTTTTGCTTGGATTTTTTTAATGTGTAGTATACTCCTATGTCCCAGAAAGAAAATATTGTTATCACTCAAGTGACTAACACTAAGCTGAATACATGAACTGCAAAAGCTTTTTGAGAGCCCAGGTCTCATGGAATCATCATTTAACATTAATTTCACCTGTACAAATAAAACAATTCACTCCCTTAAAGTTGCAAATCATAAAGCAGGAGAAGCTTCGCTTAAAATTCTTGAAGAGTGATACAACTTGAAACAGACATTACTGATTTTCCCTTTTTGGCATTATGCAAGCATGCTATCAGTCAGCCAACTCTGTTCCGTATCCTTAGCAAGCTTACGATTGTAGTGGTTGTGCATTCCTGTTTCAACAGCTAGCTATGAATGCAGTTTTATTGCTATGAATATCATTAAAGCAGTACAACATTCTGGACTATCTGTAGAAATGGTAGTTTAATGAACATTAATGCAAATTGTACGAGTTTTAAAGAATAAATCTGACTCCTTAAGTGAATTACCAATTTTCAACTACAGTATGAAGGCTACGATTTTAAGCCATCCTCATCAGTCTAATTATTGAAAATCAACTAAGACCTACAGTAAGACATAAAAGTGTACTTTAATTTGCGCGACCAAGAAATTGGCATAACGTCTCTATACGCATATTTTATGCTATAAAATAGGCAAATGCTTTGTAAAATTAAGTAATGTGTATTTTTATGCATTAATTTTGAAAAAAAGAAAAAACGTATATAATCGCCAATTAGCAGGATGCCTACAAGTCATAAAAGTCAGGAAAAGTCATTAAATCAGAAATCAGTCATAAATTTCCCGAAAATGCTACAAATTTGGAAACAGTCATGAATTTTGAGATTGCAGTTTTCCTGCGCTTCTGAAAATCCATTTCTCTGCGATTTTGAAATTGGTAATTTCTACTGCATTAGAGAAATGACCAATGATTGTCTTTCACCCACTTTTTTTATTGCAAGAAACTACATTTTTGTGCACAACTCTTGGTATTTCACTTAATTGTGAAAATATTTTCCACTTATGCAATTTGTTTGCACTGATTAAAATTTTTATAATTATTCCACGTTGTCTACAAAAAAGCTATTTTTAAAATGTATCATTAACGAAATGAAGCATATTTAGAGTTTCCAAAGTATTTTTTTTTTTTAAATATTTATATATAAACTAGAAATATTTATTAATAGTTTTCCAAAAATCTCTATGTAGACCAATTAATCGGCGTCTAATAAAATTAAGAATTTTCACAAAGCTTTATAATAAAAAAACTAGATTTCTTTTCAAGTTAAGCTCACATTACATTTGCATCTGTAATAATAAACTCAGTTGTAAAAAAAAAGTATATAAATCTTTTCATTTTTTGATATACTAGGTAATATATATTATCATTTATAGCAACAGTGTAAAATTCTCTCTTCATTTAGCAATGGTTTATATATGTAAATTAACTTTCACACAGATTCTCAAATTTAAATTTGATCTGATGCAGGCCTTGCCTTATTACCTGTATTTATCTATGTTACATTTAAGTTAGAAAACAAGTTTCACTTTTAAAATTTTTATTGAAAGATAAATTTATTCTGAAATATGGACATGATTTTTTTTTTACTTTATTATTTCACTAGCATTATATAAAATATTTAAGAACTAAATACCAAGGAATTGTTTTTTATCAGCTCACACTATAAAATGTTGTAGTATCATTTAAAAACTCAAAATAAAAAGTTACTATTAAATGTCACCATTTTGCTACAATTATATAATGTACTGTAGTATTTGAAATATTTAAAGTGAATTAATTATTTTCCTCATCAGGTAACTGTTATAACAAGGTTAAAGAAGAGACTGATATTATTCAAGACGCTATTGTGAAAGAACTGAAACTTGACCCAATCGACAGAGAAGTTGTTGTTCTGTATGAAGATGACCCTAAAGATGATAAGATGTTTAAAGAAAAAAGAATAGTAGAGCTTCCAAAAGAACGTCCAAAGTGGTTTAGTAGAAATCTGCTTGTTAAGGACAGTGAAATTCCTCGCCAAAGGCAAAAATCCATTAGCAGTGCAGTGACACCTCCAACCGTCACAAATGCTGATTGATAAGTAATTATATTCTGCTAGTTTCTTTTACATATGTGAAATATACTGTTAACTTTAATCTTCAACATGTTAATCTTTGAGTTAAATTAAAATCTTACCATGCATAATAAATATCTTTTTTGGTATTATGAAACATTTAATTTGATATAAATATTTTATATGAACTGGATCATCAAAAATATTTTAAATAAGTATTTAACAGTATTTCACAATGTATTGGATAAATATGAGCTAATTTTGATTTTTAAATAAATTACTCATTTCAGTGCTGTTTTAAAAATAGAAAAATCATAACACTGATAAGCACTTAACATACAAATTGTTAATTAGAGCCCTGAGAAGTTTGTAATTATTTTTTTAATAGTGTGTTCCAATATAAACTGGAATTGAAAATGAGTACAGCATTAGAGAAATAAGTTTGTGTACAATTATAAATTTTCATATCTTTTTGAAACTGCCAGCTTCTGTCTTCTGTGGATAATTAAGTATTTAATTTTATACCATTTTTTAACACATTGCAGACTGAAGACATGAATTAGCACCTTTTAGTTTTCAAGGGTTTAGAACTGAAAACATTAATTCTTGTCTTTTGAGTAGATTAAAAGTGATATAATCACATGTATATCACAAGTATACTATATGCATATCACAAGTATACTATAAAGTAAAACTTTTACAATTTTGCAGAAATATATGTGGGCAACACTGTTAGTAGTATGTATCCCACAAGGCTTTCTTTGCAGAGATTGCCTTAAGCAAGTTATTGGCCATGGGTAAAAACAAGCCCTGCACTATAAAGTGATACTCTCCATATAGGTTGTTTTGACAGAGTGCATACAGGTGCTTGAAAATTGAAAAAGTACTTGAATTTTAGATTAACATTTTCAAGGCCTTGAAAATTCCTATTTTCTTGGTTAAGTCCTTGAAAAAGGCAGGGTTGAAAGTGCTCAGCAGATTCACAGCATTGTGTTTTTTCTGAGAAGTTCTACTTTCTCTGGAAATTTTCCTAAATAACATTGTTTTTCCCCAAAAATTTCCTCAACTGTTTCAACATTAAACAACAATGTTAGTTTGCTATGATTTTTCCTCTTAGAAACATATACAACTTCATAATATGGAAGAAATGATGCCCTTGAAAAATAATTGCATGGTACTTGAAATTGTTTTTAAGGAAAGTGTACTCACCCTGTTTTGAGGATTCTTGGGGACCCTAGTTCCAAACGCTTAAGTTGTTAGGGCTCTATATGTTTAACTTTGAGCCCGCTTAGATTGCCAACTGTATATTATAAATCACTATGTAAAATTTATTATTTTATACATAGAAGTAGCACAAACATATATGTTTGCTACTAAGCATATTTTTGTTTATTTTTTATTTATTATTATTTTATATATTTTAAGAAATGGGTCAAGGTATCTTGGTATACAACAACCTAAAATGTACCTTTCTTATACATTAATACAGCTGTAAAAATAAGACTGTTTACTGCAGCATAATGTGACAAATACTTGTCATTAAAAATTTGTTAAACATGAGGTTATCTCTCAGGCTACAATCAGCTCCTATACTGAGATCAAGAGGTTGGAATTTTGGATCTTTCTCTAGTAGAATCTTCATGCAGGCCTCGCAAATGGTCCCTTTTTTCCCTCGAGGTCCCTTTTTTGTTGGGAAAATATATATTTTCTTTTTAACAGCTGAAATTCTCGGAAATTTCTGGTGTCATAATGACATGAGATTTTTCCGCTTTTCCCCGAAAATTTCCGCTTTATTGTTTTGCTTTTATCCCAAAAAATCCACTTTTTCTGAAAAATTCAGTTTTTTAATAAATTTTTCTCTTCAAAAAAAGTTCCACTTTTCAAAGAAAATCGCCAAAAGGTTTTAATTAGAGCTATTATCTTAATTGAGCTTCGGCCTACGACTGATGAGCGATGTCTGTCGTCTGACGCTGCGTGCTGGGGGTGAAAGAATAAACATAACTTGTCACACGAGAATGCGGACGTTCTCGTGTAACAAGCTCTATTTATTCTGGTACTCCCAGCACGCAGCTTCCAAAAAACGGACGTCAGACAAAGATCGTCTTTCTAACCCGGAAGTGGAGGCATAAAATTCCCCACAGAAGGAATCAAAAACAAGTCATAAATTTTTGTCTCTGTAATCACCGTGATGTATGTCATCATATATGTCATTAATATATATGTTGTCATTGAACTCAAAAAGGAAACAGAGGGGAAAACTTTGCTTAGCACTTTAAAATCTTTGTTTTACTTTTACCTCTTTCAGAACAGTATATTATTTTTATAGATATGACCAGTGCAGAGATGCCAACTTTTACGGATTTTTACTTCATCTTACGGTTTTACGGACATTACTCTCAAAACTACAGAAAATCCCGTGAAATCCATGCATCCCACCATTCAATTCATATTCCCTACTTTGTTGAGAGTCCAAAATTATCAGTTTGCATCCATTTTCATCTTCTAATGATTTCATATCAGAACAATAGACCTAATTTATTTTTATATTGCAAGTAAAAATAAAAAAAATATTTTACTAAACAAATTATATTCCGCTTAAATTATAAGATTGCACAATTCAGTCTTTCTTTTTGGGCTTTGATGAGAGTACACAA